>OZ024740.1:323083720-323103720 GCA_964016885.1 Eledone cirrhosa
GTTCAGTTTGTAACTGTATTTTTATTTGTGTATAGTGTGTTTGCAATTGTAAATGTGTATATGTGTATGTGAGTATTTTGTAAGTGAGGCCCGCATTAGGTGAAAACCTGCATTTTTCCTGTTTCATCGAGGAAAATCTTAAAGATTATCCAGCCATCAGAGTATTCGGTGTATTTTCTTTACATATTGTCCAGGCATGCAGTTTTTCCACGATTAGGTCTGTTGGCGGTCCGTGTTCCAAAATACCTTATCCCGTGCAACGGCGGGTACCACTGCTAGTATATATATATATATATATATATATATATATATATATATATATAAACGGAAAAAATGAAACGTAATTTCATTTTTCACTCTTAGTGCGGCTGTTACTTAAATATAAGTATGTATACGTACATACATATATGTATACAGACGTACAGTAGTATGTATATATATATATATACATACATGCACACACATATATATGTACGTATGGATTCACCGAACATTTATTATAATGCTCGGTGTGTTTGTAAACAAACATCCCGAATTAAGCCGTACAGTGTCTAGCAACCATCGCTGCTCATTTGTTCAACCCTGACAAAGGAACGCTGTACTAGTTTCAAGCTTATTAGCTATCGTCAGCAACGTATACCTTCCTGCCAGATGATTGAACGGCTGAAAGTATATACTTTCTTTATGCATATTAACGTTGAGCAGCCTAATTTGCATATCGAGTGAGTTAATCGGCCGGGGTACCGAAAACGATAAACGGAAAAAAGGAAACGAAATTTCATTTCTCACTCTTAGTACGGCTGTTACTTAAATATAAGTATGTATACGTACATACATATATGTATACAGACGTATGTATATATATATACATACATGCACACATATATATATGTACGTATGGAGTCACCGAACATTTATTATAATACTCGGTGTGTTTGTAAACAAACATCCTGAATTAAGCCGTACAGTGTCTAGCAACCATCGTTGCTCATTTGTTCAACCCTGACGGCTTAATCCGGGGTGTTTGTTTACAAACACACTGAGCATTATAATAAATGTTCGGTGAATCCATACGTACATATATATATGTATGCATGTATGTATATATATATATACATACTACTGTACGTCTGTATACATATATATATACATATACTTACTACTGTACGTCTATATACATATATGTACGTATACATACTTATATTTAAATAACAGCCGTACTAAGAGTGAGAAATGAAATTTCGTTTCATTTTTTCCGTTTATCGTTTTCGGTACCCCGGCCGATTAACTCACTCGATATGCAAATTAGGCTGCTCAGCCGTTATTATGCATAAGGAAAGTATATACTTTCAGCCGTTCAATCATCTGGCAGGAAGGTATACGTTGCTGACGATAGCTAATAAGCTTGAAACTAGTACAGCGTTCCTTTGTCAGGGTTGAACAAATGAGCAGCGATGGATTACTAGACACTGTACGGCTTAATTCGGGATGTTTGTTTACAAACACACCGAGCATTATAATAAATGTTCGGTGAATCCATACGTACATATATATATGTGTGCATGTATGTATGGTGGCTGCCACTCATTTTCGAGTACGGCCACTACTTTATATCCATGTAGGAGGACCCCTACCGATGCGCTGAACAAGTGTGACTTTTTAGTCCAGCCAGCGACTTGAAAACTCTGGTACAAACACTACACTTGCGACAATTATTGACACATAGTGCTGGGCCCATGGTACCATGTGAGGACAAGTGCAGAGAGATCTCCAGATATAAAGCAATGCCTGTGCCGTGAAGCTTTTATAGTGACAAAGGCACTGCACAAAGCATGTCCCACTCTCTTAACCAAGATGATATTTACCAAAAAGAAGAACAAGTCAACATCAGTGGATACCATCAGGGTTGCAGGTATGTATACATATATACATACTACTGTACGTTTGTATACATATATGTTTGTACGTATACATACTTATATATATATATATATATAGGTTAAGAAATCACGAATGAAAATGAATCTAACTAAACAGCTTTAAATACATGCACCTAAAGCTAAGGAAATTCCTGTTGTACAAACTGTGCATAACACAAACACACTCAAACGGAAAGACAGAGGATACACATATACATGCACACACAGACATATATATATATATATATATATATATATATATATATATATATATATATATATATACATACATGCACTAACATGTATATATATAATTGACCTCACAGGCAATGGGGAAACAGCCGAGCATCATGTAAGTCAGTCTAATGCAAAAGAAAACGTAGCTATATTGAAATAGTTAGAAAAAGAGTTAAAGTGCTGTATTGCCAACTACTTAGAAAGATCAAAGCTTGCAACACTGTGTGGGTTTATCTAATAGTTTCTGCAGACGTTTCGTAAGTTATTTTTCACATAAAACTTAAAATATTGACGGTAAAAATCTATATCTAAGAATATCTAAGAAACTAGTGCTTTCAAGGAAGTGTGTTAACTTGGGAAGTTAAATGAGGTTGAATACAACGGAGTTGTGTATTATGTAAATTGTTGCATTCAGGAAAACGTATATTCAAACTTGCATCAAGCAGCTACTGCTATTAGACAGACACACACATGCACACATACACACATGCACGCATACATTCGTACATGCGTACATCCGTACGCAGAAACACACACGCATATATGATATATGTACACACTTTCTTTATGTTTTTCTCTGCATATTTTTGTCTATCAAGTAGAGTTTCACCTTTTTCATTTTTGTTTAATTTGTTCAATCGTCTGCTTCCTCGTCTGATATGCTTCGCTTTTATCTATAGCACACACATAGACACACACACACGCGCACACATGTATGTGTGTTTGTGTGCGTCTATGTGTGTGCATATCTGTGTGAGGTATTTCTTTACAGTTTTGTAATGAATACACTAAACATGCACCGACTGAAATACTGAAATACTTGTAGAGTGAAAATAGTATTTATTATTAACAGTGGATTGGCAGTGTCGGTAGAGGGTCGGACGCCATGCTTTGACGCATAGAATTACGGCCCTTGCCATTCTGAGTTCAAATCCCGCCGAGGTTAACTTTGCCTTTCATCCTTACGAGGTCGATAAAATAAACTACCAGTAATACACTGGGTAATTGCTGGCCTTGTGCCAAAAGTAGAAACAATTATTAACAGTGAAAGTGCAAGAATAGCAGGAACTGGTACAGCAATGTGCCAGCTACAGCATTCAGTGATAATAAGAAGGGAGGTTGGTATCAAAACCGAACTTGCTATCTTCAATTCGGTATTCGTGTCAACCCTTATCTCTGGTTATGATTCTTGGCTCATGACCGAAAGAATAGAATCGCGAATACAAGCGGCTGGAATCGGGTCCCTCCGAAGGGTTTTTGGAGTGCATAGCTCGGAGATTAGAGCGTCGCTTCAGGTAGAACCGCTACTTCTCCGAATTGAGAGATCAAAGCTCCATATTACTGGCATGTGGTTAGAAAGAATCGTAGGACAGATTTTACAGGCAAAACCAGTCGGCAGGACACCCAGGGATAGACTCTATGTGTTTGGCTGGTCTTGCTTGGGGATCCACCCGGATCAGTTGAAGATGGTTGCTTCTGTCAGGACTCGCTGGTAGGAGTGTTTGTGGACGCTGACCTCCAAACCTTCTCAGGAATAAGTGGGCGAAGAAGAAAAAGAAGTGTGAAACGGAATTGGCACCTTAGAGACTAATGAAACGATTATTTCAACGGTCAGTAGCTTGAAAATCTTTTACGATTCAAGAAGCTTCTGTTGTTTCTAAGCAAATATTCACAATCTATTGTATGTATTGAGTTCATTTCCCTGGAGTTCTAATGCTTCTGTTAATTCCTTCCACGCCACCGCCGCTAATAATAATGGTTTCTGATTTAGGCACAAGGCCAGCAATGTTGGAGGAAGAGAAAGTCGATTAAACTGACCCCATTGCATTACTGGTGCTTTATTTTACTGACCCCGTAAGGATGAAAGGCAAAGCTAACATCAGTGGGGTTGAAATCATCTCCCGTTAATAATAATAATAAAATGAAAGGAGCCGTTCGTTAGGTCGGATGAAAGAAACAATGTTTCATTTCTGCTGGTCACAACTCCTGACAGAAGGAGCAACGTGATATATTTTATTTAAGAAGAGTTCAGCGCGATAGGAATCGAAA
Organism: Eledone cirrhosa; assembly: GCA_964016885.1. NCBI lineage: Eukaryota > Metazoa > Mollusca > Cephalopoda > Octopoda > Eledonidae > Eledone > Eledone cirrhosa. The sequence continues at coordinate 323,087,926 of OZ024740.1, forward strand.
CCATGACATTATGATAAGGAGTTCAGTACCACTCACCAACAGGATATGCACCTTAGGTTTTCAAGAAAAAAGCTGCTTCACAAGACGAACACGGGGACTTTCAATATCCCAAATGTAATGATTAATCGAAGAAATGGAAGAAATATCATGACGTGCGAAGCAACTGCTATTGCATGGACTGTGGTTAAAACTAAAAGCAAAGAGGTGATGTTTATCCTCAGTGCGGACCAAGTAAACAATATTCTTATTGTTGATATTGTCTGTTAGGGCAACAGAATTGCCACCGCCTTTCTGGTGATTTGAGGTGAAATTTGTATTCAGAGGCAGGGGAGATACCGCAATGTATTCACATTGACCCTCTAACAATTTCCACCAATCCACCACTCTTTGATTTGCACTTTATTTATCGACCCTGAAAGGACAGTATAGTGAGTCCTGGATTTGAACTCAGTGTGCAGAGAACCAGAACAACTGCTGCAAAACATTTAACTCATTGTTCTAGCGACACTTTGGAAAAGAATAATGAAATCTATTCGTAGCTCTATATCTTCTTCAGATATGGTTTTTAATTCAGACAAAATGCCAGCAATTTGGGAAGAGGCGAAAAGTCGGTAACATAGACCCCAGTACTTGACTGATACTTTATTTTATTGAGTGCAGAAGGGTGAAAGGCAAAGTTGAACTCAGCGAGATTTAAACTCAAAACGTTAAGAGCCGTAAATATCGTTAGGTATTTAGTCCGACGCTCTAACGATTCTGCTAATCCACCACACTTACACCTTCCTCAGATAATTTCAGTAAAAAATGTTGACCTAAATATTCTGAAATTCTGAAATACCTTCGCGGTTTCTTTTTTTTTTTTTTTTGACGCTTGAATAGAAGCCACTTTGCTATTTGTTGTAAAGATAAACTCGTCGATACTGAAATTATTGTTTAATTTCACGGCAAATGAAGTTTTGACAGTTTCCACTAAATCATCTGTAATTGATATTAGTCCATTACATTTTGACATAACATGCAAGGAATGTGACATCTTAAAGTTAGGAGTCGGCTTATGAATTATTTCTAATGAAAGGGTTTGTGTATTCACAAAGGTAATGCGTTAGTGGTTTGTTGTTTGTATAAGAGAAGTCTGTGCCAATTCCAACACTCGCTGTAATTCTTTAATAATTGTGTTATAATCTAAAACAATATTAGATAATTAATAGCTATTCAGAAATATTCATTAAAACATCATTTTGTTGCCATTATTGGAATATCAAGCACGCATGTGATATTCTCATCAGTTAGTTGAACAACAGTTCATCAACTTAAGTGTATTCCTCTCTTTACAGTGTGGCTTACATCAGATGCAGCATATCTAAATAACTAAGAATTTCAGTTTGTATTCATATGGCCCCGTGTTCGATTCCACTGCATGCCGCCTTCAGTATTTTATCATAGCCTTGAGTAGAGTCAAGCTTTCTGAATGAAATTGTGTAAACGGAAATTGTTTACAAGCGTTTTGGGTGGACAATACATATAATTCTAAGAGTCAGCTGTATGACACACAGAATTACGTTGGAAGTGCACGTGTCAGTGGAATTCTAAGCCACCTATACTATAATTGTTTCTACTTTTAGCACAAGGCCAGCAATTACACAGTGCATTACTGGCACTTTATTTTATCGACCCTGTAAGGATGAAAGGCAAAGTTAACCTCGGCGGGATTTGAACTCAGAATGGCAAGGGCCGTAACTCTATGTGTCAAAGTATGGTGTCCGACCCTCTACCAATACTGCCAATCCACCGCCCCTATAATACAAGATGGAATGTACCTATCATTCTAAGAGCCGTATTTTCACCCACTGTATCAGGCTGAATCATCCAGAAAATTACATTAACTTAGACCTGTCTAGTTTAATACTCATTGATAAGAACATTAATTGCAGAAGCAGGCTGTTTGGATGGTTAAATAACTAGAACACCAATCGTCGAAACTGACGTAAATCCATTCCAGCACGGCTTACTCTAGCATCATATTTAACCAAAACTTACACTGGTACAATGGTTAAGTGGTTCTCTATGCATTCGCGTGGTTCAAGGTTTGATCCTACTCAGCGGTATTTTGAGTATGTGTCTTTTACCATAGTGTCGGGTGAACTCAAGTCCTTTAAGTTCAATTCAGTAAATGTAACCCGTGTGGAATTCTTGGTAATATACTTAGTTTGCTTCAATAACCTCAGCAACACGCGTGTAATTTATGTAAATAAACGAAATTCATAAATACACACACACACACACACACACACACACACACACACACACACACACACACACACACACACACACACACACACACTTACACACACATCTATATATATATATGTATATATATATATATACATACACACACACCACAGACACACACACACATACACACACATTCACACACATATATATATACATATGTATATATATATATATGTATATATATATTATTAAAAATAACTAAAATCATCTTAAATATAAATATATAATTCAAGATATGTTCTTATTTCTAAACGATGTCTGATTCCTAAAGCCAAACTAATCGTCTGGAACTAGGACGTTCTGATTAGGGAATTGGGAATTGCATATTATATCACAGAACATATTTTGTTTCTTGAAGATAAACAAAGTAATTTTTAATAAAAACATCAAAATTTATTTCTCACATTTCTTTTTACTGGTGTCTATATTTCTTGTCTGTGTTTTCATAACCAGCTTGAATTATGGGTGAGGCGTTAATAATTTTGACTTCTGGGGCTTGATGTGACGAGGATGATGTGACGATCATGTTGTCCTTTATGCGCCAATGACAATGAAGTAAGTAGATTGTAATATATGTAGTCTACTTTCTTGAGCCATTTGCGGTTATAAAGAATTCGTCTGAACCTTATGTTTTAGAAAGTATCTCTGTGTCACCCTGTCGATATTCCGAAGGTCATTAACAATGTATGAGATGTATCAGAGCTATATCACTAGGAATAGAAACTAGGGTTGCTCTTTACCTCATGTGCTGGCTGGAAATAATCAGTGATTTTTATTTTTATTATTCTTTGACTGGAACAGTAGAATATATGTATTCCATTGAACTAGTGCAGTAAATGACCAATACTTATCTATTGAATGTTGACCTGGAGTGGGCTGAAGGATTCAGGGGTGAGATACAATATAGATGAATAGGATTAGACAGTGTATGAGAGGGGTGGCGGTGGCTGAAAGTAACATTACAGATTACTGATACACATATTTCACCAATCTGAACAACAAAAGGAGAAATGTGGACCAAGTATAGAATAGGTTGTTGAACCGAGGAACATATCCTCAAACTAGAGATCTGACCCGAATGTTTGCAACAAGTAAACCCCAGTAAAGAGGACTCAAGAATAAAGTAGTTCTATTAAATTGGGCAGCGTGTATGTCATGTTTACTTTGTTTTGGGAAGCAGAGTAGAGAAGGAAGTTTAGTTAAATCATTTCTTAATTTTGAAGTTCCTGCGTTTGAATCTGGGCGAGAAATAGTTTAAAACTGAGGAAGAAATCTCCGTAATTTGACAGATAATTTCATTAGGTTTCCTGAATAATTCATCGTTACATTTAAATGACTTGGGAACGCAAATATTGATTAAGGTCAGGTTTAATTAAGTAACCAATTTTAAGACGATCGTGGCAAGTTAAGCAGCATATATTCGATGTAGGAGTTTACTGAGCTTTATTAATGCGCTTAAATAGATATCCACTCACCATAGTTACGTTGTGTATTGAAAATATCATTGAAGCTTTTATTTACGTCACTTATATCGCAGGAGAGCAGGTATGGATCAAAATGAGAGAACAAGTCGACTGTGAGAACGTGGAACCAACTAGAAACATGAAACATGCAGGTATAAATATGGCTGCGGTTATTTCACGTTAAAATGAATATTCAACGGAGTAGAATGGAATATATGTGTGATTTAATAGATTTATGTTATCAATTTCCTTCCATCTTAAGACAGAATTTCTCTAGGAAATATCCAAGTAGATACATTTTACCAGTATGACAGGGTCATATTTTATATTGCATAGCAAGCATCTTGTTTACGTTTTCTTAAGTAAAAACTCTTCAATGTAGATAAATATAGCTTTATTAATGTGGGGAAAACCATCATACCATATTATGTCTCAGGAGGGGAACGTAAATACCAACCAAATTCCAATATTGTTACTTCGGCTAGAGGGGTACATATGCTGAATCGCTAGAGCGTCGAACAAATCCAATGCAATATTTATTTCAACTCATTACGTTTTGAGATAGAATCCCTTTCATCCTTCTGGGGGTCAATATAATTGACATACCTCTCTCCCTGGAATTGCTGGCCTTGTGCCTAAATAAGAAACCATTATTATTTCACTTGTTTTCTATAGGTGTATTCAGTCGCTGCTGTCATTTAACCCTAGGTTATCCCTGATAATACAGATATATATTTAAAATATTTAGCTATTTTTTGCCATAGTGTAATTTAAGGAAGATTTCGTTGCTATTTCTAGCTGGTGGAGCGATCATGGAGAATCACTTCCATTTGATTCATAACTGCCAATTGTTGTTGATAGGGACAATGAAATAACGTACTAAAAGAAGCAGTCAAATACTGGGGTTGATTTAATGGACTTTCCTATCCAGTCAGATTGCTGGCCTTGTGCCTATAGTAGAAATCATCACCACCACCACCACCACCACCACCATCATCATCATCATTAATTTTAAAGCATTATTACTATTGGCAGTAAAGGGCGGTGGATTGGCAGTATCGGTAGAAGGTCGAGAGGCCATGCTTTGACGCATAGAGTTACGGCCCTTTCCCTTCTGAGTTCAAATCCCGCCGAAGTTTACTTTGCCTTTCATCCTTAAGGGGTCGATAATAAAGTACTAGTAATACACTGGGTAATTGCTGGTCTTGTGCCAAAAGAAGAAACAATTATTATTATAGGCAGTGTCGGTAGAGCGTCGGACAACATGCTTCGCAACATAGAGTTATGACCTTTTATGTTCTGAGTTCAAATCCCACCGAGGTTAGCTTTGCCTTTCATCCTTACGGGGTCGATAACATAAAGTACCAGTAATACACTAGGATAATTGCTGGCCTTGTGCCAAAAATAGAAACAATTATTATAATTTCCTTGGATATCTGTATATTTACATACATTTCACCGGATCTCATCAAGGGACATGGGGTGGGTAATGGTTTATTATGACCCATTTTATCTCAGCACCACTCATGACTAATGGTATTTATTGAGTGTTTGAGAAAGCAGGTAACAATGCATCCTACACACACACACGCACAAATGTAAGCACAGACTATTCATAGATTCAAAAGATCTATATTTACTATTTTTAGATACATGTAGTCAGTGAAACCAATTAGAATATTTATAGTTATACTTTACGTTTACAAATGTATGCATATATTAAGCCACAATTGAATACAGAATATAATGGATGAAGTGCAACCTTTAGTGCATGTATGTGCCACATGCAAGATACAATGCGGTTTGCTTTTCCAAAATCACATTGACAATGCTCTTCGCAAAATATGCAGTATGATTTTCTGAACTTCTTTTAAGCAAGGTTAACCTGGTATATGATCCAAGAGTGTGTCAGTCCTCTTGTTTATAAGACAACATACTTTGTGTCACTGAGTTACGACCCTTTACGTTCCGAGTTCAAATCCTACTGAGGTTACCTTTCCCTTTCATCCATACGAGGTCGATAATATAAAGTACCAGTCATACACGTCATACACTGGGATCGAGTTAATCGACTGTCCCCTCCCCCCAAATTGCTGGCCTTGTGCCTAAATCAGAAACCATTATTACTATTATTTGGATTGGCAGAATCGGTAGAGGGTCGAACGCCATGCTTTGTAGCATAGAGTTACGCCTCTGTACAGTTTGAGTTCAAATCCCGCCGAGGTTAACTTTGCCTTGCATCCTTACGGGGTCGATGAAATAGAGGACCAGTAATGCACTGGGATAATTGCTGGCCTTGTGCCAAAAGTAGAAACAATTATTATTATTATTATCACGACATTATCCATCCACTAATGTAGTATATGAAATGACTTTAAGGTTATAACAATAGTATATTTCTACACAATGTTTCAGGAAAACGGAGTAAAGAATATTAGAATTACAGAATAGATTATCAGAATAAGAATTTAAAGATGAGGAAGAATAAAACAATACACTACCGAAATTCTTTATTCCATTCTCCTTGTTTGCAAATTGTATAACTTCACAATAATGTGGATTTCAGATTGTGGTGCCTCTCCTATATTATCGATATTGGCAATGGAATAATGCATTGATATCTACATATCACGAATGGTATTTGTTTATATATATATTATATATATACATTATATAAATATATCATATATATATATATATTATATATATATATGATATATATATATGATACATTTATATAATATATATATATATACAAACACACACGCACATATATATATATATATATATATATATATATATATATATATATATATACATACATACGCCCCCCCCCCCCCTACTCTTCTTGACGTCACATAGAGGAAAGACAAAGGAAACTGTAATGAATACGTAAATGAAATGGAAGAAATGTCATCAGACATAGAACAAAGGGGAGAAGAAATTTTCAAAAATAATACGAAATAATTATAATTTTTAATGTAAATATGACAAAGTCCTAATGACTCGTTAGATATATATGTAAACATATACTCACGCACACATACACATATATATATCTTTCTACGTCAATACTCATCTTTTTCCATTTATCTGAGGGTTCTAAACCCCGTTATCAAGCTAAAATTCCTTTAGTTAAAAATACGGTGAAAGCTATATATTTTCTAATTTCAAACTCGCTCACTGTTTCAAAACATATTTACTTGACATATATATATGTATATATATAATGACTAATAATATTAATGAGCCTATATATATAGTTCACATACTGACGAAAGATATTTAACTCATCTCCTTGTTACACGATGGCATTAAATGCTATGCTTCCAGAGCTATAATACATTACATACATAACACTATTATTCATAAACGCCAACAATAACTTAAAAGAACTGAAATATTACATGGTATTATCCTCTTTGTAGATGAAATATTTGTTCTAATGTTGTCGGTATCTTCTTAAATTTTATAAATATATATTTTCTCGTAGAAATGAAATGATAATTACTACTTGCTCTTATGCAGATTTAGTTGGATTCTTAGAAATTTTATTTCATAGGATGTTTCTCAAGTGTTTTAATGATGGGTCCCTATCCTAAAATGCCACGTGAAATGAAGACAATGCACTGTCCGGTCATTGAATTTAACCCAGGACCTTGTGATCATGAATTCAGTATCCTAACAACAAGGCTACGCATTTCCCCATAGAGATATATGTTATAAGACATTTGATAGAAATAGCGATGAGGTGAGCTACAGTTGCATCAACATTTTCGTGTCTTCTTTATATACTATAAAGAGAAGAAACATTTCAATAGGAACATATTGAAGAATAAATGACAACAATGGACCCGGGAGTATCTATAATTAACACATTCTCTGATCAGTCACACATTAACATACTCTCTTATCATTATTAAGAGTGTTAAAATATTACGGTGGAATGGACCTCCATCGGTTTCGACGATGAGTGTTTCAGTTGTTCTATCAATGAAACGGCCTGCTCATGAAATTAATATGTAAGTGGCTGAGTATTCTACAAACACAAGTATCCTTAACATATTTCTCAGGGAGATTCAGTGTGACAGTGTGTGACAAGACTGGGCCCTTTGAATTACAGAGACAACCCATCCGACGGGCTTCACAACAATTTCCCTCTGCTTAATGTTACTCACAAGACATGGGTCAACCCTAGGCTATAGTATACTTGAGACCTAATGTTTGCGAAGCAAATTTCTTAATCATTCGGCCATCTACCACCACTAATATTACTGTGAAGTCGGGAATGAAATTTCATATACGAAATTTAATTTTTCTCCCAGAGAGGATTGTTTTCAACTTACGACACTTCAACTTTATTTACAACACAGAGTCTTTTTTGCGTGTAGCACAGTGGTTAGTGTGCTACGTAATGTACTAAGTTCGATTTCCTGTGGCACGTTGCCTTCTTCCGCAAAACACGTATTTCACAAATCCCAGGGTCACTCAGTTGGTAAAATTGGAGTTATGCCTTTAATTCAAAAGACTTGCCTTGTAACACATTTGGTCATGCTAAATTTCTATGTGAAATACATTAACGCTACACGTGTGTGTGAAATGCTCAGCCACTTTAATTTCACGAGTAGGCTATTCCGTTGTTCGAAAACCTGGAATATTTGACATCGGACCAACGGATGTCCAAGAAGAACAACTCCGTGTTTTATTTTATGTCATTCACAAAGGTGTATGAGAAATATTTTCGAACAACTGAACCTACTAATGATATGAATTCACGAGTTTATAATTTATCTCACGGATATATACTTATGTCCAGAGTAAAAAATGTATAAGTATTTCGTTTTTACACCTTGGATGATTTTCAGTTTATTCAGTTGACATCTATTTTTTATATTTATCTAGCCCTCTTCAAAGACTAGACATGGAAATATTCTTTCGGTGTATCTAACAAATATTTATACACAAACATACATACATTGATTCATATATGTGCAATACTGATACGAATATAGAAGCATTCATACATCAAAAATACCCATATATATATATATATATATATATATATATATATATATATATATATATATATATATATATATATATATATATATATATATATATATATATATATATATATATATATATATACATTATGTTATACTTTGGGAGGGTCATATCACCAATAAAAACACACGCACCAGTTAGTTTTCACTTCAATTTATTATAAATTTCCGGTTGGTAGGTTGGTTCGATAACCGGATTATTGTTTATATATTGTCAAATCTCTTTCGTCACACATTCTGTGAACTCCTGTTATCGAACCAACAAACCAACCGGAAATTTATAATAAATTGAAGTGAACGCCAACAGGTGTGTGTGTTTTTATTAACAGCATGACCCTCCCAAAGTATATCAATATCTGTTTCAACAGACGTTTTCAGATAAGAAATCTTGCAAAACAAATTCAAAAACGAACTATATATATATTAAGTGGTTCAATAGTTTACTGAGAGAGAGAGAGAGATGGGGAGAGGGGGGGGGGGTAGAGAGAGAGAGAGAGAGCGCGTGGGAGTTAGACAGTTAGAGAGTTAGATAGATAAATAGATAGATAGATAGATATGTTTCTTTATTAGCTACAGGGGCACAAAAGAAGGGGACAAATACAAAGGGGGAAATTTACATACAATAAAAACGTGTAAAATACTATCACAAATATAGATAGATAGATAGATAGATAGATAGATAGATAGATAAATGTTACTGTGTCTGTGTGTGTATGAACAAACAAACATAATTTATTTCTAAAATCAATTCTGCAGAATCATTCCTTAAGACAACAATGATTCCATTTCGTTACGAGCTGCTAGTAAATCATTTTCTCTCAGAAATGGAATTAAACATTTTAATTATCGTTGCTATAGCAACATGTCATTGTCATATGGAATATTCCCGAAGCTTATTAAATGTATTTTTTATTTTTTTTAATTCTGTTTTAACAAATTGACTTTCAGGAAAACTTCACCAGCCGTATGATGAAATAATCAGGAAAATATTTTATTTAGGTGAAACTATTAATAATAGCTGCCAGTCATTTGAGATCTTATCTACCACAATATATTACAGGTACTAAAATGAGCATAATGAGGACAAAAACACATGCTCTAAAGTTTCGAATAATCATCCTCCCGCTTATTAATTTTTCAGATTCCCCCCCCCCCTCCTCTTATTTCACCCAGCGAAACTTTATTTTAAGTGGTAACATTCCTGTGATAATGTATTTCCTTTAGACATTAAAAAGCATTGTACGTGACAAAAAAGAACATTACAAGAAATTCTATACATAATAAAATAAATAAGATGAATTGGGGTTACAATATGCAAACTAAACGATTAATTCTGGTTTTTAAAAAACTCAACGGAGACAACTTACAAAAATTACCCATTCGCCCCACTTACCTCCCCTATTATTTAAGACTCGAGAGTATAACACTCAGGCACATGGAAAACAATGCTTGGTTTCGGTACATACGTTAAACGAACATCGTAATTCTCGCTCTATAAAATTGCAAGTAATTTGTAAATATAATATACAAAGATTGTTGGGGGCGTAAGTCATTTAACTAACGAGGTTTCTTAGTAGGGAAATGTATGGAGCACTATAGAAGATTATAATTATAATCAATATTTTCGTTTAACTGTTGAAGTCAGGGATAGAATCGCAATGTATTATCAGAGCCTTCCTGACTGGTAAGCGGGAGAGAAGAATATATCCTTAAGGTGTATACTTGATCCAAAGGCTTACAACGGATGGGATACCGCTAAAGGTACCGCTAAGGGCCAGATAGGATGAGCAAACCAAACAGTAGATTAACTCTATCACTGATTATTAACCCTTTCGATACTAAACCACCTAAAACCTCTATGGTTCTACAATACAAAACTAAATTTCTTAAAGTGTTTATAATCATCTGAACACTTTCCATCCTTTATTAAGTTATGTTCCCAATACCAACACAATGAAGACGCTATGTTACTAAATCCCTCCAAATTCTAGATGTTTTTTTTAAATATTTCTTTAAAATCATAGATTATTGACAATATTTCATTAGAAATTTGCTGATGAAAGAGTTACACCTGACATCCTTCCACATAAACGCCATCAAATATTTAGTCAAATCAGGAAAACAATTTGAAATTGTAAATATATATGTAGTGATGGAGGAAGATGGAAAGAAAGAGAAAAATTGAAATGATTAGGAGTTGATTATAATTATATATCATTAGCATTTTCAATTTTAAGTTAATTGATTATAATATATCTCCTGAACTTTTAACATCTGTTAAACAATTTAGATAAACAACTCATCTCAGCAAAATATTTATAATATACTCGGTCTATTTATAATCACACTTGTTTCTTACACTCACTACCCCCTGTCTATATATCCCTCTCCCTCTTTCTCTTTATATATATATGTGTATATATATATATAAAAATGTAAGTATGCACACGCACACACACATATATATATATATATATATATATACACATATATACATATATATACACATATATACATATTCATATATACGTATGGGTTATATCGAACATTAATAACAATGTTCGATTCTTTTGTAAACAAACGGCCCGATTTGCTGTTTGTTCAACACTGGCTTTGAGGAACAATCAACATGTTTCTGGGTCATTACTCTTCATCATGACTGTATACCTCTGCCAGTCTGATGAACCGTTGAAAATATAGAGTATTTTCTTAAGTACACATCAGCTGAGTAGCCTCATTTGCATACCGAGCGAGTTACGGCTGGTCTTGCCGAATATTAAAAATAAAATTATATATATATATATGAATGAAAATAGACCGAGAAACGGGACTGTCCTTCATCAGTGATCTGCTGACTATCATTGGTATTTCTTCGCATTAAAGATGAGATACCTCAAAATCAGTGCAAGCAATAACTAAAATAAGTTATTGGGACAGAGCGAATTGGATGGGGAAAGAGGGACAGTGTGGTTTGTCTTTTTTCTATCACCTTACTGCTATCCTCTTTCTCTCTCCCCCTTCTCTCTCCTTGTACCTCTTGCTTTCATTCACCCCTCTGCTGGTCACACACTCTCTCGGCTGGCCTCTTCCTCACACTTTCACTCACTCACTCTCTGCAACTCCCCCTCTCTCACTTACTCCCGTCTGACCTGTGTGAAATCCTGTTCTCTCTTACTTTTCGCGTGGTTCGGACGTGTCTGCCTCTTCTCGTCGATTGATTTGTTCGGACTTAAGTCCACAAGTATCATTGACTTGTCTCTCTTTTCCTCTCTTTACGTTGCATTACTACCATGTTCTTTGTTTACTGTCCCTCTTTCTCCATCCAATTCGCTCTGTCCCAATAACTTATTTTAGTTATTGCTCACACTGATTTTGAGGTATCTGGTCTTTAATGCGAAGAAATACCAATGATAGTCAGCAGATCTCTGATGATGGACAGTCCCGTTTCTCGGTCTATTTTCATTCATATGTATCACACTCGCAATAACGCAGCACGGCCTTTTTTCATTTATACATATATATACAAACATAAACTCAATATTAAGATAGTAGAAAGACCAGGTACCTCCATAAAAACACTTATTAGCAAGACATACCCTTTTCAAAGACCCTCATGTATAGATAAGAAATGTATAACCTGTAAAATAAGCCCCCATATTAACTGCAAAACTAGAAATGTAGTGTATAGCATAAGATGTACTGAAGGACAATGTAGAGACAAAAATATAGTGTATATAGGTGAGACAGCTCGTAGTGTAGGAGAACGGATAAATTAACACTGGCGAGACCTTCAAGATAGTAAAGAATCATCTGTACTCTACCAACATGCTAAAATAGAACACAAGGGTAAATTAGAGAACATAGAAATAAAAATAGAATCTACACACAGAAAAGACGCAATGTTTAGACAAATTACAGAGGCAATAAACATAAAAGAATTACAACCAAAATTAAATAGAAAATATGAGTGGAACAGCAACATCACAACTTACAATTAAGGACAAAATGAAAACACACACACACATAGAACAAACAACCAACCAGTAACATGTAAAGAAACAAATAAATAAATGAACATAAACAAACACAGACACCCGGATGTGGCGCATGCGCAGACTGAGCACACAACACACACACAGAAACAAAACGGCGTAGGACAGAACAAAGGAGATGCACAGAAACAAAGAAAGGAATCCCCAGTCACTGAAGAGGTCACAGAGTGTGTGACGAAAGAACTATGACAATATATAAACAACTATCTGGTTGTGGAACCAACCAACCAACCATAAATTTATAAATTTATAAATTTATTATAAATTTATTATAATAAATTGAAGTGAAAGCAACTGGTGCGTGTATTTCTTATTGGCAACATGACCCTCCCTAAGTATAACAATATCGGTTTCAACACACGATTTCAGATAAAGAATCTTGCTAAACAAATTCAGAAACGAAATATATATATATATATATATATATATATATATATATATATATTGGAATAAATGCTCTGAAATACCGATATATATGTGAATATAGACATAGAATATTCGAAAATATTCTGTATGTTTATAATAAACATTTTGAAGACCTAATCGCTATAGAATAGAATACGTCACGTATTACAATTAGATTCTCGATAAAAGCAAGGGAAGTAATCTACGCGTTTCATTCTTATTAGAAATCTTCAGGACTACATATCCAGTGCTTTTATCGAGAATGACACAGCTAGAGACTTATAGAATACTTAGCTGTGTACAGGAACTGGTTTGAAAGAGCGGTTGCCGGTCCGGCAGAAATTAGAAATTGGAATAAATGCTCTGAAATACCGATATATATGTGAATATAGACATAGAATATTCGAAAATATTCTGTATGTTTATAATAAACATTTTGAAGACCTAATCGCTATAGAATAGAATACGTCACGTATTACAATTAGATTCTCGATAAAAGCAAGGGAAGTAATCTACGCGTTTCATTCTTATTAGAAATCTTCAGGACTACATATCCAGTGCTTTTATCGAGAATGACACAGCTAGAGACTTATAGAATACTTAGCTGTGTACAGGAACTGGTTTGAAAGAGCGGTTGCCGGTCCGGCAGAAATTAGAAATTGGAATAAATGCTCTGAAATACCGATATATATGTGAATATAGACATAGAATATTCGAAAATATTCTGTATGTTTATAATAAACATTTTGAAGACCTAATCGCTATAGAATAGAATACGTCACGTATTACAATTAGATTCTCGATAAAAGCAAGGGAAGTAATCTACGCGTTTCATTCTTATTAGAAATCTTCAGGACTACATATCCAGTGCTTTTATCGAGAATGACACAGCTAGAGACTTATAGAATACTTAGCTGTGTACAGGAACTGGTTTGAAAGAGCGGTTGCCGGTCCGGCAGAAATTAGAAATTGGAATAAATGCTCTGAAATACCGATATATATGTGAATATAGACATAGAATATTCGAAAATATTCTGTATGTTTATAATAAACATTTTGAAGACCTAATCGCTATAGAATAGAATACGTCACGTATTACAATTAGATTCTCGATAAAAGCAAGGGAAGTAATCTACGCGTTTCATTCTTATTAGAAATCTTCAGGACTACATATCCAGTGCTTTTATCGAGAATGACACAGCTAGAGACTTATAGAATACTTAGCTGTGTACAGGAACTGGTTTGAAAGAGCGGTTGCCGGTCCGGCAGAAATTAGAAATTGGAATAAATGCTCTGAAATACCGATATATATGTGAATATAGACATAGAATATTCGAAAATATTCTGTATGTTTATAATAAACATTTTGAAGACCTAATCGCTATAGAATAGAATACGTCACGTATTACAATTAGATTCTCGATAAAAGCAAGGGAAGTAATCTACGCGTTTCATTCTTATTAGAAATCTTCAGGACTACATATCCAGTGCTTTTATCGAGAATGACACAGCTAGAGACTTATAGAATACTTAGCTGTGTACAGGAACTGGTTTGAAAGAGCGGTTGCCGGTCCGGCAGAAATTAAAAATTGGAATAAATGCTCTGAAATACCGATATATATGTGAATATAGACATAGAATATTCGAAAATATTCTGTATGTTTATAATAAACATTTTGAAGACCTAATCGCTATAGAATAGAATACGTCACGTATTACAATTAGATTCTCGATAAAAGCAAGGGAAGTAATCTACGCGTTTCATTCTTATTAGAAATCTTCAGGACTACATATCCTGTACACAGCTAAGTATTCTATAAGTCTCTAGCTGTGTCATTCTCGATAAAAGCACTGGATATGTAGTCCTGAAGATTTCTAATAAGAATGAAACGCGTAGATTACTTCCCTTGCTTTTATCGAGAATCTAATTGTAATACGTGACGTATTCTATTCTATAGCGATTAGGTCTTCAAAATGTTTATTATAAACATACAGAATATTTTCGAATATTCTATGTCTATATTCACATATATATCGGTATTTCAGAGCATTTATTCCAATTTCTAATTTCTGCCGGACCGGCAACCGCTCTTTCAAACCAGTTCCTGTACACAGCTAAGTATTCTATAAGTCTCTAGCTGTGTCATTCTCGATAAAAGCACTGGATATGTAGTCCTGAAGATTTCTAATAAGAATGAAACGCGTAGATTACTTCCCTTGCTTTTATCGAGAATCTAATTGTAATACGTGACGTATTCTATTCTATAGCGATTAGGTCTTCAAAATGTTTATTATAAACATACAGAATATTTTCGAATATTCTATGTCTATATTCACATATATATATATATATATATATACATATACATATATATACATATACATATATAACGAGATGTTATCACAACGGCATTATTCCATTTTCCGGTATACTGCACTCTGAGTTCAAATCCCGCCTCCTGCTACGAATTGCATCTGGCGTATAGTATCAGCTAGAAAAACTGCTGCAAAATAAAAAAT
>OZ024740.1:323121220-323123720 GCA_964016885.1 Eledone cirrhosa
ATGCTTTGCCGTTCACGTATATTACTGTTACACATCCAGCGGAGCATGCAAGCTTCGTTCCTCTCTAGTCTGCGTATATCCTCTGCACACAATGCCCAGGTCTCACTGCCATGCAGCATTGCTGTTCGTATGCAGGCATCGTGCAACCTGCCTTTCATTTTTAGGGAGAACCCTTTAGCAGCTAATAGTGGTATAAGCTCTCTGAACTTTTTCCAACCAGTTCTGACTCTAGCTACAGTACTTTCAGAGCACCCTCCCCCACTGCTGATTTTATCGCCCAGGTAACGGAAGCTGTCCACTATTTCTATAGAACCCTCTGCGCAATTGAAAGAGCTAGTATTTTGTGGGCACTTGCTGCTACTTATTGCACCAGAACACCGGCCACATGTAAAATCTATGTTCTTAGTTAGCTTACCTGTGATCCCACTACATCTTTTATGCACCCATACTTTGCATTTAGGACATAAAATGGAGTTTCTACCTACGCCTTTCCTACACACCGAGCACGACCATTTCCCAGAAGGGACCGCCGCCTTGTTTTCTTTCCTACAAACTAGTACTTTGGTCTTAGCCAGGTTAATTTTAAGTCCTTTTGACTCTAGGCCGTGCTTCCATGTTTGGAATTTCTTCTCTAGCTCGGCCATTGATTCCGCTATGAGTGTCAGGTCGTCTGCGTATAGGAGTTCCCATGGGCAGCTTGTCTTGAACTCCTCTGTTATAGCCTGAAGGGCAATAATAAATAGTAGGGGGCTGAGAACAGAGCCCTGATGGACGCCAACTTTTACGCTAAACTCTTCACTATATTCGTTGTTAATTCTAACCTTGCTGACTGTTTCTTTATACATGGCTTGTATAGCCCTCACAAGCCATTCGTCAACGCCTAGTTTTCTAAGAGCCCACCAGATAATGGAGCGGGGGACTCTGTCGTAGGCTTTCTCCAAGTCGACAAAAGCTAAGTAGAGGGGTTTACCTTTAGCTAGGTACTTCTCCTGTAGTTGTCGTACTATGAAAAGAGCGTCTGTGGTACTTTTGCCTGACACAAACCCGAACTGCATTTTATCTAGGTCAATTCTCTCTCTGATTAGTTGCGCTATTACTTTTTCCGTGACCTTCATGACCTGGTCGATTAATTTAATGCCTCTATAGTTACTCCTATCTAGGGCGTCTCCTTTACCCTTATAACAGTTAACGATGATGCTGCTATGCCAGTCCTTCGGAACAACCCCATTCTGTACGACTTGGTTAACTATGCGGGTGACCATGGTGTGTCCCACCGTGCCAGATGCCTTCAGCATCTCAGCAACTATTTCCGAAGGCCCAGCCGCCTTACCCGTCTTCATATCCTTTATTGCCTTACTTATTATACTCCCCTCGACTAACACTGCTGGTCCCTCTATTGGGTCGATATGGGGGAGACTGTCTTTCTCCCATTTATTCTCCTCATTTAGTAGCCTTTCATAGTGACACTTCCAAGCTACCTTCTTATCAGCGTCGGTGATGGCAAGTGTGCCATCGTCGTTTAGTACACACTTCTCCGCGACAATATCACGGTTTTCCTTGACGCATTGCCTAGCAATCCTGAACACCTCACGTTTTTGGTCATCGCGTTGTAGAACATGCTTGAACTTTCTTTCCTCAGCTTCCCTTCTTGCTAAGTACACTTGTCTCCTAGCTTCCCTCCTGGCCACTTGATAGTCTTCTCTACTTCCCCCATCCCGCCATACTTTCCAAGCCTGCTTTTTGGCCTTAATTGACCCCTCCACCTTACTGTTCCACCACCATGTTACTCTCCTCCTGCCTACAGGCCTGCTCCAGCCACAGACTTCGTCTGTCGCCAACAGCAGGTTTGCTTTCAGAAATTCCCACTCTCCCTCTATATTGTCCGACTCTAAATGTTCTTCCTTACTGTCGAAAGCATCAAGTAATATGCTTTGAAATTTATTCCTGGCTGTGGGGTCCTTTAGCTTCCATATTTTTCTCCTGAGGATAGTCCTCTTCTGCTGTCGAGTACGTCTCGTCCTGACTATGAGGTCGCTAATTATCAGTCTATGTTGGGAGGTGCATTCTTCATGGGGGAGGGATTTAGTGTTTACAACAGACACTCTGTCACGTCTTCTGGTAAGGATATAATCTACCTGGCTTGCGTGTTCCCCGGATCTATAGGTGATCAGGTGATTGTCACGTTTTTTGAAGTTAGTGTTACAGATAGTTAGGTTATTTGCATCACAGAATTCCAGGATTCTCGAGCCTTCCTCATTTCTAGTACCAAACCCATAGCCTCCATGGATTTCGTCGTAGCCGTCACAATGTTGTCCAACGTGACCATTTAGGTCGCCTGCGATAATTATATAGTCACTGTCGGATATTTGGGAGGTAATTAGCATCAGTGTCTCATAGAATCTGTCTTTTATAGTGCCGGGCAGTCCGGATTGGGGTGCGTACGCAGATATTACTGTCACCGTAGTTCTATTGAGGACAAGTCGTATTTTAATTATTCTGT
>OZ024740.1:323138720-323143720 GCA_964016885.1 Eledone cirrhosa
TAAGCTCAATAAGCCTAGTTTCTAATAACGGAAATACTGAAAAATGTATCACCCCCGCCATATCCTCTCAACATCACATTGTATAACTTAATAGATCCTTCAGTTCAAATTTTGGTCGGGTCTACCAGTTTTTTTAAACGCATTTTCTAAACATTCATTTCTGAAACCTTTATCGTTTTTCCGACTTCATTGATTCCATTAAATATCTATATAATATCCTTCCATACCAGTTTCATTCATTCTATCATTTGTCAGACACTATGTTTAATATTAATATATATTTAATTACATGGGTATAAGGAAAATGTCCAAGCGCAGAAATGCTATAAAGATTGCTTATAAACTATGGTGAAGACCCTTAAAAGACGGGAAAAGAATTAGCCAACGACCGCAATGAGGAATGGAACCCCATATCTTCCAGATATCTTCTAGGCACTATCCGGAAAATATGGGATTAAATTCCTCATAGCGGTCTTTGGCAAATTCATTTTCTACCTTCTAATGTTGTTCACCCGATTTTATGAGCTATCTTTTCAGTATTTCTGCACTTAAATACTTTTTTTACACTTATATAATTACATACATTCTCAACTCTTTAAAAACCGAAAATTCGACAATGTACATTATATATATATATATATATACTCGATCTCATGTAAAAGTCGACCCTAGTATGCTTAATTGTTGCATTTGTTTTGTTTTTTTTCTTAATTTGTTATTCTGATATTTTCTTTGAAAGCAACAATTTTGTATTGGACCCGAAAGTACTACCGTCGGCCCCCGAGAGACCCACTTGCCATCAGGAGGGCTGACCACCTGGCCAGTCTGCCACTGTTCACACACACACACATATATATAATAATAGTGAGAAATACTCAGAAATATACACGTCCGGACGCACAAATATACACACACACACACACACACACACACACACACATATATATATATGTATATATATATATATATATATATATATACATACATACATACATAAATGTAAGACTAAAATAAAATTATTTCAGTCATATTACACCTTAAAAAATAGCTCAATACAATTGCAGCGGAAAAACTATATTATGTAGATCTTCATTTACACAAATGTAATTATGTAAAGTAGATTAAAAGTAAGAATAGCATGCAAAAATACATTTTAAAAGAAAAATAATATATATATATATATATGTATATATATGTATATATATATATATATATAAATATAAGTATGTAATCGTACATACATATATGTGTACAGACGTACAGTAGTATGTATATATATACATACATGCACACATATGTATATGTACGTATGGGTTTACCGAACATTTATTATAATGTTTGGTTTGTTTGTAAACAAACAGCCCGAATTTCACTGTACATTGTTCGGCAACCATCGTCGCCTTTCTGTTCAACACTCACACAGGAACGATATTCTAGTTTCAAGCTTATTAGCTATCATCAGCATCGTATACGTTTCATTCTTTTCCATTTATCGTTTTCGGTACACCTGGCCGACTAACCCACTCGATATGCAAATTAGGCTACTCAGCCGTTAATATGCATAAGGAAAGTATATACTTTCAAACGTTCAATCATCTGACAGGAAGGTATACGATGCTGACGATAGCTAATAAGCTGAACAAAAAGGCGACGATGGTTGCCGAACATTGTACGGCGTAATTCGGGCTGTTTGTTTACAAACAAACCGAACATTATAATAAATGTTCGGTAAACCCATACGTACATATATATACGTGTGCATGTATGTATATATATATATATATATATACATACTACTGTACGTCTGTACACATATATGTATGAACGTACATACTTATATTGAGGTATCAGCCGTACTAAGGGTGAGAAATAAAATTTCGTTTCATTCTTTTCCATTTATCGTTTTCGGTACGCCCGGCCGACTAACTCACTCATATGCAAATTAGGCTGCTCAGCCGTTAATATGCATAAGGAAAGCATATACTTTCAAACGTTCAATCATCTGACAGGACGGTATACGATGCTGACGATATCTAATAAGCTTGAAACTAGTAGATCGTTCCTGTGTCAGTGTTGAACAAAAAGGCAACGATGGTTGCCGAACACTGTACGGCGTAATTCGGGCTGTTTGTTTACAAACAAACCGAACATTATAATAAACGTTCGGTAAACCCATACGTACATATATATATATGTGCATGTATGTATATATATATGTGCATGTATGTATATATATACATACTACTGTACGTCTGTATACATATATGTATGTACGTATACATTCTTATAGTTAGGTATCAGCCGTATTAAGAGTGAGAAATGAAATTTCGTTTCATTCTTTTCTCTCTCTCTCCCTATATATATATATATATATATATGTGTGTGTGTGTGTGTGTGTGTGTGTGTGTGTGTGTGTGTGTGTGTGTGTGTGTGTGTGTGTGTGTGTGTGTGTGTGTGTGTGTGTGTGTGTGTGTGTCGAATGTAGAAATGTAACATACGGGTTGATATATATAAAACAAATGGTAGAAAGGAAAAAGATTCTTTCAGTTGGAAATTTTGAAGAGATTTTTTCAGTGAGATATCAAAACAATTTATTTACAATACCGGTTTCAGCATTATATGCATTGTCAATTGCGGATATGCAGAATATTGTTAAGTTGCATATTTGTACAAATAGTGATAATAATAATAATAAAAATGAAAATAAAAAGTGGAAGAAAAATTAATTTTCTCATACATGTTCACTCAGAGCAGAGAGTTCATTTCTCTGTTTATAAGCTATAAGGCATAGTGTAAGGCATGAAGAAATGTGAATGAGTGAGTGAGTGACTATGTGATTTAATGAGTTAGTGAAAGAAGGAAAAACACGTTAATTCACGGCTTGATCGAACAACGGACTGCTCGTCATCGAAACCGTAATTTATCAGTAAGGTTTGAAAATCGAGTTTAGCGCATTTAGAACGTTCATGAAATTGTCATCTACTTTAGTTAATATTTATTTCCAGAGATTAGAGACTTTTTCTAGGTAGAGCCGTTACTTCTCTTAATTGGGAGATTACAGCTCCGATAATATGGACATGTTGTTAGAATATCTCAGGAAATAATTGCTGGACAGATTTTACGGGCAAAACCAGACCCAGGGGTAGACCCGAGCATGATGGTTGGATAACAACCGCGAGCTTGGTTGGTCTCACTTGAGAATCCTGCCGGATGGAGAAGAAGAAGAAGAAGAAGAAGAAGAAGAAGAAGAAGATGAAGAAGAAGAAGAAGAAGAAGATATGACTAATGTATTTATCTAGTTATTTATTCCTTATTTTTACTTTTTACAAGATTTATTCAGAAGAGAAAGGACAGCACCAATGACCCGTGTCAGATCCTCCCCCGTGACTGATGAGAGGAAGTACAGAAGGAGAGAAGTAAAGAAGGGGGTTATAATATGAGTCCAACCAGTCTTGCCCTCCCAATACATGCAACAACAGAATATATTCCGCTAAAAACTTCTTCAGCCAGGTGCTGGTGTCAAGCCGACTGTATGTGTGTGTGAGTGTGTGTGTATGTGTACGTGTGTGTGTATGTGTGAGTGTGTGTGTGTGTATGTGTACGTGTATGTGTATGTGTGAGTGTGTATGTGTATGTGTGTGTATGTATGTGTGAGTGTGTGTATGTATGTGTGTGTGTACTCGTGTATGTATGTGTGAGTGTGTGTGTGTGTGTGTATCTATGTATGTATGTATGTATGTATGTATGTGTGTATGTGTGTGAGTGTGTGTATGTATGTGTGTGTGTGTACTTGTGTGTGTATGTATGCTAGTATGTATGTATGTATGTGTGTATGTGTTCATGTGTGTATGTGTGTTTGTGTGTGTGTGTGTGTGTGTGTATGTGCGTGTGTGTGTGTGTGAAACGTTAGGAGCTTCCGTGACTGACGAAAGGTAGTACAGTAGGAAGGAAAGTACCGAGGCAGTCACTGATGTTAAACCGACCGACTTTAAAAGGCTACCAAGATTGGACGTGCTATATATATATTGTCACAAAACTCCCAACCATAAAGAAGACTTCCAATACATGAAGGCCATGAAATGATTCAACAACAGAAGCACTTAACAATATAATATTTATTTATGGATTATATCATGTTTAATAGAAAAACAGAAAAAAATTATGGAATATATCAGTTTAATAGAAAAATAAAAAAAAAAATTTTGATTGAGAAGAATGGAATGTAAAATAGGAAATTAAAAAAAAAGAGAGAAAAAGAAAAAAACCGGAAAAGGGAGGAAATGGCAAGGACTCTAGTATCACAGAAAAATGAGGGGGGAGATGGAGGAGTATTGGGTTCTGGGCCCCGCGAACATGACCGCAAAAGCAAATCCCGCGGACAATGGCGAGCGAAACCTGCTGCAACAGCCACACCACCTCGCGGGGCTCCTTCTTCAGACGGGCCACCGACGTTCCGATCTTGTGGAGAAGCTCAACTGTACAGAGTTTTATATCTATCATTGATAGTAATGTTTTACTTGTTTTTGATTCTATTGCCTCTTTTCGATCTCACCCTTGTTTATGTTTCTAAATTAGAAGAGGTTTTAGATATTTTTTCAATGTGTCATTGCTTACCAAATCTACCCGCACTTTATATTGATTAAATAAATGAAGAAATACATAGATAAACTACTAAACCGACCAATAGATTATATCTACTTTTAGGAACTTTGTATATAATATAGGATGTTAATTCTATGGGTTTTACATTCTTTATCAGCATCTGAAATGTGCGTTAGAGATGTACAGACCCTGAGTTTCAATTGAAACGCTGATTTATTTTATATACACACACACATATACACATACGCACACACACACACATATATACATACATACATACATACATACATACATACATAGATACATACATACATATGTCAGTATATATTTTATGGAAGTCAGCTGTTCAGTGAATGTGAAGTTCTCATTCTAAATCAAAGATAAGCAGATATGACCAA
>OZ024740.1:323148720-323151220 GCA_964016885.1 Eledone cirrhosa
AGGGAAAGAACGCTTTCCAGTCATGTTCGCAGCAGGTGAGAAAATCTCAAGGTCGGAAGGAGAAATTACCACGTGATACACCGGTCAAGAAAAGGGACTGAATCCCTTGTAGCAATGAAAAATATCTCAAAGGCGGAGGGAGAAATTAATACATGATACAGAGGTTACAGGCGGGTGGTAAGGTTGACTGATAGTGTTTGCTTAACACTTAATACTTTCGGGTTAACTCGACCGTGAGGGAGTTTGAGACAATATCAGAATGAGAGACACATACATATACATATTTATACATACATACACACGTATATATTTTTTTGTTTTCCCAAGCAAGCATGTGAGTGTGTGTGGTGTCGACCTTAAACAGTTTTGCTCTATGACTACGAGAGACAAAATAATCGAAATAATTAAATTGACTCAATATCAGAGCTATGTAACAAATTATAAAATAAGCAAAAGTAATAGACACTGATCACACATTCACATGCTTGTGAAATATATATATATATATATATATATATATATATATATATATATATAAAGTAAGAATATTTTCGAAACAACGAGCGAGTTTGAAATTATAAATGTAAGCTATCGCCGTATTTTGACTAAAGAAATTAACGAAAATTATTTAGCCTGGTAGTGGGGTTAAGAACTCTCGGAGAAATGGAAAAAAAGATGAGTATTGACGTATATGGGAGTCGATCCCACATCTTTGGTTATCCAGACCACTGTGCTACCATTACACCAACACATCACCCGTCTTTTTTCATTCGAATTAGAAGCTATAATCTTAGCAACTGTAAATGTCGGTTCGACTCCCATGTACGTCAATACTCATCTTTTTCCATTTCACCGAGGGTTCTTAACCCCACTATCAGGCTAAATAATTTTCATTAATTTCTTTAGTCAAAATACGGCGATAGCTTACATTTATAATATATATATATATATATATATATATATATATATATATATATATATATATATATATATATATATATATATATATATATATATATATATATATATATATATATATATATATCGACAGTATGAAACATATCTGTCAGCTTATTCTCTTTGTTTGTTGAAAAAACAAGTAAGTGACATATCACTACTTTAAAATAATAGCGCAAGGTCTTCAAAGTGTTTTTCATTAAACATACATATATTGCCAAATATACTATATATACATTCATGTATACATCGCTATTTCAGAGCACCAATTCTAATTTTCAATTTTTGCTGGACCGGCAATCGCTCTGTATAATCAGTTCCTGATTATTACTGGAATTCTATAAGAATCCAACATCTATAATTTTCAACAGGCAAAGGCGAGTGCTAAGCTCTGATGATTACCAACAGTATGAAACAGATCTGTGAGCTTATCTCCCTTTGTTTGTTGAAAAAAGAAGTAAGTGACATAGTCACTACTTTAAAATAATAGCGCATGGTCTTCAAAATGTTTTTAATTAAGCATACAGTATATTGCCAAATATACTATATATACATTCATATATATATATAAACTTTAATCTGTTATTTTAATATATATATATATATATATATATATATATATATATATATAGCTCCGGCAGTTTCAACAGCTATATCCGAACGCATAGTTCGGATATAGCTGTCGAAACGGCCGGAGCTCAGCCGTCGGGGTCCTGCCTCTTTTCCTATTACCCACTCTACTACCCTAAGTATCCAGTACTCTGGTGCGTTATGGTCCACCTGGTTCCTTACCACACCTGATAGACATCCAGATTGACAGATGTATGTAAAGTGATAGCTGTAGTTATGTTCATATGAAGGTATCTGTCATAAGTAGATGGTTTGGTAGCATCTGTTCGATTCCTTCTATGTCAACAATTTCCGGTACATTATGTATGGGTGTTGGAATGGACCGCCGTCATTTTCGACGATGAGCGTTTCAGTTGTTCGATCATGAGTCCAACATGTAAGTGGCTGAGTATTGTACAGACACATGTAAGCTTCGCGAAATTCTAAGGAATGTTCAACTTAACATAGTGTTCAGTAATCCCGACCCTTTAAATTACAGGTACAGTCAATTCATCGGGCTTTCAAATAGCTCCCACAATTTTTCTCACTAAGTATAGGTAACGAGGTAACTGACACTTACCTAAGCTGCCATGTGTTTACATATATGGAGTACATCATAGTTATCTACAGGGTGGGCCTGAATTCATGACTCACTTGATTATTTATAGATCTGTTAACACAAAATGGGCGAGCCGGCCACTCAACAGGCCGTCGTCTCTCAATCCAACGATCAGGGAAAATTTCGTTCAACCAGTCACGGACAATACAATAACAATAACAATAACATAAGTATGTTAAGAAATATAACCAACAAGCGAGTCATGAATTCTGGCCCACCCTGTATATGTTCTCTGAGAGGGTGAGTAGCTTAGTTGTTAAGGTGCTCGGTTCACGATCGCAAGGTTCTTATTTCAATTCCCGGTGGTGTGGTATG
>OZ024740.1:323153720-323175757 GCA_964016885.1 Eledone cirrhosa
ATTGGAAAATGGTATCAGATCAATCAATATAATTTATCACACAATATATCTATAGATTTTTAGCTAACATTATATGCACATGCAAATGTATTCATCTTGATTGTATATATATAATACGTTGAAAGCAGTATTGACTATCGATGAAACTAACCGATATTAAAGTAATCAGATTAATTCTTAACATCTTGTAATGGGCTGAATGCAAATGACTAAAAACTGATTCATGAATTTAAATATTTATTGTCCATTTACAGGTGGACAGATATTTGTGAAAATTTGCACTGTAAGAGTAAATATCTTACTGTTAAATATGCAGCAGTCATAGTACTGTTATATACTATCCAAGCATGTCTTGCAAATGTCTCTCTGTCACTCTCTCTCTTTCTCTATCCATCTATTGATCGATCAATCTCTCATTCAACCAATTAATTCAATCAATTTCTATATATATATATATATAGTTTTAATATAGATGAGATTCTACAGGACTAGAACTGTTTCATTCATTAGAAATCATCAGGAAATATATATATATATATATAAATGCATGTATATATATATATATATATATATATATATATATATATATATATATATATATAATTCTTGTGGGATTCTTAAAGCGTCCATAAGCAGTAGGCCGTTGGAGTACTCGATGCTCTTAGAGAGCAGAGTATAATATCACATAAGAAACGGAGAGTCAGTGTTGCGACGAATAAAATGTATTAGATATATTACAATCGTTTCTCTGGCGACCAGCTCGAGGCACGATCGATGCAATGATCGAACCTGACTCTGAAATCGCAAGTTCTATCATTGCATCGATCTTGCCTAGAGCTGGTCGCCAGAGAAACGATTGTAATATGTCTAATAAATATTATTTGTCGCTACACTGATTCTCCGTTCATTATGTGATATA
This sequence comes from Eledone cirrhosa, assembly GCA_964016885.1. Taxonomy (NCBI): domain Eukaryota; kingdom Metazoa; phylum Mollusca; class Cephalopoda; order Octopoda; family Eledonidae; genus Eledone; species Eledone cirrhosa. The sequence goes on from OZ024740.1 coordinate 323,154,640, forward strand.
TATATGTTGATATATATATTTCATAAACTTCTTCTTCATATATATATATATATATATATATATATATATATATATATATATATATATATATATATATATATACGATATTGAACAAATGGAAACTATATTTATAAAACCATATTTATTTCATTATACATATTTCAGGGATACCATATTAAAAATATGGCATGCCTTCTTCAGATAAAGTACAATATATAAGCAGTTTTATAAATAAATTTGACGTACCATAAATATTGATCAACTTCCATTTAAGAGGTTGGTTTGGTAGTGAAATGTTTATAAATATTTAGTGTTAAGCACAGTTAGAAATATATATATATATATATATATATATATATATATATATATATATATATATATATATATATATATATATATATATATATATATATATAAAGTTGTAGTTCCTGTCTGTTTGTTTGTCTGTTCACGAACTCCTCCTATGGTTTTGGAGATAGGCCCCCATAACCACATATATTCTGAAACTACATTGCCAAGGGTACTGGATAAGTATATTTAATTTTAATCAAAGGGATCCCCGGGGACACAAACCCCCGCTGAAAAATGTTTCCCTTCGATTTATATGAAATTTAAACCATAGGTAAATGACAAGATATGATGCCTATTCACAAAAGTTTTGAATTGATATTTTGAAAAAAATTATTTACAAGAAACAAAATAAGAATAAGATTTAATAATGTAATTTTGATTTGATATATTACAAATATATTACTTCCAGGAAGCTCCAACCGTTAAGGTTGTCTTTTTTTCCGGGTATGTCAATATTTATTTATAAAACAAATCTGTATTTTATCTGATGAAAGCGCACCATAATTTGCCTTGGTTGCCCTTGAAATAATATAATAAAATAAATATGGTTTTATAAATATAGTTTCAATTAATTGAAACAATTAATATATTGTGTATTTACTTCACTAATTTGTTGAGTGCTTTATATCAGTTATAAATATTTTTGAGCTCGTTGAATCCCAACAAATTAAATATAACCTCTGCATATATATATATATATATATTTGGTTATATATATATATATATATATATGGTTATATATATATATATATAACCAAAGATTAGTATGGTTCGTTGATTACTCAACGAATACAATTTTACAATAGATTAGAAGCACTCAACCATAAAGTTTTCCTGGAGTTATTAATATTATTCAAAATGTTAACAAATGAAAAATATTCTCATAATCAAAATATATACTTTATATATTTCTGAAAGGTACTGTGTTGTTTTTTCAGTACGTCCTCATCAGACAAAATATATGATTTGATATGACATACCGCCACGGTCTTGATTATTCAATATATATATATATATATATATATATATATATATATAGAGAGAGAGAGAGAAAGAGAGATAGAAGAGAGAGAGATAGAAGAGAGAGGGAGAGAGACATACACATTTTAAAATTCTATTATTAATATATGCAGTATTTATGTATCCATTATTATAAAGTTCCCATATTACAACTCGTGTATTTTTACAGGAAACTCTTGAACAAAATGGCACAGCGGGTAACAAAACGGTACAAAACATTTCCAAACTGCTAGGATATATAATATAGTAATTACCAATCCATTTTGAAGATTTATTGTTATTACTGAGAGATTTTGGTTTAAACAATCCTTGTATGATATAAACTTTGAAATTAGTGATTTTGCTAGTTATCTAATTGACTAATATAATTGTTTCTACTTTTGGCACAAGGCCAGCAATTACACAGTACATCACTGGTACTTTATTTGATCGACCCTGTAAGGATGAAAGGCAAAATAAACCTCGGCGGGATTTGAACTGAAACCCTAAAGGTACGTAACTCTCTGCTGGAAAGCATGGCGTCCGACCCTCTGCCGATACTAATATTACTGTGTATATCATTGCAGTGAGCTCTGCTTCAACATTCTTACTAGCAATCATATGTTGATGGCTTATTTAATATTACTGTGTATATCATTGTAGTGAGCTCTGCTTTAACAATCTTACTAGTAATCAAATCATGATGACTTATTTAATGTTACTGTGTCATCATTGCAGTGAACTCTGCTTCAACAATCTTAGTAGTAATCGAATGATGATGACTTATTTAATGTTACTGTGTCATCATTGCAATGAGGTCTGCTTTAACATTCTTAATAGCAATCACATTTCGATGGCTTATTTAATATTACTGTGTCATCATCCTAGTGAACTCTGCTTTAGCAATCTTAGTAGCAATCACGTTTTGATAGTTAATGTAATGTTACCGTGACAACATTACAGCGACCTCTATTTTAACAATCTGTAAGTTATCTAATTATGATGACTTACAATAAGTTACTGAGTGACCACTACATTGAACTCTATTTTAACAATGTCATTTACAATATCACTTTGATCTCTTATTTGATATTTACTAAGCCATCATTATAGTGACACCTGCATTAACAATCTTATGAGAAATCTAAAATTGCGATGACTTGTTTAAAGTTACTGTATCATCATTACCGTCAGCCCTTTTTTAACCATTTGCTAGTAATCTAGAATTGCGATGACTTATTTAAAGCTACTAAGTCATTACTAAAGTCATCTCTACCGTAACAATCTGGCTAGCAATCTAATTGTGATGACTTATTTAAAATTACTGGCTCATCACTAAAATAATCTCTACCTTAACAATCTCGCTAGTAATCAATCTGTGATGAGTTATTTAAAGTTACTTAATCATTACTATAGTAATCCCTATGTTATTAGCAAACCTGCTATCAATTTAATCGTGATGACTTATTTAAAGTTACTGAGTCATAATTACTGTGAGTCCTGCATTAATAATGTTGTTAGCAATCTAATTAATCGTTTACAGTTTGATATATACAGTTTAGCTAGCCTATTACAAGATATTTTAGCTGGGGAAATGAATAACAATTATTGGATTAACGAGTCATCGAATTAACGACGTTGACTACTACTACTACTACTACTACTACTACTGCTGCTGCTGCTGCTGCTGCTGCTGCTCTGCTGCTGCTGCTGCTCTGCTGCTGCTGCTGCTCTGCTGCTGCTACTGTTACTACAACTACTACTACTACTACTACTACTACTACTACTACTACTAATAATAATAATAATGATTTCATTTATTGGCCACAAGGGCCGACATATAGGGGACAATACAAAAGACTGGGACAGTGGGGTTTTACAGAAAAATTGAGTAAACAATATGAATAACAATGACAAAGTAACAAAGTAACCATAAAGTAACAATAAAAGTACAACAAGAAAAAATTCCCAATAGGAGGGATCGCCACCTAGGATTCGCTCAGGTACCCACCAGTCCTGAACGACCCGACGCTTCGAGAGCACCCTGGAAGGGTACCCCTCTCCTCCTCAAATTTACCTACCTACAGCCGCATGATCAGAGTAGGCCCACTCACGCGGGCCATTCTCGCCACATTCACCCACCTTTCAGCAAATGTACTGGGGGGGGGGGAGCACTTCTCTCTCCACCCTCACCTTCCTTTCCAAGTGAAACTTGAAAATGTTGATGAGGGATTGAGGGATTGACCGAAGAGAAAAGTGTCTGTCTTCAGTCCTTTCAACCTCGTCCACCATACAACCTCTTTCGCTACTGCCACCAGACAGAGGAAAATTGCCTGCCCTTCCTGGCCAAAAGAAGACGGCGGGTCGATCTTCACTATGGACTCGGCCGATCGCCGGATCCGTTCTACACGCGACAACAGCTGTTCAACATAACTCCACAAGTCAGTAATGCACGGACACTGGACAAATGCGTGCAGAACGGTTTCGTCGCTCTGCGCGCATCTCGGGCAGGTCCGTCTGACAACACTTACGTGACTGTAGAGTTTATCTCGAACCGACAGTGCCCCCCGGTAGCACTGCCAATCGAGGGATTTTTTGAAATTATCCATCGTCCCCGGCTCGAAAGTCCTCTGGTACAGACTGGTTAGTTCGACTTCGTCGACTCCCAGAGCCTCTCCGAGTGCGTCGTCGCACTTGCCCACCACTAATCCTCTATAGAACTCGAGAGTGGAAGTTCCACTGACCGCATTGCCCGCCTGGTAGAGGGCAGTGAGTGCCTGGCAACATTCCAGATGCCAGTCACCCAGTCTTGGTCTCTTCTTGACCCAGGACTGCAGCTCAGTTAAAGAAACGAGCTGCGGAAAGGCCCGTCTGACAAACGGCGACCACACCTGTTCACCGCTTAGGCAGAATATCTGGAGATGTCGCAGCCTCAGCGCGTGCCTGAGCATCATTAGCCACGGCATGCCCAGCCCTCCAGGTAGAGGGTGCTGGCATAAGATGCACCGCCTCACCAGCGGAACCTGACCCCTCCACAAGAATTTGAAGAGGAGCCGCTCCAAGATGGCGAGGCGCGAACGGGGGCAAGGCACGACGGTCAGACGGTAGTAGATGACGGACGCGATGTACGCCTTCGCTACCTCCGCCCGACCTTTCAGTGATAGCTTCATCCCAGCCCATTTCTGGGTGAGACTTGCTACCCTGCCCGTCAACTCGTCCGAATTCTTATCCACCTGGAGGTCTGGCCCGAACCAAACCCCGAGCAACTTTACCGGCCCGTCCGTCCAGCGCCTAACGACACTGTTGGACGGCATGGACTTGCCTCTCCAGGTGCCGAGTTGCAAGCCCACCGACTTTTCCTGGTTAAGTTTTGCTCCCGTCAACCTTTCATATTCCTCGAATAAGTTGCCGACCACCTCAATTTCTGAGGTGTCCGACACCATCACGGTGCTGTCGTCCGCATAAGCCGACACAGCCTTCCTGCGTCCCGGTTCGAGCGGGATGCCCTGCAACAGCTCCAGCTTCCGCAATAAAGGCTCGAGAGTCAATACGTACAGAAGAGAGGAGAGATGGCACCCTTGACGGACTGATCGGGAGACCGAGAGGTGGCCATTAATTTTGACCATCGAGCAGGTGCCGCTGTGCATTGCAGCGATCCAACTTCTGATGACGGGGCCGAAGCCAGCCGCCTTGAGGACAGCCTCCAGGTACCGATGCTCGACCTTATCGAATGCTTTCGATTGATCTAAATTGATCAGAACCCCACCAAGCAAGGTTTAAACCCTACCCTCTCTATAATGTATCGCATTAGGTGGAGGTTGTCGTGTATGGACCTGGTTGGGATTGCGCAAGTTTGCGCCTCCCCAACCAAATCCGCGCCGACAAGCGCCAACCTCTTCGCTAACACCCTGGCCAAAATCTTAAACTCTGTGTTGAGCAGAGTTATGGGCCTGAAATTGTCTAATGTGTCCCTCTTGTTCTCGTCTTTCCTTATCAGCATCACTAGGCCCCGGCTCACAGAACTGGGAATACTCCCGTTTTGCTGCCAGTTGCAGTAGAGGGCTTCGAGGAGATTAGAGAACAAGTCTGGCATATTTACGTAAAGCGCGTAGGGCAGACCATCCAAACCGGGTGACTTGCGCCTCATGCAGCCGACAAGGGCATCCTGAATCTCGGCTGAAGTAATTGGCCTTTCGCAGCGCCCAGCGTCACCCGTCGAGAGTTGCGGCAAGCCATCGAGGTAGGGAGTGAAGTCTTCCACCGTCTCTGACCCGCCACTTCCCCCGAACAACCGAGCAAAATGTTGGCGAAAGGCCTCCCACATCCGCTTGGAATCGCTCAGCTCGTGTCCGTCTCGGTCCGTCAAAGACCGAATCGTGGTTTTATTACCACGCTGCGCCTCTGCCACGCGGGCCCATCGAACAGCTTTGGTTCCCTCGTTTCTCAGAGCACGCGCCTTAGTTCTGACAATGCAACCTTCCTGTTTCAAATTAAAGAAATGGTCTAATGCCATTCTCGCCGCTAGCACGTCAGTTGCAATGCCACTACCAGTAGCCTCGTCTAACTTATCTACCAACTCCCCCTCCTTTCTATTTTTCTCTAACGCTACTTCTTTGCTAAACTCTATCGACATTACACTAATCTCTCTTTTGAGAGCCTCCCCCCCACCATCTATTGTTGACGACTCCCCCTGTCAACTTTTTCTTAACTTAATTGTTGACCTGGTCCCTGTAAGCCTTACGTGCCGTAAATGACATGTTTAGCTTCCAGTAACCAGGTCCTAACCTACGTGTCTTATCTAGGTCGACCATACAGATCACAAACTTGTGATCTGAATAGGCGACCGTTTTAAAACGTGGACAGCCCACACTATTTCTATCTATTTTCCTAATGAATATCCTGTCTATATACGATCTAGATGACCCTATGCGGTTAGTCCAGGTCCACACTGGCGCATTAGGGAAATCTAGTCGGTACCTGTCAGACAGTTGGAACTGGCTGATCAGGTTCTTGAGGCTTTTGCACCCGCCGCTCCTATCGGATACTCCCACACAGTCCCAGCGCGCGTCTAAGATGCCTTTCCAATCGGATACTCCCACACAGTCCCAGCGTGCGTCTAAGATGCCTTTCCAGTACTCCGCTAACAGTAATGGGCGAGATGTAGCCAGAAAGGCTTCCAGGCGTCTAAAGAAGTCCGGCCGTCCTTCCCCAGTAGGGGCATAGACGGCCAGCAGTCTAAAGGCACCACCTTCGTTATTGTTCACGTCCAGGACCACCAACTTCCCGTCCGGGTCCCGGAAGATCGACCTTACTTCGAGACCCAGGCCTTTCCTAAACAGCACTGCCACCCCGCCTCCCATTCCCGGCCGGATAACAGATGCAAAGATCTGATAGTCGTCGAAAATGGGGGCAAGTGCGCGCGTGTCGTAAATCCTGGTCTCGTTGACGGCAATTACATCCATTTCTAGAGACCTGAGGTCGTTGAGCAGGTGACCCTGCTTCCAGGACGATCCCAGGCCTCGAACATTTAAACTTCCTACTCTTAATACGGCCATGTTGGCAGGTTAAAAAGAGAGAGGAAAGGTTTACTTACCTTCCGGGTAATGTGCTCGATTTAAAAATTCCCCCCTCTTTTTGTCTATTTTCACTTCGTGCTACGAGGGCCATCAGTTCCTTGTTGGCCCTCCTGACGAGCAGGAAGTTTTGTATGTTTTGTTGGTGTGATTTTATTTGTTTGCGTGGCTGTGGTGGTGATGGTTTTGGTGGTGTTGTTTCGGTTGTGTTTGTTGTGAGTGCGGTGTCTGTGGTTTCAGATGTTTGTGTGTATATTTGTTCTTGCGTCTGTTTAGGTTGTTTGCGTTTGGGGGATTCTGGTGATGGTGATGGTGGTGTTGATGATGGTGTTATCGGAGAGATATTTGCGTGGGTGGTGTCTGCGTTTTTTTATTGTGGGTGATTTTGTGCTTTGTTGAGTTTTTTTTTCTTTTTGTGTTTCCTTTTTTCTGTATTTTGGGGGATTTTGGTTTTCCCTCATCTTCACTACTGGAAGATGAAGGGCCTGTGTCTGTAAGTGTGTCTGTGTGTGTGTTTATGGTTTTATTGGTGTGTGTATTTTTGGAGGGGGGGGGGGAGAATTTGATAGCTTTCCTCGTTTTCCCTCTGGGTGGTCAATGTTGGTGGTGGTCTTTCTATTGGTGTTGTTGTTGGTGGTTTTTTTCGGTGCTGGTGTCGGTTGTGGTCCTCGCCCCGGCGTCGGCAGCAGTGGAGCCTTTCGCCCCCTTTTGCCTTCGGTCATAATATGAATGACGGTTCCATTCTGAAGGCGGATGTGGTCCGGGATTGTCTTCACATTCTCGAGCCTGATCTGGAGAAGGATCTCCAGGTCAACCCCGGACCAGTCCTCTCTGGCCGTTCTGGTCACCTCTATCGGGACGGTATCCGTCCCCTCCGCAATCATACATCCCAGAAGCCAAAACATGTCAAGTCCTGGTGGGATTCTGGGAATGCGGAGACGGGCCGTTCTTTTTCCCATGTGGGAGGGGTACATTATGACCTTGCTGGTTTTGCAAGGAGTCATAGCGTGTTTCATAGCGAGGGCTTCTGACTTGAACAACACCGAAATGGTGCCGTACTGTCTGCCCCTCTCTATGTACTGGGTGTCTTCTCTGATGCACCTCAGCGCGACTTCGACATCTGCTTGTGGGATAAAAGCTGCCCTTTTGGTTTGTGCTGAGATGCATCTATAATGCACCGTTCTGCGTTCCAGTGCCTCAATAGCTTCTACCGGAACAGTTAAGTTGGCCCAGGTTTGCTCTTGCTTGATGAGCTTCCATGCCTGGGCCAACTTTTCATCTTTGTTTGAGAGGTCCATGTTGAAGCATGGCCTCTTTTTTGCTGCTGCTGCCGCAGCGAAAGTGTTCTTCTTATTGTCGTTGGGGGTGTTGTTGTCGTTGTCGTTGTTCTTGTTGGTGTTGTTGTTATCACTGTCGCTGTTATTATTGTTGTCTTTGGTGCCACCGTTGTTCTCGGTGCAGTTGGTATTGTTGCTGTTAGTGTTGTCGCTGTTTGTTTTCATGTTAGTAGTGTTGATATTGTTGTTGCATTTGTCATTTTTTTTGTTATCTGTTTTTTCGTTGTCGCTGTTACTGTCATTTCTTTCAAATGTTTGTGGTGGTGTTTGTGTTATCAATATATGTTAATTTCGCCGTAGCGCCCCTTTCAACTTCTACATCGTTGTCGCACGACAGCAGACATATAGCTGGGGGGCGTGGCTCAGCCATGTTGTTTTTTGTCATCTCGATAATTTTTTAAAATCTAAAAAATTTCAAATATTTGGGCCAAAAGGTCCAAATATTATTCTTTCCCCTTCACAGGGCAAAGTCCAAGGGCTTGTATGCCTTACACAACAACACAAAATTCAATAAATCAGTTTTGATAGGTAAATAAGTGAACTTACGGGAGCGAGCAAAAAGACGTCCGTTCAGACTCAATAATAATAATAATAATAATGATTTCTTTATTGGCCACAAGGGCAGATATCAAGAAAAAACATTACAGACGGCACAGGACAGTACAGGACGGTACGATGTGGATTTTGTGCGTGTAAAGATTTTTATTATTTATATAATGATAATAATAATAATAATAATAATAATAATAATAATAATAATAATAATATTTGTGTTCGTCTACAGCGTGGTGATAATGCCACACAAGGGCCAAGTGGAGCGGCGCAACCACCGGAGACGGTGAATTCACAGATGGTTATGTAACCATACTTTCGCCAATCCTCGATAAGAGTGTTTAAATATCGAACCTAAACAGTTCGAATAACGGTGAAATGGAGACTAGAACGTCATGTGACAGACTCTCACCCAACAGGTGCTCCCTGGCTCAGCAGCAGGAACCTGGCTGTCAACCAAATACTGCTGGTGTCGGAGGAAGAAGAAGAAGGAAAGGGACCAGAACCAACTGGACGAAAGAATTGAATAGAACTGTTATGCAATGTTACCTGAAAAGTAACCCCAAGGAGAGGGGCTATAGGAGACGGATGCATAACATCTGGAACGAGATTGGTCTATTTAAATTAGATGAACAAAAATTGGCCGGGCAGGCTCGGGTAATAAGAACTAATGGGTGGATAAGTGAGCTGGAACTGGAGGAACTGAGCAGAGAGAATATCTTGGAGATGGAGGGTGTAGTATGCCAGACAAACGAGCCAGTGGGAAATGAAGGTGAAGAGGTCGAGAGAACGGAGGAACCACCCGAAGCAGACAATGATCTGAATACTGAGATAAATAATACCTGGAACAGAGATACGGCCACTGAGGAGATGAATGCTGACGGGCTAGGACAAGATTCGGTTGACATCCTAAATTTAGTGGTAGATGAATTGAACAATGATAGTGGGAGACCTATGAACCTAAGATTTGTAGACAGGAAAAAGTTAAAAGAAACAACAGCTAAGGTAAACAAAGTCATCCCATACCTTGAGGCGAGGAGCCTTCACCAGTGCAACAATATCCTCAAAGCAACAGCAAATACGGTGAGGAAACTACTTGGTATAAAAGCGAGAGGAAACAACAGACAAGAAAGAGCAGAGCCTTGGTGGAAGAAACGACTGAGTGGTCAAATCAAGGAAATGAGAAATGACATAGGAAAGCTTGAGTCACTACTGAATGGGACACTAAAAAACATAGGCACTAAAAATAGACTGGAAATAAAGTACAAAACTAGGAGGAAAAAGCTAAATATTATCATAGAGGAACTGAAGCAACGCATTGTAGCAAAGAGTGCAAAAATCAGGCGATACGAGAACAGAGTCAGTCAGTATAAACAGAACCGCATGTTCGACAACAACCAGAAGATGCTGTTTGGACAGCTTGAGGGGAAAGAAAGAGGCAACGACTTGATCCCTGAGGCGGAACAAACTAAAACATTCTGGAGAGGAATATGGGAGCAGGATGTTAGACATAATGACCAGACAGGGTGGATTGAGACAGTACAGGGGGAGATCGGTGAGCAGGCACACCAACAAACTGATTTGAGTATCACAGTTGAAACTCTTAAGGGGCAGGCCAAAAAACTAACCAACTGGAAATCACCAGGCCCAGATGGTGTGCAGGGGTATTGGATTAAAAATATAACATACCTCCACCCGAAACTGACAACCATGTTCAATGACTGCTTGATGTCAGGTGAGGTACCAGAGTGGTTGACAAAAGGTACCACAGTTCTGATAATGAAAGACCGAATCAAGGGTAATGATGTTACCAACTATAGACCTATCACATGTCTGTCCGTAATGTGGAAACTGTTGACGAGCATTGTGTCTGAGGAAATCTACCATCACCTCTAAACAAACAACTTGTTACCGGACGAACAGAAAGGATGCCGAAAGAAGTCACATGGTACAAAGGACCAGTTACTTATTGATAAGATGGTAATGGGGAATTGCAGGAGGAGACACACTGATCTTGCCATGGGGTGGATAGACTACAGAAAGGCATTTGACATGGTGCCTCATTCTTGGATCACCAAAAGCCTGGAGATCTTCAAGGTGGCAGATAACATCAGACAGTTGCTGGGCAAGAGTATTAGGTCCTGGGAAACAGAGTTGACATCAACTGGAGAATCCTTGGGAAGCGTGAAGATCAAGAGAGGTATCTTCCAGGGAGATAGCCTGTCCCCTCTGTTGTTTGTCCTTGCCCTGATGCCCCTGACCAGTGTACTGCGAAAAGTGAGAGCAGGATACGGGTTGGGAAGGGGAGAGCTTACCATCAATCACCTCCTCTTCATGGACGATCTTAAGCTCTTCGGGAAAAGTGAGAAGGAGTTGGATGTGCTTGTTGACACTGTCCGTATTTTCAGCAGTGATATATGTATGCAGTTTGGTATTAGTAAGTGTGGAGTCATTGTGATGAGGAGGGGTAGGTTGAGCAGAAGTAACGGAATCCAGATACCAACAGGTGAGATGATAAAGGAAATTGACTCTGAGGAAGGATACAAGTATTTGGGCGTTCTGGAGGCTGATGGCATAAAGAACAAAAAAATGAAGGAATTGTTAAGAACTGAATACATTCGGAGAGTAAGGAGCGTATTGAAGTCACATCTGAACAGCAGAAATGCCATAAGCGCAGTAAATTCCCGAGCTGTGTCTATTATTAGGTACAGTGCGGGAATTCTGAGATGGAATGTTGCTGAACAAAAAGAAATGGATAGGAAGACTAGGAAGCAATTGATTATCTACAACATGTTCCACAAGAGGAGTGATGTCGATAGACTCTACCTAAGGAGATCTGAGGGTGGAAGAGGTCTTATCAGCATAGAGGACTGTGTTCAGATGGAGAAAAACAACCTACACAAATACGTGACTGATAGTAAGGAGCCAATGCTCAGAACTGTACTGAAGGAGGGTACAATAGGCCAGGGGATGTCCAAGGAGGAAATAACATCAAGGAGAAAGAGCAGCCTTCAGGAAAAATCCCTTCATCGTACCTTCTTTGAGAAAACTGAATTTAGAGATCCACAGACATGGAACTGGTTGAGAAGAGGAGACCTTAAAAAGGCTACAGAAGGAATGTTAATGGCTGCGCAGGAGCAGGCCCTCAAAACGAAATGGTTGAAACACCATATTTACAAGGGGGAGGCTAGCCCACTGTGCAGGATCTGTGGAGAGAGAGAGAGGAGACTGTGGCTCACATTGTATCCGAGTGTAAACACCTAGCCCAGACCCACTATAAGGGCTGAAGACATGATGTGATGGGCAGGGTGATCCACCGGCACCTGTGCAAAGTAAACAATTTACCACATTCTGAGAAATGGTATGAGCATAGACCAGAGGCGGTGATGGAGAACGATCAGGTGAAGGTGCTGTGGGATTTTAGGATACAGACGGACAAGAAACTGGAACACAATAGACCTGACCTGGTGGTTGTGGACAAAGAAAAAAGATCGTGTCTGATTGTGGATGTGGCCTGCCCATTCGACACGGGAGTGCAAGAGAAGGAGAGGGAGAAAATTAACCGATACCAGGACTTAAAGTGGGAGGTAAAAAGGATTTGGAACTGCCATGAAGTCAAAGTGATCCCGATTGTCATAGGCGCACTGGGGACTATCTCCAAAAGTTTCCAGGGATGGTTAAAGAAAATCGACCCCTTCACGCTTTTTGGAACGCTTCAAAAGGCATGCTTGCTGGGAACAGCAAGAACCCTCCGATACGTCCTGAATATCTGAGGCTGCAGGTAGTGGCTTGATATTCATTTCAACAAACTTTCCAGTTAACTTACATCAATGACTGAGACTCAAAGAACAATAATAATAATAATAATAATTTCATTTATTAGCCACAAGGGCCGACATGTAGGGGACAATACAAAGACAGGGACAGTGGGGGTTTACAATAAGGTCGAGTAAAAGTGCATAATGGCAAGACTGATTTAACAATGAAGATATACAAAATATAAAATAAACTATTCATAAATATAACAAAATAAATTCCCCGATAGGGGGTGGACGACTCTGGGGTGCTTTAGGTACCCCACCAATCCTGAACCCCTTGCGCTTCTAGGGCACCCATGGAGAGCCCCCCTCTCCTCAACTTAGCTAGCCTATAGGCGCATGGTCAGAGTAGGCCCATTCACATGGGCCATTCTCGCCACATTCATCCACCTTTTAGTAAATGTACTGGGGAGCAGCACTTCTCTCTCCACCCTCACCTTCCTTTCCAGGTGAAACTTGAAGAAGTTGATGAGGGATTGGCCGAAGAGAAAAGTGTCTGTCTTCAGTCCTTTTAATCTGTTCCACCATACAACCTCTTTCGCAACTGCCACCAGACAGAGGAAATTTTCCTGCTCTTCCTGATCTAAGGAAGGCGGCGGATCGATCTTCACTATGGACACGGCCGATAGCCGGATCCGTTCTACACGTGATAACAGCTGTTTAACATAACTCCACAAGTCAGTGATGCACGGACATTGGACAAGTGCGTGCAGAACGGTTTCGTCGTTCTGCGCGCATCTTGGGCAGGTCCGTCTGAAAAGCACTTCCATGCCTGTAGAGTTTATCCCGAACCGGCAGTGCCCCCCGGTAGCACTGCCAAGCGAGGGATTTATGGAAATTGTCCATCGTCCCCGGCTTGAAAGTCCTCCGGTTCAGACTGGTCAGTTTGACTTCGTCGAGGCCCAAAGCATCTCCGAGTACGTCATCGCACTTGCCCACGAGTAATACTCTATAGAACTCGAGAGTGGAAGTTCCACTGATCGCATTGCCCGCTTGGTAGAGGGCAGTGAGTGGCGGGCAACATTCCAGGTGCCAGTCACTCAGTCTCGGTCTCTTCTTGACCCAGGACCGCAGCTCAGCCAAAGAAACGAGCTGCAGAAAGGCCCGTCTGATAAACGGCGACCACACCTGTTCACCGCTGAGGCAGAATAGCTGGAGATGTCGCAGCCTCAACGCATATCTGCGCATCATTAGCCACGGCATGCCCAGCTCTCCGCGTAGAGGGTGCTGGCAGCAGATGAACCGCCTCACCAACGGAACTTGTCCCCTCCACAAGAATTTGAAGAGAAGCTGTTCCAGCTTGACGAGGCGCGGACGGGGGCAAGGCACGACGGGCAGGCGGTAGTAGATGACGGACGCAATGTATGCATTCGCTACCTCCGCGCGACCTTTCAGTGATAGCTTCCTCCCAGCCCATTTTTTAGTGAGACTGGCTAATCTGCTCGTTACTTCGTCCCAATTCTTTTCCACCTGGAGGTCATGTCCGAAACAAACCCCGAGCAACTTTACCGGTCCGTCCGTCCAGCTCCCCACGACGCTAATAATAATAATAATAATAATAAATCTACACTGGGTAATATGTCGGCATTACAAAATCAAAGCTGAAGACAAGTGGTACAATCATCACCCCGAGGCTGTAACTGAAGGAGAAAAAGTAACAATTCTCTGGGACTTTCCAGTACATACTGACAGGACCAGAAAAGCAAATAGACCTGACATCATTATAAAATATCAACATAACAAGGTCTGTTTATTGTTAGATATGAGCATCCCGTGTGATCACAATATCGCGGTAAAAGAATTTGAAAAGCTACGAATTTATAAAGATCTGCTTATTGAAATTGAGAAAATGTGGCACCTCAAGGCCGTTACAATACCAGTGATTGTGGGAGGTCTGGCAATGATCAAGAAAGGAACAGAACAATATTTGCGAATGATTCCTGGTTTACTCTCTCTGCACGAGGTGCAAAAAATTGTTTTGACTGGTACTGCACACGTATTGAGAAGAGCACTATCTCTGTAAGATTGATATCCCCTCCTTGTATTTACATATGCATATGCATATGTGTTATATGTAGACAGTTTTTCTTTTTTTTTTTTAAATCAATGTGCTGTATTAACTGGCTTGCCAATGCACACTGTGAATTTATTTGCCCTAGGTATCAGGAAGACACTCGGCATATATCTCAGAAACAACAATGAAAGAGAATATAAAATGATAATAATAATAATAATAATATTCGACATGGTACCTCATTCTTGGATAACCAAAAGCCTAGAGATCTTCAAGGTGACAGATAACATCAGACAGTTGTTGAGCAAAAGTATGAAGTCCTGGGAAACAGAGTTAACATCGGGTGGAGAATCCTTGGGAGGCGTGAAGATCAAGAGAGGTATCTTCCAGGGAGATAGTTTGTCCTCTCTGCTGTTTGTCCTTGCCCTGATACCACTGTCCGTTATACTGCGAAAAGTGAGAGCAGGATACAAGTTGGGAAAACGAGAACTTACCATCAACCACCTCCTCTTCATGGACGATCTTAAACTCTTTGGGAAGAATGAGAAGGAGTTGGATGTACTTGTTGACACTGTCCGTATTTTCAGCAATGATATATGTATGGTATTTGCTATTAATAAGTGTGGAGTCCTAGTGATGAAGAGGGGGTAAATTGAGCAGAAGCAACAGAATACAGGTACTAACAGGTGAGATGATAAAGGAAATTGACACTGAAGAAGAATACAAATATTTAGGTGTTCTGGAGGCAGATGACATCAAGAACAAAAAAATGAAGGAATTGATAAGATCTGAGTACATAAGGAGAGTAAGGAGTGTATTAAAATCACATCTAAATAGTAGGAATGTCATAAGTGCAGTGAATTCCCGAGCTGTGTCTATTATTAGGTACAGTGCGGGATTTCTGAGATGGAATGTTGCTGAACAAAAAGAAATGGATAGGAAGACTAGGAAGCTATTGACTATCTACAACATGTTCCACAAGAGGAGTGATGTCGATATACTCTACTTAAAGAGATCTGAAGGTGGAAGAGGTCTTATCAGCATAGAGGACTGTGTTCAGATGGAAAAAACCCTGCACAAATACGTGACTGACAGTAAGGAGCCAATGCTCAAAATTGTACTGAAGGAGAAGACAATAGACCAGGGGATGTCCAAGGGGGAAATAACAACAAGGAGGAAAACCGAATTTAGAGATCCACAGACATGGAATTGGTTAAAAAGAGGAGACCTTAAAATAGATACAGAAGGAATGCTAATGGCTGCGAAAGAGCATGCCCTCAGAACAAAGTGTATTACAAACGAAGTGTATTACGAAGTGTATTTACAAGGAGAAGGCTGGCCCACTGTGTAGGATCTGTGAAGAGAGACAGAGAGAGAGAGGAGACTGTGGCTCACATTGTATCCGAGTGTAAACACCTAGCCCAGACTCACTATAAAGGCTGGAGACATGATGTGATAGGCAGGGTGATCCACTGGCATCTATGCAAAGTAAAAAGATTTACCACATTCTGAGAAGTGGTATGAACATAAGCCAGAGACGTTGATAGAAAACGATCAGGTGAAGGTGCTATGGGATTTTAGGATACAGACGGACAAGAAATTAGAACACAATAGGCTTGACCTGGTGATTTTGGACAAGGAAAAAATATCGTGCCTGATTGTAAATGTAGCCTGCCCATTTGACACGAAGGGGCAAGAAAAGGAGAGGGAGAAAATTAACCGATACCAGGATTTAAAGTGGGAGTTAAAAAGGATTTGGAATTGCCATGAAATCAAGGTCGTCCCGATTGTCATAGGCGCACTAGGTACTATCTCAAAGAGTTTCCAAGGATGGTTAAAGAAGATTAGTCCAGCCCCGCTTTTTGGAACACTTCAAAAGGCATGCTTGCTGGGAACAGCAAGGACCCTCCGATACGTCCTGAATATCTGAGACTGCAGGTAGTGGCTTGATATTCATTTTAACAAACTTTCCAGTTAAATAACATCAATGACTGAGACTCAAAGAACAATAATAATAATAATTGTTTCTACTTTAGGCACAAGGCCAGCAATTACACAGTGCATTACTGGTACTTTATTTTATCGACCCCGTAAGGATGAAAGGCAAAGTCAACCTCGGCGGGATTTGAACTCAGATCGTAAAGGGACGTAACTATGCTGGAAAGCATGGCGTCCGCCCCTCTACCGATACTGCCAAATAATAATAATGATAATAATAATTGTTTCTACTTTTTGGCACAAGGCCAGCAATTACCCAGTGCATTACTGGTACTTTATTTTATCGACCCCGTAAGGATGAAAGGCAAAGTTAACCTCGGCGGGATCCCAGTGCATCACGGGTACTTTAATGATTTTTACCATAAGCGCAAGGCAAGCAATTTTAGGGGAGAGGGAAAGTCGGTGTTACTGGTACTTTATTCTATCGACCCTGGTAGGATGGAATTTCAGCATTGCCTTTAATCTTTCAAGGATTGATAAAGTTCCAGTCTGGGAATGTTTAGCGATATTTGTTCTTGGTATTTATTTTGTGGGTTCCAATCCTGCCGAGGCCTGCCTTGGTTTTATGTTTAATTGTTCACCCGCTTTAACACCTCCGCTTAACTCTTTGATATTTATAGCGGGGTCCACTATCTTCCAAGAATTCGGGACTGGTTTCTGGTTTGATGATGCCATCCTCCCTAGCTTTCGCCACTTTCGGAGGTACAGAAAAGGGTTCTGGCTACTCCTCTTTAACTGCTAACTAAGCGATGCTAAACGTGTTTTATCCATTTTTTTAAATTTACAACTACCTTCCCATACAGCCTATACAGTGGTGATGTGATCACCCTGTCCACATTAACTTTGATCCAATTTAGGTCATCCAAGCATGTGAACCCAGTCTAAAATCTGACAATACATTCCTCTCTCCAGCCCATCTCTGATGTCTTGAAAGTGTCCTGGACACTGCACTTCTTATTAACGAAGCTCTAAAACAAAAACAAAAAAATAGTTTTTACCCAAGTTTTCAAAATGTTATGCAATTTAGAATAAGGTTTCTTCTGAATATGATACCTATTGGAAATTTATCCTTTGTTTAACAACATACAGCGACACCATAAAGAGTCTCTGTTATTTAAAGTGGAAACTATGATTTCCCACAGTACTGTTTACAGTCAGGTGGATGGGGTAATTAAAAGTTAATTGTTTCCGTCTGTGATGCGGTATGTTCTTTAACGACAGTTGAACCGTGTATTAACAGTTTGTCTCCCAAACAAATGGACCAGCTGTGATTCTCATATTTCTGGCTAACCATAGATAAATTACTTTCTCTGTAGAAAGCTGTTTCAGAACAGTGTAAACGGATAATTCCCTTAACAAAGAACGAACTCTTATTTCAAACAATTTTGGCCTTATTAAACTTCTAGTCTTTAAAAATTCATAACAATTCTTTAGAAAATAGTCAACAGAATAAAAAAAAGAAAGAAAAGGGAGCCTTAAAAATCCATTTATAAGAAACAGAAAAAAAAGAGACAAAATGTTCCCCCCTGTAAGCAATAGAGATAATTCTGGAATTACAGAGAAAATGAGCCATTTTCCCTCCACAAAAGTACTCCCTGTTCGCAGTTACAGCAAGGTTTTGTTCATACAGAAAACTAAAGCCTTTCTTCTTTTATACGGTACATTGTTAATACTTTCATTTGATCTTTTAAAATTACTAAGGAGTTTTTTTATTTCTTTACATTTTTCGAACTCTGGCGTCTTTAGATGTCTTTGTAATAATAGATTATAGATTATTTAGTGAAAGATTCCCATAATTATGTTACCCATTGTTATATCGAACGTATTTTGAAGTGAGATGTTAATACACTTCCGCGCTGTTTCTGTATAGATAGTTTTAATTAAATATATCTACCTATAACATTTTCCAATTCTACTTGTCTTTTGCTTACTCTTTTCAACAGGAATACCACAATCATTTATATTTTTAAATCTCGACATTTATTTTGGAGGCAGAGAACAAAGAGTTGATTCACTCTAGTGTAAAACTCCTTTACTCTTCCTTAACAATTCTTTATAATTTCTTTGTTAAATTAATATTTCTTCTGCAGAATGGTATTAAAAAGAAACGAAGCATTGATTTACAGAACCTATATAATTTCTTGCTTAAATTAATATTTCGTTTGCAGTATAGTATTGCAGAGGAACCAAGTCATGATTTATTAAAATTCTATAATTTATTGCTTGAATTAAACACTTCTCTTGCAGATAGAATTACATTACAACGAAGACTTGACTGCAATAATTTTTATAATTTGTGGCTAAATTAGTATTTCCCTTGCAGAATAGTATTAAAAAGTAACAAAACATCATTGACTTACACAATTTTTATAATTCGTTGTTAAAATGATATCTCTCTTACAAAATGGTATTAAAGTGGAAAGAAGAGGATTTCTATAATTTCATCTTTTAATAACTTTTTCTGTATTTTATGGATCTCGTTTCAGAATTTTTTTCTTAATCCGTCCGATTCACTGATTCATTTACACATACATACATGTATGCATGCTTACATACATGCACGTATGCATACTTAGATATATACATGCACGTATGCACACTTACATACATACGTACATACATACATACTTACATACATGCATATTATGATATGGGACAGGGAGAAGCAAGCATGCACAGTAGTGGAAATTAGTTGCCCAGCAGATGCCAATATAATATAAAAGATTAGCGATAAGGAGAATATTTATGCAGAACTGATGAGAAATTTGCAGATACTCCACCCTGATTACACTTTCAGATTTATGCCTGTGATTATTGGGGCACTGGGGTAGGTTAGTAACTGCCTCAATACAAATCTTGAGAAGCTAGGCGTCACAGGAATAGAAAGAACACAACTAGTTAGGAAATTACAAGTACAATCCATTAATGGAATAGTAAATATATGTAAAACATTTTGCATCTAATAACTGCATATACATGTGTACAGATACAAAGCATATACACATGCACACATACAACTCAAAACATCCACATCCACACACACAGTAACATCCATATCTACACATGCATGCATACACACCTACCTAGTTGATGTGTAAATTCCAATGAGAGAGTCTTGTGTCTATGTTAGAAACCGACTTTCTCTCTATTGGAAAAAAAATTGTGAGATTATAAAACCAGAAGAACATACACACATGATGTCTGCGCCCTCATTATCGAGTATGGCCATTGCACGATATAACATTGTTAATAATCATCAATGCCGGTGCGCGAAGATATTTTAAAAGTGAGGAATGACTGTACTGGGCCAATCCCACTCTCTGAGCAACAGTAGCTATAACATACATACATGCATGCATCAGATATTTATATATATGTTCCTCACATTTATATATATATATATATCGACACCCCCTTCTTTTATTTCCCTTCTTTTTATCTCTGCTCCCTCTCTCTCTTCCCCACTCTCTCTCTCTCTCTCTGTTTATCTCTCGCCCATGTTCCTCCCGTTTCCTCACTTGTCTACGTCCCACCAGGTGCCAAGCCAAACCTTCGTTTCTTTGTTTCAGCCACGGTAGGCACAATATTTTTCTTCATTTCCGTAACCCAACTATATCTAATCGACGAAAGTAAAACTTTTCTTCTCTCCAGCATTAATATGTCACACTCACACCTATATATATGGTTGTATGTATATATATGTATATATATATATATACATACATACATACATATATATATATATATATATATATATATATATATATATATATATATATATATATATATGTGTGTGTGTGTGTGTGTGTGTGTGTGTGTGTGTGTATATATATATGTATGTATATATATATATAAACATACATATATACATATATATATTAACAAAAGGAGTTCCAACTTTGTCTGATTTACTCATTTTATTTACAATCCTTTAAAATTATAATTGTTTCTACTTTTTGGCAAAAGGCCAGCAATTACCCTAGTGAATTACTGGTACTTTATTTTATCGACCCGGTAAGGATGAAAGCAAAGTTAACCTCGGCGAGATTTGAACTCAGAATGGCAAGGACCGTAACTGTATGCGTCAAAGCATGGCGTCCGACCCTCTACCGATACTGCCAATCCACCGTGTGTGAGTGTGAATCCATAAGTGTATGCATGAAAGAACCAGTGAATTGGGCCGATTAAGAAAACATTTCTGAGACGAGATCCATTGTCATTGATACTTCCTTTCGTTTGCAGAATGGCGTTAATAAGAAAAGGATTGGATTTGCGATAAATAAATGCCAAATCTCTATGTTTTAAGTTCAATCCCTAGTGAGGAACAATGATTTTGTCATTTATCTCTCAAAACCCAAACAAATACGTCGGAATTAATACAGAAACAATGACAAATACAATTTACTAACTTTTCTTTTTATTTAAAAAAAAATATAATTTATTTATATATTTTAACATAATGGAAAATCTTGCGAA
>OZ024740.1:323180957-323193457 GCA_964016885.1 Eledone cirrhosa
TTCTCTTAATTTTCCACTGATTGTAACAGAAGATTAAACCTTTTGAACTATGGATCAAAAATGGGAGGTTCGAACCGCATAATAGAAAATATTTACCCAATAAAACTGACTATGAATGATATTTTCTATTTAATACTAATTTGATTTAACCAAAATCTATGTCAAATCCAGTCTTCATCGCCCAACAGGTTGAAAATGGCAAACTAACCAAGTACCATCTGCTCTTTAATATGTCGAACTCATAGCAATGAAAACCAATGGTATCCTGGGCCCCGAACCACCTCCCTCCTGTCCTTTAGCAAGAACGAGCTCCACGGTATGAATTGGTTCATTCAGTTCATCTTTCTGGCCATCTTCCTAGGATATACATTAGTTATTTTAACACTCTGTATCTCCAGAAGTATGCCTAAGTTACTTGGTCAGTTAAGAGACACACGTGGATATTCTCAATCGAAGCAGTATATAAACAACTGTGTAAGAAGCTGTGTATTTCAAAAATAATTGTGTAAGTATCTGTGTATTTCACATAACTGTGTAAGTAGCTGTGTATTTCACATCATCGTGTAAGTAGCTGTATATTCCACAAATAACTGTGTAAGTAGCTGAATATTTCGCAAATAACTGTGTAAATAGCTGTGTATTTCACAAACACCCGTGTTTCACGTAACCAAGTAAGTAGCTATGTATTTCACAAATAACTGTGTAAGTAGCCGTGTATTTCTCATAACCGTGTAAGTAGCCGTGTATTTCTCATAACCGTGTAAGTAGCTGTGTATTTCACAAACATTGTGTAAGTGGCTGTGTATTTCACGGTCAAGCGGATAAGTAGGTGAATATCTAACGGACAACTAGGTAAGTATCCGAGTATCTCACAGACACCTGGGTCCTTAACGTAATACTTAGACAGATGTATCATTTTCAATGATGGATATTCAGTTATTAGATCAACAGAACGTCCAATCTGTGGATCAACGAGTAAGGGGTTAAGTATTTTACACACACATGTATCTTAAAGCTGACTCTCGTACAGATTCAGCGTGATAGAATGTGTGACTTGACTGGTCTATGGAATTACAAATGTAATCTATGTAACAAGCTTTCAGCATTTTCTGTTTCACGCAGTTTCACTCACAAAGCTGAGGTTGATCGGATACTCTTGTAAAAACCCCAGATGTTTCTATCTATAACGACATAAACACATCGAGTAAGCCGTTTCAGGGACCAAACTACATTGTCGATGTTATCATATTGTTTTATTAAATGTTAAATATTTTACAGATACATAAAAGAAGAGAAAGTAATGCTACTGATATTCTCTCTCCTATCTTCACCGTAATATATAACGAATGGAAAGTGACTTTGCATTATATCTATTCACTGGAGAAGAAATAAATTATTCTTGTATTTTGATATTGGTCTTGAAGGAATTGATTACTATATTTTATCAAATTTAATGATAGATGCTGAAACAGACCTTTAAGCTTTCTTGTTCATTAATCCAAAATAGAGATAAAAATGATTTATCATGATGGTTTAATGCCATTTCGCATAAAAAGTACGTCTCATATTTTTGGGAAAATATATCGATTTTTCTAAGAAATGCATGACACTAAAATTGATTACTATATTCGTAATTGTGGCAAAATCTAATAAACAGGTTTTTCCTTCCAAATCACGCAAAGCTTAGTTTTCATTAATAAAGGTATATCAAGCAATAATACAGGTTCTTCAGTGAGCGATTTTGTAGCCCGCAGGGGACTGTGTAGAATATGGGATGGATCTCCGTTGATTTCTACGATAAGTGATATAGTTCTTCCATCAATGGAACGCATGCTCCTGAAATTAACATGTATAAGGTCGAATACACCACATACACATGTACTCACAGGGAGATTCAGAATGACATTGCGTGTGATAAGGCAAACCCTTTGAATTGCAGGTACAGTAGGTAGCTAAACATTCCACAGACACGTGTATCCTTAAGGTAATTCTAAGGAAGATTCAGCGTAACAAAGTGTGAGAGACAAGGCTGGTCCTTTGAATTAGACACATTCTATCTGACAGGCTTCCAAACAGTTCCTGTCAACACAATTTCGCTCACAAGGCTTAGATCAGTCTGAGGCTATGGTAAATGACTGTTACCCATGATACCACATAGTGTGATCTAACCCGTGGTTTATGATTGTGAAGTGAATTCCTTTACCCTTCGGCTTCGCTGTGTCCTCTTCCCAGTATTAGTGGTTAATGATCTTTGATTTAATGTAGTGTAGATTTAATATGGACAGAAGGAATATGAATGAACATGGTATGGACAACTTAAAAAGTAGTAATAATTTCACTGAAAATGTGATACAATTAGCGAAGTATTTGCAATATAGAGCTCGCGGCTTCGTCGACGTTCAGCCCGGTCAAATACAATTAAACTCTTGGTCATCTACACATCTTTCTTACAGTCAATTTTCCGGCCAAATGTAATTTTCCGCGTGATATTGATATCATCTAGTATTATATAAAGTAGTTTAGTTGATGTATTCCCATTACTAAATCAGTGAATCACTTCTGGGAACATTTAACTCACAATCTATATTATAATCATTGTATTAGATTGTCCATCTGTCATACGCCAAAGCTAGAGTCTGACAATATCGCATTAAAATTTCCAATTTTTATTCATAATTCATGAAAATACAATTAAAGATAAATGATTTGAAATTAGCAAATATATAGCTTTCACCTTATTTTTGACTAAAGGAATTTTAGCCTGATAATGGGGTTTAGAACCCTCAGATAAATGGAAAAAGATGAGTATTGACGTACATGTACGTCAATACTCATCTTTTTCCATTTATCTGAGGGTTCTAAACCCCATTATCAGGCTAAAATTCCTTTAGTCAAAAATACGGTGAAAGCTATATATATATATATATATATATATATATATATATATATATATATATATATTATATATATATACATATGTATATATATATATTTATATATTTATATATTTATATAGGTAAGTTTGTTTTGAAACAGTGAGCTAAGCTTGATATAGAAGCTTTCGCCGTATTCTTGGCTAAAGAAATAATATAGCTTGATAGTGGGGTTTAAGACCCTCTATAAAATGGAAAAGAGGGTTTAAGAGGGTTTTAAACCCCACTATCAAGCTATATTGTTTCTTTAGCCAAGAATACGGCGAAAGCTTCTATATCAAGCTTAACTCATTGTTTCAAAACAAACTTACCTATATAAATATATAATTTAATAAAAAATACGGCGAAAGCTTCTATTTTTACTATATATATATATATATATATATATATATATATATATATATATATATATATATATATAAATTAATATGTATGTGATGAAACACAGATACCAACACATCTGTATATATATTGCAATGTAAAAGAATTCATTACCTTATTAATATATATATATATATATATATATATATATATATATATATATATATATATATATATATATATATATATATATATATACATATATACTGTATATATGCTCATATATATGAGTAACTAATAACACGGATTGTATTTCCTATCCATCGTTTTTCCCATTTTCTTTTTTTATCCTTGTGTATCTATTTTACCCTTCTCTCTCCCAAGCATTCTCCATTAATTAGTTCTCTCTTTATATCCTCCGACGAGGGACAAGACTGAAACATTCAGACCCATTACCAGCTATATCAATTGTTAAAGCAATAAACCATCATTGCATCGCTTCTTGTATTGTTTTTACTTGTTGAGTTTTCTTATAAATTATATATATATATATATATATATGCAAACATACACACACGCACACAAACACACACACACACACACACATGTATATATATATATATATAAAACCTCCCCACTCTCAGCAAGCGTGAACACAATACAACCATAATACAACCATGACTCCTGCGTTTGCTTGTTTGTCGTTTTGAACTATATATATATATATATACTAGCAGAGGTACCTGGCGTTGCTCGGATATTAAATAGCAGTTGTGTATACCAATTATGTCAATACTTCAGTGCTGCTTCGAAAACTATACTTTTACAAAATCATCGGCTTTTTCCAAAAGGCGGTTCCTGCCCCCAGGGGTCCCCTACTCAATATGTGCCAATTCTGTGAGTTCACATTCATCTGTAGGACAAACGTAGCCCATGTGTCAAGTTTTGTGAAAATCGGTTGCGAACTCCAGAAGTTATGACGTTTTGTTGCATTGCACTGCAGTGCTTCAGTCGACTCCAAGGAAGTGGTTAAAGTAGTTAAAGGGGTTATCTGCCGGGGGGGGGGGGGGGGGCTATAATCAATATCTGGAAAATGACAGTACCCATGACCATCCGGAGTACATAAGTAACCTATGTCTTAAGTTTGCTGAAAATACTGTAGAAATGCATAAGGTTTATACTTACGCGCGTGCGTGCGTGTGTGTGTGTGTGTGTGTGTGTGTGTGTGTGTGTGTGTGTGTGTGTGTGTGTGTGTGTGTGTGTATTTGTGTGTCCGTATGTATGTGTATGTCCGTCGGGGCATACGTATGTACTGGCCTAAATCTTCACTATTTACTTTTACTATTTTAATAACCTCTGTCATTTTCGTTTTCAATTTTATTTACATCATTCTTAAACTCCGGGCCTGGAAATCATTCTGTTATTTTAAATAGAATATTACTCTAACGACTCCATTTACACCCAAAACTTGGTCTTGTCTTTGCATGAAATTGTTCTTCACGATCCACATAACGACGTATTATCCTCGCTTTTTTCCCGTTCATTGCCAGGGAACGTCTTCACGAACCAAAATATCGTCTTCCTGTTTTCGTTCGGTTGCAACGTTTCTCGAAATATTTACTTCTGCGTTCACAGATTACTCTCAATTCAATTTGAATGGGAAATTCCTGTTTCATCGATTTTCTCCGTAACCATGGAAGCTTGTACCTTAAAGTCGACCCAACGCCTCCTCAGGTCATTCTCCATAACTGTGTAAATTTTCGTTGCATTCCACCAAGCCGTTTCGACGTTTATCCGACTACACCTACATATACAACGTCCGACCAAAACTATACATGAATTGTTTCTACTAAACCTTCAATTTAAGACACAACCTACATATTTGATAGGACTCCAGCTCACACCTTCTTCTTCTTCTTCTTCTTCTTCTTCTTCTTCTTCTTCTTCTTCTTCTTCTGCTCCCCCTGGAACATTGGGCTGCGAGCCACCCCCACACAACGCCATGTTCTGAGTCTGCTTTTCAACTCCACCGTGATGCACGGTGCGTCAGGGTGTATCTAACCATTTTTTAGGTCTTACTACGGCTGATTTCTTCCAGAGAGAAAGAAAGAGATGGAAAAAGGCAGAGAAGATTCATCCCCGGAGGAATAATAAAAAATCTTTACACTGCACATTTCATTTTTTCAAAGCTAAAGCTACCGATCCAAAATCAGTAATTCAACTCCCTGAAAACTTTCAAATATATGCTGTTCTAGGATGAAGATTTACATGCATATCCCCGATCATATAAACACATAAATACATGCATACATACATTACAGTTGATATTATTTTTTTTATTAAAGCGTTTTCATATTATCTATATATATAAAGGGAAGATGGACATTGTTTAGTGTACCGAACTTGCATGCTACACCGTTCATCCAATTTTCATGAAACCTCACACATATATAAAACTCAACGCGTAGAGTGGAATAGGCTACTTGAAATTTTCGAAAAATCGATAATCGGGCCCTATGACAGAATGTTTTTCGATTCCAATGAAATTTTATGTGAATTCGAACACAAGAACTCTTAGTTTACATCTGGCGCAATACAAATAAATTTCATATGCCCATATAAGGACGTGCGTTATTGATTGGACGGCCAGCTGCATGTCTTCCCAGCTGTCTCAGTAAACGACCGACCATTAAAGAGTTTATCTTTTCATATTCCACCTTATTCAAGTGGAAATACAGTATTATCCCTATCTGAAAAGGGAACCAAATTTAATGGTGTCTTTTGTGAACCTAAAAGCTGTGAGTAAATTTTCAAACAGTCTTAAATAATCATGCTTTTTGAAAAAAAATTTACTAAATAATACGTTGACCAAGTTGTGTTGTACACATACAATACAAGTAAAAAAATTTACGTCGTACCAATGTTTTCCTTTTTTAAACAAAAGATTCTAAAAAATTACTTAATTTATAATACAGTCTTTTGCACAGGAAGTGAGTAACTTTTCGGGTGTTTAAACGTAAGTTCACCAGGGTTTGTGTCTTCATTATTAGCCCACCTCTAATGGCATTTTTTGTTCTGCTTACGACTAAATGTTATGAGCGTATTTGCAATTAATTGCGCACAGGTGCACACCTGCATGCAGATAGACACTGACAGCCAATAAAAAATCGATAACTTGCTTATTAAGATATCGGTCAAAAAGAGAGATTGAATGTACTTTAGAACCTTTTTTGAATATATTGTTCTTTTTGGCATGATATGTCAGAAATATAGCTACTATACACTTTGGTTATTTTTTGTAACTAAAAAACGGTTCCTTTTGGGTGGATACTTAACGAGAAAAATCCTAGGGTTTTGGACAAGTTTGTTTCAGGCGCTGTATAGACGCCTATTTTGTCACACCTTGGTCATGAATTCGTATTCTTTTCCAATAGATATTTCCCGCTCTATAAGGCTCACCAGGATATAAGGCGTATCATTTAAAATCAGGTCCGCGCAACGGCGTGTAAGGCCAACCAGGAAAATGCTATCTTCTTTACTTTTAGTCTAGATCTATTACTTCTGTTAGAGCCGTGATTGATTACCATTGTATTATTTATACATAAGGCTCACCGGAGTATAAAGCGCAGAGCTGTTTTTTGATTAAATTTAATTATTTTAAGTGCAATTTATAGACGGGAAAATTCGGTAAGTTATTGTAATCATATTTCCAAACCTTCCCATTCACCAGTAACCATGCTAACGAATCTGGTGTCATCTCTCTCTGTATTTAATCACCTCTCTCTAACCTAACAGCTTCGTTACACGTCGTTATGCCCACACGGAAACGTTCAAGACTTACTTCCAAAAAAGGTACAGCTATTGCTTTGAGACAACGAATTAGGCGTTCTCAGGTATGAGTTCATTCACAATTGATTAATCCTTTATGCAATATTCTCCCTTAATGTTAGCAAGTACTGCGTTTATCCTAACTGTCACCACTTTTAAGCAACTACAACATTCTAATCGTAGTTATATTAAATTTATTGTCTTACCTTGATTCTCTTTTGTTCATGTTAGACTTTTCTCATTTACTATTGACACTGCCATTGGCTTAGCTAACCAGTAGAATTAATTAATTTTCTCTAGGAAACACCTGCTGAGCGCGAATCTCGACTCGCTGATAGACGTCTTTCCCGGCTGGTTGAGTCACCAACATCACGTACGACAAGGCTTGCTGATGTTCGCCTTCGTCGCCAACAAGCGCTGACGGAGGAATCACCAACATCCCGTCAGACGAGGCTTGAGGCTGTGGCAAAGGGCAATAACCCTAGATATAATTTTGATCAACTTTTTTCACCTATAGCAAATTTACCGGGACAGGTTTTTAGCTACTCAAATCTACTTCAGAGATCACGCACTGATGTAAAAAATCAATAAAACTGAAGCGGGGCTCGACTTTGCGCAAAAAAACAAGGCAAAGTTACACATGGGAAAACTTTTTACAGGAACGTCCTATATTCTTGAAAACTGTCACAAAAGACTCACCATTATGCCGCGGTTAAGATAAAGGCCCTTTTAATTCTTCTTCTGCACATGTGAGCGCAAAAATTGTAAAAAAAAAAAAGACCTGAAAGTAATCGACATTTTCACCCTGCTTTAAATTAACTGAACATTCAATATCAAGCGATTTTGACTTCCGTCAGTCGTGCAGAGAACAATTTCAACGATACACTGTGTAACGACAATTAATAAATTACACACCTGTGTCTACTAACCTATTTTTTTCCATTGAAGTTCGAAGTTTTGAACCTGTGATGCGCGGGAAGTAACTTTCACACATTGTAACAGACCAAAGGTCGACTTACACCCGGGCAACGCCGGGTACTTCTGCTAGTATATATATATATATATATATATATATATATATATATATATATATATATAGTGACGAAACATAAGTCAATTACATGAACTCATAATCCTTTATTTACTGCTTTATTTGTATGAAATTGTAAATAACTCATCCAAGTATTAGAACAGGGGGAAATAACTCACCGAACGCGATAGTAAATAGACCGTTTTGGGGCCCCAGGGACCACATTTTTCAAGTTAGAGATTGCTTCCTTGGCACTTTTTACATAGGTGTGTACATTTTTATGTCCGTCCGACCACGTCTACTATCATTTAACCGTGCACAACTGAATTTCAACCACCACCCATTTCACAAATATATATTATATATGTGTGTGTGTGTGTGTGTGTGTGTGCGTGCGCGCGGTGTGTGTGTGTGTGTGTGTGTGTGTGTGTGTGTGTGTGTGTGTGTGTGTGTGTGTGTGTGTGTGTGTGTGTGTGTGTGTGTGTGTGTGTGTGTGTGTGTGTGTGTGTGTGTGTGTGTGCGTGCGTGCGTAACTGTAAGTCTGTGTCTAATGGAAAAAGAGAATTGTTACAATTTGGTGAAGAAACCAATTATTACTCAGTCCTTCTGTAAAGCAACGAGTTATGTACTAGTAGTTCTACATTATATGTCCAGGGAGAATATATCTTTTCTTTTGTAAAATTTAAACGATCCTTTATTATAACTGATTATAGATATATAGAAAAATTGATTCTAATCCTCGTAATTCGATCACTTTGCTACTCACGCTTCTATTTTACACGTTTTATTTTCATTTTTATATGAATTATTTCTTAGTCAAGGGCGCTGAATTGTCGGGTTTATCAGAGCATCAGATAAATGCATAGCAGTATTTGTTCCAACTCTTCAAATGAGGGTCAACTTTGCCATTCATCTTCCCCGGGTCGATAAAATAAAGTACCAGTTATTTACTGTGGTCGATATAACAGAATTCCTCCTCGCAAAAAATTGTTGGCGTTGCACCAACATTTGAAATTATTAAATATTCTTTTGTCCATACAATAGGGTATACGTTTAAGTTTGAAGTTGTTATTCTTTATGAAAGTGGCTTGGAAGTGTTATTCCAATAATGTTGTGTATATCTCAATATACAAGAAATATGTACGCAACATGGCCGATCGGTTAAGAGGTTCACTTCGCAATCGATAGGTCTCGGGTTTTATCTCACTGAGTGACATCTTTGTTGAATATCATTTCCTAATGCTTCAGGTCGACCAGTTCCTTGTGAGTGAAATTAGGTTGACAGACACTGTTTGGAAGCCTTCTGGATGTACTGTATCTGTAATTCAAAAGACCGGACATGTCACTCACTGTGTCACTCTCAATCTTCATGAGAACTACGTTAAGGATCATGCGTCTGTGGAATACTCAGCCACTTGTACGTTAATTCCATGAGCTCTTCCGTTGATCGAGCAATAGAAACGATCGTGGTCGAAACTGACGGAGATCCATCTGCATCGATATCCTTCAATTGTTTTTGAGAGATGAGCTGGCTAGGGTGAGTCCAAGCCTTCTGTTTTATCACATAGTTTCCGGTGGGACTTTCAACCTAAATCATGACAATTAAATCTCTGACATATCCGGCTCTATGCCAAATTAAGATACTTATAATTCGGTTATCGAGAGACATGCTAAAGTATTTCTTAATAGAGAAGACAGAGGGAGATAAATGTTTGATACTTAGAATTCCGTTACTGAGGGACATGTTAAATGATTTCTTAATAGAGAAGATAAAGTGGAGATAAATATTTGTCAAGTCGCTTCAAGCGACTGTCTATAATCGAAAGTGTAGTGTTTAATGTCTACTACCAAATGTCATACATAGTTTATCAACATATATAGATACAAAAGGAGTTGCCTCAAGATTTCATTGTTGTTCCTTAGAGAATTAGTTGCGGAAATGCGGTTTTCCTATAGAATTCATTGACATATAAAACCTTATTTTTAATTACAGATAAAATTCGATAATAATCTATTTTATAGTGTATAGTGAATGTGGGATGATGTGTTTGTACAATAGATAAGCATAGAGAGAGAGAGAGAGAGAGAGAGAGAGAGAGAGAGAGAGAGAGAGAAAGAGAGAGAGAGAGAGAGAGAGAGAGAGAGAGAGTGTAGGTAGAGTATTGGGTGTGTGTGTGTTTCTGAGATAGGTGTGCGTATGTGCTTATGTGCTTATGTGCATATGAGCGAAAGGTGCAGAGCGAGGAGCGGTGTGTGTGTGTAAGTATATATGTGTGTGTTTATGTGTGTGTGTATGCGTGTTTGTGAGTGTATGTGTGCATGAGTATGTATGTGTATGTGTGTGCTTGTGTGTGTTTATGTGTATGTGTATGCGTGTATGCGTGTGTTTGTTTGTATTTGTGTGTGTGTGAGTGTGGTTTGTATAAAATCATATGCTTCGTTATTTTAACATATATTGTCATGTGTGTTTAGGAGAATCGTTAGAGCACCGGATAGCGCTATTTGTGCTGTAGTTGTTCCTGATCTTTACATTTCCAGTTCAAATTCCTTTGAAATCAACTTTACTTTTCATCCTTTCAGTGGATAAAGCAATTCAATACGACAGTTTAGTTGATATAATCGATTACCCGCTCCCCATAGATTGATGCTCTTGTGCTTATGTAAAAAAAATCAATACTGCCTTAATTTTCCTGCCATCGTTATACTTTATCCATACTTAGTATGGAAACAGCTTGAGGACGTGATTTTTAACACAAGCACTTGTAACCCCAGTACCACTAAAAACAACCCAATAGACACCACTAACAATAACATCAATACCACCATGAACAACAACAGTAACAACAACAACAACAACAACAGCAGCAACAACGATAATTTCTAATTTAAGCACAAGGTCAAGAGTTGTACGGAGAGAAAAGTTGATGGCATCAACCCCAGTATCTGACTGGTACTTCATTTGATCAATCTGGAAAGGATGAAAGATGAAATTTAAGTTCGGCGGGATTTAGACTCAGAACGTAAAGCGCTGTT
This sequence comes from Eledone cirrhosa, assembly GCA_964016885.1. Classification (NCBI taxonomy): domain Eukaryota; kingdom Metazoa; phylum Mollusca; class Cephalopoda; order Octopoda; family Eledonidae; genus Eledone; species Eledone cirrhosa. The sequence goes on from OZ024740.1 coordinate 323,192,103, forward strand.
GCAAATAATTATTTCTATTTTGGTCTCAAGACCAGCAATTACCCCCAGTGCATTACTGGTGCTTTATTTTATCGAACCCGTAAAGATGAAAAGCAAAGTCAACCTCAGCAGGATTTGAGATAAACATTTCTCCGACGCTCTGACGACAATACGGGTCCACTGTCCTATACAACGATAATAAGGATAATGTTTTCTGATATAGGCACAAGGCCAGTAATTTGAAGGGGGAGGATAAAATGACCCCAGTGTATTACTGGTACTTTATTTTATCGACCCCGTAAAGATGATCGGCAAAGCTAATCTCAATGAATTGGTTGTTAATTTAGGCACAAGGACAGCAATTTGAAGAGAGGAGAAAGTCAATTGAATCAACCCCAGTGCGTTACTGGTACTTTATATATTAAAAGCAAAGCTAAACCGGGTGGGATTTGAACTCAGAATGTAAAGAGCCAGTACAAATATTGCTAAGCATTTTTCTGACTCTCTGACGACTCTTCTAGTCCACCGCCCTATACAACCATAATAATAATAATTGTTTCTACTATTGGCACAAGGCCAGCAATTATCTCAGTACATTACTGGTACTTTATTTTATCGACCCCGTAAGGATGAAAGGTAAAGTTAACCTCGGCGGGATTTGAACTCAGACCATAAAGGGGCGTAACTCTATGCTGGAAGGCATGGTGTTCGACCCTCTAGCGATACTGCCAATTCACTGCCCTTAATAATAATAACAACATAATAATAACCATAATAATAATAACAACATAATAATAATAATAATAACCATAATAATAATTGTTTCTACTTTAGGCACAAGGCCAGCAATTACCCAGTGCATTACTGGTACTTTATTTTATCGACCCCGTAAGGATGAAAGGCAAAGTCAACCTCGGCGGGATTTGAACTCAGATCGTAAAGGGACGTAACTATGCTGGAAAGCATGGCGTCCGACCCTCCACCGATACTGCCAATCCACCGCCATAATAATAATAATAACAACAGATATGAGAGGGAAAATTCCCTCCATGTTAAGCAAAGGTTATTAACACCACCATTCCACCAATTCTCTCATATACGTGAAAAAAAACCAACAACAGATAACAAAACAATTTTGCTATTTGTATGAATCGTTTCGTGCCATGAGTTATCTTTTCTTCTTCAAAGGTCCTTAACTTCTGAAAGAATCATAGGGACATCGTTATGACAAACGCCATGCTTTTGGTATTTAACCTGGTGGAGTCCATTTGTCGTTAGGACGGAATACATACAATTTCTTCCGGAGAAAGGGGGGAAGAAATATAGAGGAAGAATTGACAACAATATTAAACTAGCACTTTATTTATCGACCCTGA
>OZ024740.1:323205957-323220957 GCA_964016885.1 Eledone cirrhosa
CAGTACTTAAGTTAAAGACATATATATATATTTGTGTGTGTGTGTGTGTGTGTGCGTGTGTGTGTGTGTGTGTGCGTGCGTAGTGTGGTGTGTGTGTAGGATACCTTCGTAAATAGCCAAAACGGTGCATAATGGAAAAATAGTCCTGTAAGTGATATAACCCTGAAATGGGGATAAAACAAGTTTGACGTAAATCGACATAAACTATTTTCATCATTCGAGAAATATTTTTTATAATTATTAAAAAAAGATTTTTCAGTGATTTCTCAGTGAATATGATTTCAATACTACAAGTCTGAACTTCAAGTATCTATATTTGAGCTTTCTTTAAACAGACGATATTTTAATTATCAGAAAAGCATTAAGTGAATATGACTGAAAAATACCAGTAGGTTTTAAACAGTAGGTGTTTATATTTTTGCTTTTGTTAAAAAGAATATTTCAATTATTTAGAAATATTTTAAAGTGAATTTGATTTCCAAATAGCTTTATTTACATAGACAATATCTTCATTTTTTAAAAATTATTTTCAAGTGAATACGATGGAAAAAATATTTCTTGGCATATTTAAAAAATATTCTTAAGTGAAAATGACTTAAAAAATACAAATTATTTGTACACTGAGTATATATATTTCAGCTTTCTTTAAACAGAATATTTTAATTATTAATAACTATTTTTTTTTTTCTAAGGTGAATACGATTTTCGCTTCTCAAATAATGCCTCGACGAGGAAGAAAGAAAACATCTGGTTGGTCTATCGATAGTGAAAAGAAAGCACGGCTAAGGAGAGCCGAAGAAGGTGAGCAAGATAGTGGTCAACGCCAACAAGATCGGGACAAGCATGCGAATCGAAGGATCGATGAGACTGATAAAACAAGGGCTGCGCGTCTAGCGGAACAGAGGGAAAAAGACATAATCAGGAGAGATCATAAATCAGATGGTCGGAGAGCTGCGCGTCTGGCGGAACAGAGGGAAAGAGACAGAAGCAGGAGAGATCATGAATCAGATGGTCGGAGAGTTGAGCGTCTTGCGGAACAGAGGGAAAGAGACAGAAGCAGGAGAGATCATGAATCAGATGGTCGGAGAGCTGAGCGTCTGGCGGAACAGAAGGAAAGAGACAGAAGCTGGAGAGATCATGAATCAGATGGTCGGAGAGCTGAGCGTCTGGTGGCACAGAAGGAAAGAGACAGAAGCAGGAGAGATCATGAATCAGATGGTCGGAGAGCTGAGCGTCTGGTGGCACAGAAGGAAAGAGACAGAAGCAGGAGAGATCATGAATCAGATGGTCGGAGAGCTGAGCGTCAGGTGGCACAGAAGGAAAGAGACAGAAGCAGGAGAGATCATGAATCAGATGGTCGGAGAGCTGAGCGTCAGGTGGCACAGAAGGAAAGAGACAGAAGCAGGAGAGATCATGAATCAGATGGTCGGAGAGCTGAGCGTCAGGTGGCACAGAAGGAAAGAGACAGAAGCAGGAGTATGCAATCCTTCGTTCTTCATCACAATGACATGCAATCCAAATTGGCCTGAAATCCGGGAAAACCTATTCCTGAATCAGAAGCCACATGACAGGCCAGATTTAATTGCCAGAGTATTTGACCTGAAGCAGAAACTGTTAAGAAAGTATCTTACTGGAGTAGATGGCCTATTTGCATATCTTACGTGCTGACTGTCGAATATCAAAAGCGAGGTCTTCCTCGTGTGCACTGTTTGCTATGGCTCAATGAAGCCTCCAAGCCCAGACCGCAGGAATATGATAAATTTGTTCAAGCCGAAATACCAGATCCAAACAAAGATCCAGTGGGTCATGAATTGGTGCTGAAGCACATGATCCACGGTCCGAATTGCTCCAACAATTCGCCGTGTTGGAAAGATGGAACGTGCAGTAAGCGGTACCCTAAGCCTTTCAATGAATATGCATTGTGTGAAGAGGGCTCTTATCCTGTGTACAGAAGACGGTCTCCAGGAATGGGAGGATTTGAGGGACACCAAGAAGGAAGGGGAAGCCGAAATATAACTTCGGAATGGGTGGTTCCCTACAATATGAAACTATTAAAACTGTTCAACTGCCGCCTAAACGTAGAGATGTGCTCTTCCGTGAAATCGATCAAATACGTTATCAAATATACCATGAAGGGCAGTGATCAGGCAATGTTTGACGTCTACAGAGAGAAAGATTTGCTTCAATTAGATGATCATTGGCAGCCGATTCTGGAAGATGCTGAGCGAACAAGGCTTCCCAAAGCCATGAGAGATTTATTCATCGTGCTCCTCACAAATACGGAAATTGACAATTCCAGTGCTTTATGGGTTCTATTTAAGCATTCGCTGTCTGAGGATTACCTTCAAATAGAAAAAAGGACTACCAGAAACTCAAGCCTTTTGATTAGCGAGAGACATTATGATCAATGTCTTCTGTATTTTGAAGACAAACTTAACGACCTGGGCAAAAGTCTAGTGACTTTAACTTGCCAAGGCCAAATAATATTGTTGCTCATCAGGATATTGGCAATTTGGAGTTATTGCATGAATTTCAATGCAGCAGAGAAGAGCAGCGACGATTTGTAGAAAAGACGGAGCCTCTATTGAATAGTGAGCAAAAACACGTGTACGACTTCGTTTGTAACAGTTTAGAGACGAACACATTTGCATTGATTTTCATTGACGCTCCAGGTGGAACAGGAAAGACATTCTTGATTAACTTAATTCTTTCAAAAGTCAGGGGAAACGGCGACGTGGCTATTGCTGTTGCGTCATCTGGCATTGAAGAAACACTGGTGCCTGGTGGAAGAACAGCGCATTCTAGGTTCAAAATACCGATAGTAGTGAAAGAAAATGGTCTGTGCAACATTAATAAAAACTCAAAGACGGCAAACCTCTTCCAGCATACAAGGCTGATTGTTTGGGATGAGTGTCCTATGATTCGGAGGGAAAGCTTCGAAGCTGTTGACCTCACTCTGCGTGACATATGCGACAACAATGAGGCATTCGGTGGAATTTTGACAATTTGTTGTGGCGATTTCCGTCAGCTTCTTCGGGCAGAGAAAAGGGGAAATGAAGCGGACGTGGAAAACGCCTGCATTAAAAATCCTACTTATGGCGAAGCTTCAAAAGATTTCAGTTGAAGACAAACATGCGATTGGGTGGGGGAGCAGGAGACTATTCACAGTTCCTATTGGATATTGGAGAAGAGAAGATAAAAAAACTGAAAATGAGGAAATTATTTTGCCAAAAGAAATGGTTCTCCAAGCAACAACTATGGAAGAATGTATTGATTTCATCTACCCCTCATTCTACAATCCAGCTGAAGTGTTTTCGAACAATTACATCTTAGTACCTCTCAATGAAATGATGAGAAGCATCAATTCCACCTGTATCAGACGCTTCCCTGGAAAAATAAAAGAGTACCGATCCTATAATTCTGTGAGTGATGGTGCCAATGCCACTCATTTCCCGACTGAATTCCTTGATTCGGTTGAACTATCAGGACTGCCACCACATAACCTGGAATTGAAAAAAAGATCGCCAATAATTCTTATGAGAAACTTGAATGCTCCAAGTGGAACGCGCATGATCGTGGAAGAACTGCACGACAATCTCATAGTAGAAATGAGATCGTTATGATACCAAGAATAAGAATTAGTCTATCCGAAGGTGAGGATATCCCTTTGCAGCGAAGCCAATTCCCAGTTCAATCGTGCTTCGCTATGACTATTCATAAATCACAAGGACAAACTATGGAAAACGTCTTGGTTTATCTGGAACGACCTGTATTCCAACACGGTCAACTGTATGTAGCCGTTAGCCGCGGAAAACGAAAAGAAAATGTCAGAGTGTTTCTGAAGGATACCCAGTCAACTAAGAATGTTGTCATCAAAAGTATTCTTCTTTTGAACAAACTGTAACAGCGTAAATATGAGAAAATGTTGATTCCGATGTCAGAAAATGAAAGGAAAAGGAAAAACTAAGGCAAGTAAGAATAATTTCTTTCAAATTTTTGTAAATAAAACCAGCTTTTCATTAACATTGCAACTTTTTAAGCAGAAAATCTTTCAGAACAAACAATCAAGAATCCATAGAGATATAGAAAAAATAATTTTAAAGTGGAATGACTGGATAGCTATTAGTGAAAAATGATTTGATATTTTCTTTGTGAAAATACTTGTGAATAATACAGTAAAAAGACAAGTTTCGCGTAAATCAGACCATGGGTTCCCGAGATACGCGAGGTTTTCTCGGGTATCTTCATAAATAGCCAAATCAGTGCATAATGGGAAAATTCTTTGAAAGTATGGTACCATTGAAATGTGAATACAAACGCAGATAGTGGTTGTGAGAGAGAGAGAGAGAGAGAGAGAGAGAGAGAGAGAGAGAGAGAGAGAGAGAGAGAGAGAGAGAGAGAGAGAGAGAGAGAGCTGGTGGTGTTGTTTAATGAAATTATGACAGGTGACTTCAAAGAATCGAATACAGCATTACTGGATCTAGCTTGAATTTGGTGACTGAATATTAAGTTATATGTATCTTATAACTTGTATTAGGACATGATGTATGTGTGTGTGTCTCTGTAACCAGTGTATATAGGCCACAGACACACATATATATATATATATATACACACGTACATATACACACACACATACACGTATATATATATATTGGCTTTCCAATGTCATTTTACATTACATACATTTTGTGTATATTTTAATTATTTAAAAATTATTTTTAAGTGAACATGACCCAACGGGTCACGGGTGGTCTACTATATATATATGTATATATACATATATATATATATATATATATATATATATATATATATATATATATATATATATATATATATATATATATATATATATTATATATATTATATATATATACATATATATATATGTATATACACATATAAATATATTTGTAGAGAGAAACAACAATAGAGAAAGAGAGAGAGTGGGAGAGAGAGAAAGAGAAGATTATTAGAAAGAAGACAAAAAGTATGCTAAGAATAAAAAAAAAAAAGGATACTGTTAAATGATCCCAGTAATATACTGATACCTTATCCACGAAAATATACACTATTCTGCATGCATGCATGGTACCGTAACACCAGGTGGAGTCGTAGGGCGCCGTATTGACATAAGTCGTTTCTAGGGCATCTTTTTAAAATCTTGGTGGAGCCCATCCTTCTCAAGTCTGAATACAGCAGATTTCTTCAAGAGAAAGATAGACAATGCGAAAGAGATTCAGAGGAAAAATCGACCCCAGTACTAGACTGGTACTTTTTAATCGAACTCGAATGGATAAAAGGAAAATACTCTATACTACCCGGACATAATTTCAGCAATGACTTTCTAGCCTAGCATCGGTTTGATTTAGGCCTTGTGAATGAAATTGGGTCAATCATCAGATGTACCGTACCTGTAATTCAAAGGCCCAGCCTTGTTACACCTCAGGCCACGCTGGATCTCGTTGAAAGTTATGTCAATGTTACACTTCTCTGTAGAATACCCAGCCACTTACACTTCTAAATCATGAGCAGACTGTCCCGTTGATCGAGCAACTAGAACATTCGTTGTCGAAACCATTTCCTTCATTTTTGTTCAGTTATTTCATACCTTCTGTTCATCTTTCAAAATTAATTGACACAAAAATTTAAAAAATAATAAAAATAGCTGTATCATATTAGAATAACCTCACTTTACTTACCACATTTGACCTCTACGCCCTGATCTTTGGTCTTTGTAAGATAATCAATCTGCAGTAAAAGAGGGGCATGTATATGTGATAAATAGTGGCCTGCATTTCATTGCTAGCCAAAGAGATTTTGTTTCATTTACACAGCTAATACCTCTAGGAAAGTGTTACACTTCACAATATGCGAGTCCCCTTTCGCCATGAAAATTACTGATAAAAAAATATTCATGGTTAATCTAAGCAACTCAATATCCATTGGAAACAACGAATGTTCCATGAACAGAAATAATCTCTACAGAAATGTCAATCCGTCTTTTTTTTTCTGTCATATCTCTGACACTATTAGCATTTTAACACAGCTACCGATATTTTAGGACATTGATTAGCATCTTGACAAGGTTTGCTACACTAAATTTTTCTGAGGAGACAGAGAGAGGAACTTAGATTATGACTCTAAAAGATTTTATAAAAATAAATATATATTTAGTATACGGCGAATTGGCAGACTCGTTAAAACGTCGGATAGAATGCTTTGCAATATTCGTTCCAGCTCTCTGAGTTTAAATCGCGCCGAGGTCAACTTTGCCTTTCATCCTTTTAAGGTCGATAAAAAGTACCAGTTTAGTACTGGAGTCGATTCTTGCTCTATATCTCTTTCTAACTTCCTTTCTCTCAATATCCTTCTGTGGAAGAAATCTGCTGTATTCAGACCTGGAGAGGAGATGGTCTCCGTCAGGTTTAAAAAATGTCCTAGGAAACGCCGTATGTTAATGACACCCGTGATAGCTACGACCCGTAGCTCATGCATATATATTTAGTACAATAATATAAACTCTTAATATCCTGTAATGATTTAGAAAAGAAAATATCCCAAAACAAGTTTGTTAATTCAAATATTTTTAGTCATTTTTCTAATGGACTATTCGCTGTGAAACTTTACAGTGATAGTTTAAAAAATCTTTAATACTTGATGTGATGCAGTCATAGTATTGCTTCCTACTTTCCGAGAATGTCTTGCTAATGTGTTTTAATTTTTTTAATTTTCATTACAGGTATTCTCCATCAGGCGTGCTTGGCAGTAATTTCCCTCGACCCAAGGCTATGGTGAGTAACACTTGTCAAAGATGCCATAGCTGTTAGAATAGGTGACAAATTGTCAGACTCGTTAGGACGTTGGATAGAATACTTTGCAGCATATTTCGGCTTTCTGCACTCAGACTTCAAATCCCGCCTTCGTCAACTTTGACTTTCATCTTTTCGCGATAGATGGTACCAATTCAATACTGTACTAAGATCGATTTTCATTAAACCCCCTTCTATATATATTATATATATCAGCCGAAGAAGTGCACGAAGAAATTAAGCTAAGTAGATTTCTTTATTCAACTTCAGTAATTTTATTCTATGTTATAGTTTTGGGAAATTTGGTTTAATTGTTTAAGAGAATCTTAATTTAATTCGCTGAAATAATGTTTTGTATTAAAATAGTATTTCAGGATATTTTGTAGTTAATTCTGTATTTAGATATATATTGTTTAATAATTTATCAAGGGTATGAGACTCGAGTTCTATTGCATTTATTTCTTTTCACACTTTTTTTCAGGATTTGACATTCCTGTTAAGTGTTTTATAGTAGGTTATGTTTAATGCCTAAAATGATTCATGATAGGTTTTTTCAGGGCTAACGGTGATTACAGAGACTTAGGTTTGTTAGGGTGCATAGTGATCTAGCGTTTTAAAATAAATTCATCTATTAGTCACAGAAATGGGTCTGATTGATGTAGATTATTACACACAATGCGTTCGTAGGCGCTGAAGATAATAATACATATTGTTTATTGTTTATTCTTATATACAAACTGTGTAGTATGGCAGCTGCAGCTTGAAAAAGTCTGTCTCCCAGATACAGGTATTTAGAGTGGGCTGGTCGTAGGGTTTACGGAGTATGAGCAAAGAAATATGGATGATGTCTGAGATAGAAATTAAGAATGTGTTGGATCTAGTATGGACATTTAGCTTCTAATTGGCTTCATTTTAATGAGTGTATTAGTTACAAGTTTAGCATTCGATGGACTTATCCCCGTGTGTTCTGTTTATCGTTGGTCTGTTTACGGAGCGTCTTATTGACGTATAGAGACATTCAGTGATTACTTTTGCGTTTGGGTGTTTGATGGTCATATATGTTTATATATATAACAAAGTTATATATATATATATATATATATATATATATATATATATATATATATATATATATATATATATATATAACAAAGTTATATATATATATAATAGCCGTCGAAACGGCTTGAGCTCTGCCGTCGGGGTCATACTTTTTCCTATATATATATATATATATATATATGTGTGTGTGTGTGTGTGTGTGTGTGTGTGTGTGTGTGTGTGTGTGTGTGTGTGTGTGTGTGTGTGTGTGTGTGTGTGTGTGTGTGTGTGTGTGTCTGTCTGTCTGTGCGGAAATAAGGAAATAGGAACTAATATATATATATATATACCATTGGGAGACATTCTGTTAAACCCCGATAGGGATGAACACCATCAGGTTTAAAATGCCGGAAACATGCCGTATGTAACGAGGGCTTTTACGACTCCATTAAGAGTTAAAGGTCCACGGCTGGCTGGATAACTGGAGTAGAATCTAATGTAACATATGAGATTGAAAACTTCCTTACGTGTTAGTTTAAATTGATTTGTCTATGGCGTATGTATTTGTTTGCCTCGGTAATATAAATGTCCTGTCAGATTAAAAGATAAAACCGAGCCAGTAATTCTAATAATCTTATGTAATTTCCATTTTGTTGAGGGCGAAAAGTTCCCTCATTACTACGAAATGAAAAGCCTCGTTCTGCTTTAATCATTACAAATTTAATTATTCGCTCTAGAAGCGTGTGTCAATATTTTTGTTCAGTCATTATATATATATCAACATATTTATATGAGGAACTTTCTTCGTGTCAACCTAACAGATTTCTTCCATTTTGAAGTCATTAAACCCTTCCACTATAAATATTCATGAATATCCTGAAGTTATAACCTTGTATTGAAAATTGAAAAGGTCTTCTTTGTTTTCTGAATAGCATACCCAAATCCCTTGCATGTTGCTTGTTAGTAAGGTTTATGAACATGTGTGGAATAAACTTCTGAGAGGGCTTAGCTTTCTTTCCACAATCATACAATACTATGGATGAAAAGATGTTCTTATTAACATTTTGACATTCATCACATATTCCCTTGGCTATATCTGATATTCACAATCATCTTGATTGTTTGGTTATTCACCTTTATCATTAGGTTTCTTGTTTGTTCTCTCCGATAGTTCTTTACCATTTACTGAATGCTAGCTGTTGCTGTATACCCTCTTACTGTGCTATTAATTGTCCTTTCTATATGTCCAGCATCATCCATTATTGTATCATCTACATATTCATGATTACCAAAATATTCAGTCAACTTACATATTTTTAATATCACATGCTGATATCTTTTATATTTTACTTCTGTTTTATATTTTACATTTCCAGAAATCCAATGAAGTCCAGTAACTTAGTCTGTCTTTACTGCTCAACGCTGTCTGAAATTGAAATGACATATCCATTTAAAAATAAACAGTCTATATAAATAAGTATGAGAAATAGAGTGACACATCAGTGTCATAAGATAGAGATTGCATGACATGGTGAGTCATAAGAGAGTAGTTTGAATACATGGCGTCACACAAGCGATTAATTCTTCTTCTTCTTCTTCTTCTTCTTCTTCTTCTTCTTCTTCTTCTTCTTCTTCTTCTTCTTCTTCTTCTTCTTCTTCTTCTTCTTCTTCTTCTTCTTCTTCTTCTTCTTCTTCTTCTTCTTCTTCTTCTTCTTCTTCTTCTTCTTCTTCTCGTCAAATTTTCCGTGACCTCATCAGTGACTAATTTGACATTTGTAATACATGTGAAAACCAACAAGTGCGTGTGTTTTTTATTGGCAGCATGACCCTCCCAAAGTATAACAATATCTTCAGATAAGAAGCCTTGCAAAACACACACACACACACACATATATAAATATATATATATTTACAATTTTATGCAAACAAATGCACAACATACGCATAATGCATTTCATGTTTAGCTATGTTGCGACAATAGGAAATTTGCCTTCCAATCACATAGTCGTGGGTTCTAACCCTACATTTGTCCCCGTAAACAGTTATTTCTCCAACGTTATTTCTACATTTAATTCTCAGTCATAAATATTGAAAATTTATGCCATTATATCTTTAAGGGCGGTGAATTGGCAGTATCGGTAGAGGGTCGGACGCCATGCTTTGACGCATAGAGTTACGGCCCTTGCCATTCTGAGTTCAAATCCCGTCGAGGTTAACTTTGCCTTTCATCGATAAAATAAAGTACCAGTAATACACTGGGTTAATTTCTGGCCTTGTGCCTATTGTAGAAACAATTATATCTTTAACCTTTAATCTTTAATCATTAACCTCTTCCTCATGTCAGTAATCACTATAAACTATAGTGTTTCTCTTAGGCAAACTATTCATTTATTGAAACGCTAATTTCTAAGCGTGCATGATTATTCCTATATCAGATAATCCTGGTACATGTGGCATACCATTCCATTGTTCACCGCTACTGTCGTTATTATTGGCAGTATCGGTAGAGGGTCGGACGCCATGCTTTGCTGCATAGGATTACGTCCCTTTGCGGTCTGAGTTCAAATCCTGCCGAGGTTAACTTTGTTTTTCATCCTTACGGAGTCGATAAAATAAAGTACCAGTCATGCACTGGAGTAATTGCTGGTCTTGTGCTAAAAGTAGAAACAGTTATTATTGAGAATATAGTACTATCGTAAACTTTTAGATACACTTCTCCTTTACTTGAAACTTAATAATTATATCTTCAGACACGACATAGAACTCAATATTTGCTCCTTTCATTATCTACATCATCAGTGAAATTATAATATGTATGTGAGCAATTTTATTCATATCGACTTAAGAGATTTTTTCACACACACATATACTCTCTCACACACACACACACACACACACACACACACACATATATATATATATATATATATATATATATATATATATGTAGGAAAATGTTTGACCCTGACGGCAGAGCTCAAGCCGTTTCGACGGCTATTTCTGGACTGAAATAGCCATCGAAATGGCTTGAGCTCTGCCGTCAGGGTCAAACATTTTCCTATAACCCACTCTACTACCCTAAGTATTGAGTACACTGGTGCGTTCGATCTGGTTCCTTACCACACCTCCTTCGTTATATATATATATATATATATATATATATATATATATATATATATATATATATATATATATATATATATATATATATGTGTGTGTGTGTGTAAAAGGTAAACAGAAATAACAACACAATCGGTACAGTATATGGAAGGAATATATTAGGTTAACGCTTGAAATAGCAGGAAGAGAGTCTTAACACTTCCAACGCTTTTCCACACACGCACAGCCACACACACACACATATATATATATATATATATATATATATATATATATATATATATTATGCAAACAAATGCACAACGTACGCATAATGCATTTCATGTTTAGCTATGTTGCGACACACACACAGACACACACACACACATATATATATATATATATATATATATATATATATATGTGCACACATAGTACGTTTTAGTCATTAGGCTGTGGTGGCCATGCTGGGTATTGTTGGTATTGGAGATTAGAACACATAAGATCCGTTTTGAAGATGGTAAGGGGATTATTGAAGAAAATGTGACTGCTAAATGCTTGGCAGCTATATATATTGTTGAGTCAGTTACTAAATTAAAGATGACCTGAGGCTACTTAGAATAACTTTACTAGGGGTGGTCGTTGTTTAATGGGATATAATGATTTTTCTATTATTAGGGGGTGTTACAGGGAAGGGTGGGTCGTCGATTCTAGAATTCTCTGTCTTACAGCTTGGAATTGACACGTTGAACCTTGTATGAGTCAAATTTATGTTGAAATGATGCCATCTTAAATAACAGAAGTGGAGATGGAAGATAGGATAATTGTGAAGATGAGATTGAATGATGAGATCAGTTAAATTGTAATTAGATATCTTGGTAAGAGAAATCAAATCATTAATGGTGGTGAAACAGGAGATGGCAATAGTAGGAATATATTAGACCTTTTTGTGGTGTGGTCGAGTCGCTGATTTAGGGGTTTAGTGTGGTCATTGGTTCGAACCATGATCCCTTAATCTGAGAAACATCTCATCCCTTATGTAAAGTAAATTAGATTTGGGGAAAATGACAATAATTTGAAACTATATTTTGAAAACTTTGCTTCATAAACACAACTGATTGTAGATAATTATATTGAAGGCATTAAAGTGGCAGGGAATTTTCCTCGTAAGATATAAGGGACAAATAACGGTTTCATATATAGGCACAGGGCCATCAATTTTGGAAGGGGAAAGTCGGTTAAATCGACACCAGTGCGTCACTGGTATTTTATTTTACAGACCCCGTAAGGATGAAAGGCAGGATTTGAACTCAGATAATAAAGGGCGGTAACTCTATGCTGCAAAGCATGGCGTCTAACCCTCTAGTGATACTGCCAATCCATCGCCCTATTCAGGAACAAATAACAAAATACCAAAAAGTATAACAAACATTTTTTTAAATGTTTAGTTTAGAATCTTTTTTGTTTCTTTTACTAATCCCTTCAAATACTCCCAGTAAATCATAAAATATAATAAAATATTCTGGAGGTCAAACTATACTCTCAGGTGTTGTAGAATATTCAAAAATAAAACATAACATTTGTCCTACAATATCACACACACACACACACACACACACACACACACACACACACACACACACACACACACACACACACACACACACACACACACACACACACACACACACATATATATATATATATACATATATGTATATATGTGTGTGTGTGTATGTCTATGCCGGGTTCAATCGGGAGTAACCACAGTAAGTAAGGTACTCAATACATAGTAGAGTATATACAATATTTAATATAGAAATGGTTTCTACAGGACTAGAACTGTTTCATTCGAAGGAAACAGTTCTAGACCTGAAAAAGCGATTTCTATATTAAATAATGTATATATATACATACACACACACACACATATATATATATATATATATATATATATATATATATATATATATATATATATATATATATATATATATATATTTATTAAAATAACAGATTAAAGTTTAAGCAAAGAATCGCTGCTTTCACCATTAACGGGATATCCAGTTTCAGAAGATCCCGTTAAGGGTGAAAGCAGCGATTCTTTGCTTAAACTTTAATCTGTTATTTTAATAAATATTTGCTCTACGGTTCTTATATGTTTGATATATATTTATCTTTATCGAGCCCTCTTTGGATTTTAGTCTTCAATTTTATTATTATTACTATATATATATATATATATATATATATATATATATATATATATATATATATATATATATATATATATAGAGAGAGAGAGAGAGAGAGAGAGAGAGAGATTTCTTTATTAGCCACAGGGGCACAAAAGAAGGGGACAAATACAAAGGGGGAAGTTTACATACAATAAAAACGTGTAAAATGTTATCACAGATGGAATTTAAAAGTTAGTCGATTTTCCCCAATAGAGGGAGACAGTTTATATGGGTAACACATACCCCCGAAAAAAAATGTGCAACCCTCATCTCCAGGAGTACGAAGAGCTTGTACTCCTTTCCTCTCCTCCTCCTTTTCCTCAACCTACAGGCTGATATAGAGAGAAGGCCCATTCACTGGGGCCATTCTCGCCACTTTCACCCACCTTTCATAAAACTTGCTGGGGTACAGCACATCTCTCTCCATCCTGATTCTTCTTCCAAAGTGGTATTTGAAAAAAAGAATCAGTTGTTGGCCGGAGAGAAAGGTGTCTGACCTCAGCCCTTTCAACCTTGTCCACCATACAACCTCTTTCGCCATAGCTATCACACAAAGGAAAACCGCCTCTCCTTCGTTTTTGAAGGAGGGTGGCGGTTTGATCATGACAATGGACTCGGTGGTCAACTGGATTGGTCCCACCCGCGACAATAGTCGTTCTACATAGCCCCACAGAGAGAGAGAGATAGATAGATAGATAGATAGATAGATAGATAGATAGACAGACAGACAGACAGACAGACAGACAGACAGACAGACAGACAGACAGACAGACAGACAGACAGACAGACAGACAGACAGACAGACAGAAGCAACTCTAATCCACATGTCACCACTATAAATGAGACTTAAGAGTCAGTCCGTCGGCAGGATGGAAAGGGCATTGTCCCGGTGTACAGCTTGAGAGACAAGCTGGAACTTCCACTCCGCCTAGCGGTGCTGGCACCTGCAGATAGCCAACTCCGTTCCGATAGCAGTGAGCACATGTGGTCCGGCGACCAGAAACGCTGGAAGTCTCCACCGTTACAGACTCAACTATAAACCCTACCAGAGAGCGGCCGATAATTTGACAGTTTGTCCTCTTGGGTTTATTGGGCAGGGGAACCTGGGTTTGTAGCCCAACGCACCAGGTTGGTACTAGACAAAGTGTTACAGCATTTAGCATCCAAGATAAGAAGCCTACTCTCGGGGAAAGGGAAGATTATTTGGCCTTTTGTCGTGATCTCGGCCAAGTTTGGGTAACTCGAGCTGTGGAGGGAAATCTGCGCCGGCCAGGCCATGTTTTATGATTTCCCTGAGAGCAGCATGACGTGAGAGGCAACTAGCAATATAACGGCACAATAGTGGGTGGTTACCGAAATAATCTACAGCGGCATTTACGAGGCTCAGAGATCTGGAAGGCGAGCCTCAGCAAAATACCGACACACAAGCAGATCTGTTGTGGAAAACCCTCTTGATAAGGACATGGCAAGATCACCGACGAAAGAAAAGCCGGCAGGGGCAGTGAGACCGGAGACTGAGGCCGCCATATCTGATGGGTAAGGTGGCCTGTTGACATCTGGTGTCATCGGGTAGCAAGTGCACTTGCTACATCTGGGAGCAAGTGTACATACATCAAAACGGACGTTGTATATCTCCAGAGCAGTTTGTCGGATGAGGGCATCGAAATTTGTCAGAAGAAAGGCTTGTCTGTAACAGAGGGCACTGCGGAAGGTGTATAGGAGCTTCAGCATGGCGAAACAGTTTCTTAACAGAACAAGTGCTTGGTGGATGTCAGATGGTGAGACCCCAAACATCAGTTCTGAACTAG
>OZ024740.1:323223457-323228457 GCA_964016885.1 Eledone cirrhosa
CCACCACCACCACAACCACCACTACCACCACCACTACCACCACCACCATCACCACCACCGCCACCACAACACCATCACCACCACCACTACCACAACCACCACCACATCCACCACTACCACCATCACCACAACCACCACAACCATCACCACCACCACCACAACCACCACCACCACCACTACCACCACCACCACCACCACCACCACCACAACCACCAGCACCACCACAACCACCACTACCACCACCACCATCACCACCACCACAACCACCACTACCACCACCACCAGCACCACAACCACCACTACCACCACCACCATCACCACCACCGCCACCACAACACCATCACCACCACCACTACCACAACCACCACCACCACCACCACCACCACAACCACCACCACCACCACAACCACCACTACCACCACCACAACCACCACCACCACCACTACCACCACCACCACCACCACCACCACCACCACAACCACCACCACCACCACAACCACCACTACCACCACCACAACCACCACCACCACCACCACCACCACCACAACCACCACCACCACCACAACCACCACCACCACCACAACCACCACCACCACCACCACCACAACCACCTCCATCACAACCACCACCACCACCACCACCACCACCACCACCACCACCACCACCACCACCACCACAACCACCACCACCACCACAACCACCACCACCATCACCACCACCACCACCACCACCACCACCTCAAACACCGCCGCCATCAGTAGATAACAGGTGAAGCTGATATATAATGAATCTCTGGACACAGCAATATGAGTCTATCTGATAAAACCTTCCCTCGTCAGGGACTCAAAATTCAATTCAAGCTATTTGGCATATGCTTTCTTTCCTTCTTTGGCCTCGTCCTACTTTCCTTCTTTCTTTCTTTCTTTCTTTCTTTCTTTCTTTCTTTCTTTCTTTCTATCTCTCTTTCTCTTTCATTTTTCTTTGATATCTTTCTCATCCCTAAACTTTCCTTCTGTCACTCAATCTTTCTTTCTTCCATTATTTCTTTCTTTCTTTCATTCTTTCTTTCTTTCTTTCTTTCTTTCTTTCTTTCTTTCTTTCTTTCTTTCTTCCATTCTTTCTTTCTTTCTTTCATTCTTTCTTTCTTTCTTTCTTTCTTCCATTCTTTCTCTCTTTCATTCTTTCTTTCTTTCACCATTATTTCTTTCTTCCATTCTTTCTTTCTTTCATTCTTTCTTTCACCATTATTTCTTCCTTCCTTTCTTTCTTTCTTTCTTCCTTTCTTTCTTTCTTACTTCCTTTCTTTCTTTCTTTCTTTCTTTCTTTCTTTCTTTCTTTCTTTCTTTCTTTCTTTCTTTCTTTCTTTCTTCTTTCCCCGCTATCAACTTTACTATATTTTATTCTTTCGTACTTCCTCTACCAACTTTCTTTCATATCTCTTCCTCTTCCCTAAATGCTCACTACTCACTATTCTCTCTCTCTCCCTTTCTCTCTCCCGCTCTTTCTCTCTCTCTCACTTTCCCTCTGTCTCTCTCCCCCTCCCCTCTTTCTCTGCTCCCTTCTCTTTCTCTCACTCATTCATCCTGTCTACCTGCCTTTCTTCTTTTCTTCGCTCTCTTTATCTGTTTCATTCATTTCCGTTCTTTGTTTCTCTTATTTCACGACTTCCTCATTCCAATACAATCTCTCTACCCCCTCCCCCCCTCTCTCTCTCTCTCTCTCTCTCTCCCTCTCTCTCTCTCCCTCTCTCCCCCTCTCCCTCTCTCTCCCCCTCTCTCTCCCTCTCTCTCCGTCTCTCTCCCTTTCTCACCCTCTCTCTCTCTCCCTCTCTTTCCTTCTCCCTATCTCTCTCCCTCTCTCTCTCTACTCTCTCTCTCTTTCCTCTTTCTGTCTATCTACCTTTCTTCTTTACTCACTCTATTCATTTCATACTCTTTCATTCCTCATTCTTCTTCCTTCCTTCCTTTCTTTTGTTTGTTTTTTCTCTTTTCCTTTGTTTTTGTTTGTTTATCTGTTCGTTTGTCTGTTTATGTGTTTCCTTCGCCAGTAATTCAATTAGTTGAAAAGACGCATCAATCAACAGAGTTCTCTCTAGAGACCAGACCATCCACCATTGATGATATTAATCAAAAGAGGAGTTGGCGGGGGATTATATGGAGAGGCGATGGGGTGAACGAGAGATAGAATAGTAAAGTGCCAGAGAGATAGAATGAGAAATAGAAGAGAAGGCAAAGAGCCCTCGAGACAGTGATATAGAGAGGGGGAGAGAGAGTGAGAGAGAGGGGGGAGAAAGAAAGAGAATAAAAAGGTAAAGAGCCAAAGAAAGAGTCCGAGTGAAGGAGAGACAGCGAGAGAGAGAGAGAGAGCGAGACAATGAGAGACTGTGTGTGTGGTGTGTGTGTGTGTGTGTGTGTGTGTGTGTGTGTGTGTGAGAGAGAGAGAGAGAGAGAGAGAGAGATGAGAAATATATATATATATATATATTTAGAGAGAGAGAGAGCGAGAGAGAGAGAGAGAGATGAGAAATATATATATATATATATAATAGAGAGAGAGAGAGAGAGAGTGGGCGAGAGAGAGCGATAGATAGGGAGATGAGAAACATAAGCTAAAGAGCCAGCGAGAAAGAGTAGGACGGTATTGGGATGATGATGAGGTAATTGGTAGAGGAGAGGAATAGGTAGAGTGATTATGACGTTTAGGTATGGAAGCTAAATAAACGTTGTTCTATGTGTTGATATCTGTTCTCTTTACGGTTAATGGCGTTCCTTGCTGCCTGGCTCTTCTGATTGGTCCAATATTTTATCGCCCTTACACCATATATCAACAGCTAATCATCTCATGCCTTTGTTGTTGTATCATTTCCAACTCTCACACTTTCTATCTTTCTCCATTTAATCTCAATCACATTCGTATATATATATATATACAGCATATACGAGGTGTGTCAGAAAAGTTCCAGGACTGATGTCACAAAAGATTTATTTCAAACCCAAACTTCACACTAAGAGTTTTCTCCTTCAAAGTAATCCCCCTGGAGTATGTAACTGTAATCTTAGTTCTCTGCAGCGATCAAACTTTTTTCTTAATAATGTTATATACATGTCCTCTGTTTCAGGTCGTCAAGCAATGAACACAGAGCAACGAACAAACTTGAAAACTCTGTCAGAAGCACTGGAATTGCTGCAGCAAGTGTATGAAGATGAGACGATGTCACGCTCACGTGTTTTTGAGGGGTTGAAGAGGTTTAAAGAAGGATGCGAGGACGTGGACGATGACCCCAGGAGCGGAAGGCCCTCAACAACCAGGACTGAAGTCAACGTTGAGCGCGTCAGGCAGATGGTGCGTAGCGATCGTCGGCTGACTGTTCAACTGATTGCAAATGAGCTGGGCATGAATCGGGACAGCGTCTGGAAGATTCTCACTGAAGATTTGGACATGCGGAAAGTCTAGGCGAAGATGGTGACAAAACTGCTGAACGATGACCAGAAAGGTCGATGCATGCAAGTGTGCCAGGACATCCTCGAGCGTCTTAAAACCGAACCAGACTTGCTAGGGACAGTCATTACCGGTGATGAGTCATGGATCTTCGAGTACGACCCGGAGGGGACCCGTTTTGGATACGTGGACATCAAAAAGGCCGTGACGACGGAACTGCGGAGTATCCCGGAAGAATCCTTCCAGGAGTGCATGCAAGCATGGCAGCAAAGGATGGAAAAGTGCATTATACTCCAGGGGGATTACTTTGAAGTAGAAAACTCTCAGTGTGAAGTTTGGGTTTGAAATAAATCTTTTGTGACATCAGTCCTGGAACTTTTCTGACACACCTCGTATATATAGCATATATAGCATATATCGATAGAGACATATAGCATATACATATAGCATAGATACATATAGCATATATATATATATGCTATACACAAACACACACATAGACACACACACACATATATATATATATATATATATATATATATATATATATATATATATATATATATATATATATATATATATACATATGATGGACGATATGTCAGCACATCCGAGAGTTTATCATGTAGACATGCCTATATATGAAACAACAACGAAACCAAGCTACTGTCTCATGTATATATTTATATTCATCGTGTACACCATGCATATACAGTGCAGGTTCCAATGATCATATATATATATATATATATATATATATATATATATATATATATATAACGAAGGAAATGTGGTAAGGAACCAGGTGGACCATAACGCACCAAAGTACTCAATACTTAGGGTAGTAGAGTGGGTAATAGGAACAAGTAAGACCCCGACGGCTGAGCTCAAGCCGTTTCGACGGCTTGAGCTCTGCCGTCGGGGTCTTACTTGTTCCTATATATATATATATATATATATATATATATATAGTAATAAGAATATTTATATTTATATATGTTTAATACAATTATAAATATGGAGGGTAGTTCTCAAAAGCCTGAACCTAATAAACTACTATTTGTACTGCCTCTCTATTTTTGTGGCTGTCTAATATTTAACTATATATATATATATAATATATATATATATATATGACCCCTTCTTCCTCCCGTTAGACCTGTGCGAAATTCCTTCCTTGCTCACATTTCAACCAGGTTTGATGGTCTTTATTCTCTCGTTCACGATTCCACCGAATTTATATTCATAGAAATCTGGGACTTGTTTCCTTCTTCCTCACTTTCAGTTGCTTAAACCATTTTGTTTGTTTACCCTAGCGTCCCCTTTATTTACGTGTCCCAACGACTTTTTTATAGCCGTTGCTCGCACCAACCTGAGGTATATGGCCTTTAATGCGACGAAATGCCTACGACGGTTGGATGGCCACTGATGAGCACAAACTTTTTCATATGTAACCCATTTGCAGCGCCGCAGCTCCATTATTATCATATTTACATATATATATATATATATGTGTGTGTGAAAAGATTCAGGACCCCGACTACTGAGTTCCGGCCGTTTCG
>OZ024740.1:323235957-323238457 GCA_964016885.1 Eledone cirrhosa
TAGGACTAATCCTTCAAAATGGATGGTTTTCTTTTATAACAACAGGGACGGTTTGGAGCATGTTGTTTGTTATCAAGACAGACAAGCAACTGAGAATACCAGACTCCTCCATATTGTGGGTTGAGCTCTTCTCTTAACTCTGCCACTGGTAATCTCCTTTTCATCTGAATGGACTGGATTAACGTGAAACAAAGGACCTTACTCAAGGTCATAATGGATCTGCCGCTGTGGAAATCAAACCTGCGATCGTTATCTCAACACCGCTATTGATCTTTGACAGAATGATAGGTTGTCGACCTCGGCTATATTTGAACTTATACGTAAAGAGGACTAACTATGGTGGTGGTGGTGGTGGTGGTGTTACTTGTGACAATAGAGATTATCAATCCACCTAAATAATAATAACTTTCAAATAATAATAATTGTTTCTACTTTTGGCACAAGGCCAGCAATTATCTCAGTACATTACTGGTACTTTATTTTATCGACCCCGTAAGGATGGAAGGCAAAGTTAACCTCGGTGGGATTTGAACCAGGCCCGTAAAGAGGCGTAACAATTATTACTGCACTGACTGTTGTTGGAGCTAGTTGCAATGGTCACGTGGTACAAATGAGACCTCATTACTGTTTCTGTTGTTGATGGTGTTAGAGGTAATAGTCACGTGGTGCAAAGGGAGATGTCAGTATTGCAGTGGCTGTTGATGATGCACGTTGTACTGGTCACGTGGTGCAAAAACAAATGTGATTACTGCAGTTGTTGCTGTTAGTGTTAGATGCAATGGTCACGTGGGGCAAAGGGAGATGTCATTGCTGCAGCTGCTGCTGTTGCGACAAATTGTAATAGTCACGTGTTAGACTTGATCAGCGGCACTTATGTTACTAAACCTGATCAGCGGCACTTATGTAGCTAGACCTGATCAGCGGCACTTATGTAGCTAGACCTGATCAGCGGCACTTATGTAGCTAGACCTGATCAGCGGCACTGATGTAGCTAGACCTGATCAGCGGCACTTATGTAGCTAGACCTGATCAGCGGCACTGATGTAGCTAGACCTGATCAGCGGCACTTATGTAGCTAGACCTGATCAGCGGCACTTATGTAGCTAGACCTGATCAGCGGCACTGATGTAGCTAGACCTGATCAGCGGCACTGATGTAGCTAGACCTGATCAGCGGCACTTATGTAGCTAGACCTGATCAGCGGCACTTATGTAGCTAGACCTGATCAGCGGCACTGATGTAGCTAGACCTGATCAGCGGCACTGATGTAGCTAGATCTGATCAGCGGCACTGATGTAGCTAGACCTGATCAGCGGCACTGATGTAACTAGACCTGATCAGCGGCACTGATGTAGCTAGACCTGATCAGCGGCACTTATGTAGCTAGACCTGATCAGCGGCACTGATGTAGCTAGACCTGATCAGCGGCACTTATGTAGCTAGACCTGATCAGCGGCACTTATGTAGCTAGACCTGATCAGCGGCACTTATGTAGCTAGACCTGATCAGCGGCACTGATGTAGCTAGACCTGATCAGCGGCACTGATGTAACTAGACCTGATCAGCGGCACTGATGTAGCTAGACCTGATCAGCGGCACTTATGTAGCTAGACCTGATCAGCTGCACTGATGTAGCTAGACCTGATCAGCGGCACTTATGTAGCTAGACCTGATCAGCGGCACTTATGTAGCTAGACCTGATCAGCGGCACTGATGTAGCTAGACCTGATCAGCGGCACTGATGTAACTAGACCTGATCAGCGGCACTGATGTAGCTAGACCTGATCAGCGGCACTTATGTAGCTAGACCTGATCAGCGGCACTTATGTAGCTAGACCTGATCAGCGGCACTGATGTAGCTAGATCTGATCAGCGGCACTGATGTAGCTAGACCTGATCAGCGGCACTGATGTAGCTAGACCTGATCAGCGGCACTGATGTAGCTAGACCTGATCAGCGGCACTGATGTAGCTAGACCTGATCAGCGGCATTTATTTGGCTAGACCTGATCAGCGGCACTGATGTAGCTAGACCTGATCAGCGGCACTGATGTAGCTAGATCTGATCAGCGGCACTGATGTAGCTAGACCTGATCAGCGGCATTTATTTGGCTAGACCTGATCAGCGGCACTGATGTAGCTAGACCTGATTAGCGGCACTTATGTAGCTAGACCTGATCAGCGGCACTTATGTAGCTAGACCTGATCAGCGGCACTTATGTAACTAAACCTGATCAGCGGCATTTATTTGGCTAGACCTGATCAGCGGCACTGATGTAACTAGACCTGATCAGTGGCACTTATGTAGCTAGACCTGATCAGCGGCACTGATGTAGCTAGACCTGATCAGCGGCACTTATGTAACCAGAACTGATCGGCGGCACTTATGTAGCTAGAACTGATCAGCGGCACTTATGTTACTGGACCTGATCGGCGGCACTTATATACTAGACCTGATCAGCGGCACTTATATTACTGGAACTGATCAGCGGCACTTATGT
>OZ024740.1:323243457-323245957 GCA_964016885.1 Eledone cirrhosa
TCTCTCTGCCTCCCACTCTCAATCACTCTCTCTATTTCTCCATATTATCTCCACACTAGCGGCTGATTTCCTTAGCCAAACTTTTATTTATTCAATCTAATTTTCCTTCTCTGAGCTCTTCTGTTTATTTATTTTTTAACATCTTTTTTAAAAAACAATTTTTATCTTCTTTTCTCTCTTTCTATATAAATCCTTAATCGTCACTATGGTAACCACATAGGAAATAAATCAAAAACACTTGTTTCCAACAAAAGCACAACTCAAGAAATTTCGAAAGAAAAAGAACAAATGAGTGTAAATAATAAAGTTTAAAGTTTAAATGGAATCCTATTAAGAGATTAAAGTTATATACGTGATAAGAGTACTGGAGAGGACACTTTATGTCATGATCGCTTTACTATTTTAAGTGGGAGAGATATTAGGTTGGTGTTGTTTGTAGAGAAACATCGCATCCAATGAACTTTGCTGAGCATTTAGACCAGAATAATTATCCATTTCTAATTATAGGCACAAGGCCAGAAAATTCTGGGAAAGGGAAAATTGATAAAAAAAAAAAAAAATCAACCCGAATACTTGAATATTACTTTATTTTATCGATCCCCGAATGATGAAATACAAAAATGTCTTTGGTAGGAATTAAACAACTTAGAATGTACGGCAATGGTAATTTATTTACCGCTCAACCATTCCTGCCAAATCCACCACCTTTAGATGAAAATAATTATTAAGAACAATCTGCAGTAATATTGTTTTTAATTTAGACACAAACCCACCAGTTGTTTAGAGAAGGGGAAAATTGATTATATCGATCCCAGAACTTGATCCATACTTTATTTTATCAACTCCGAAATGAGAAAAACTAACCGCAACAGGATTTGAACTGGGAACGTAAAAAACCAACTCAGATACTGCGAGAGATCGATTGGATTATAATTTTACATCATATATTTTCATTAGCAATCAATTATTCTGCTTTTAACTGACCAGTTAAACTGTATTTCAAACTGTATTTAAATAAAATAAAGTACCAGTAATGTACTGGGTATTTGCTGGCCTTGTGCCAAAAAGTAGAAACAATTATTATTAAGTACTTTATTTGTAGAAATTCAAGATCATGCGACCTCATTGTCCCTGCAGAGAGAATAGAGTAAGTGTTACCCCGGAGGATAAAAAGGGAGACTCGTTGAAATAAGCATTCCAACTCTTGGGTCTTATTCCTGTTGGTGGCTAAATCCGTCTCGTTAGCGAGTAGGTGGGGGGGGGGGGGTTCGGAGCCAAGAACACCAGAGGTCTTCACTGCTACAAATTCTACTACAAACCTAACGGAAAGAGGCCGATACTTCAACAACTTGCAACCTTCAGCTTGTTGGGCAACGAACCTGGGTCTGTCGCTGAATGCATCAAGTTGTCCCAGATAAGGGGCTTACCAACGTGGAACGGCAATATGATATTGCCACCAAGGGCGGTGGATTGGCAGTATCGGTAGAGAGTCGGACGCCATGCTTTCCAGCATAGTTACGTCCCTTTACGATCTGAGTTCAAATCCCGCCGAGGTTGACTTTGCCTTTCATCCTTGCGGGGTCGATAAAATAAAGTACCAGTAATGCACTGGATATTTGCTGGCCTGGTGCCTAAAGTAGAAACAAATATGATATTGCCACCTGGTTTTTTGCTATACCCTCGATCAAACCCGGAAACACAAAGTAGTGTCATATTCTTTAGCCCAATACTCTTTTGCTATTTTTGTGTATGTGTGTATGTGACAATTCAAAAGGAGAGAGAAATGAACTCTTAAATCGGAGGTCTTTCCCGAATGCTTGAAATGAACTGCGCTAAATTAACCCAAGACCCAAGTGGTGGCGTTGAATCGCACAACTGATTAAGTCTACCACCCACATATAATCTGTCACCCGATGACACGGAGCCTACAAAGTATAGATGAATAAATATTTGTTTCTACTTTAGGCACAAGGCCAGCAAATACCCAGTTCATTACTGGTACTTTATTTTATCGACCCCGTAAGGATGAAAGGCAAAGTCAACCTCGGCGGGATTTGAACTCAGATCGTAAAGGGACGTAACTATGCTGGAAAGCATGGCGTCCGACCCTCTACCGATACTGCCAATCCACCGCCTTACAGATGAATAAATATTGAAAAGAAAAAATATTCAATGATATTTATATATATATATATTTTAATGCATTAACTCCTAACATGCTGCAAGGGTTTAGCAGAAAATATTTAAAAACCGATTTAGTAATTCAAATGTTAATAGTAACTTTACCAGTGAACATATTATTATGAAAATTTGTAGACTTTAATTTTTATCTGATACAGTCATAGTGCAGTACTATTTTGAACTTTCTAAGAATGTTTTACTCATACAGTTTCATGCTGTATTGGACGTTAAGAGTTAATGACGCGAATAAAGTGAAACAGTTTAAGATATTTACTCAGATAAATTCTTGCTTCAGACATTCTTAATTTTTTTTTTTTTG
>OZ024740.1:323258457-323275957 GCA_964016885.1 Eledone cirrhosa
TGAATGTGGCAAAAATGGCCCGAGTGAATGGGCCTTCTCTGTATATAAACCTGTAGGTTGATGAAGATAAACAGAGGGAAGACAGGAACACCTAAAAAACGTGTTCCTGGTGTTGAGGGTTGTCTTATCCATGGGGTGTAAAACAACCCTGCAGTAATGTTCCCCCTATTGGGGATTTCAATTGTTATTTTATTATATATAGTTTATTGTTATTTATTAATGTTAAAGTTATATGATTTTTCTGTAAAAGCCCCGCCGTCACGTCTTGTAATGTCCCATTTTTGTACGCCCCTGTCGTAAATAAAGAAAGATATCTATTTGTCTGTCTAACTATCATCCCCCCTCTCTCTCTTTCTCTCTCTCTCTCTCTCTCCCTCTCTCTCTCTCTCTCTATATATATATATATATATATATATATATATATATAGTGGTGGAACACTGCAAGGTAATATCCGTAGTGGTAGAGCACTCAGTCCAAGGGACATTCCGAGCTGAAGATCCGCTAAGGTGAAACAATTGTTCTCGGTATGGTGAACTAACTGTTGTGTAACCACTTCTATATATATATATATATATACAATATATTTAGAAACACACAGATACATGCGGACACACACATATATACATGAATGCATCCGCACCCAACTGTGAGTTAAGGGTGCCAACTTCACCGAAGTGTGGGGACAGCTGGAAAGCTTCCATTACTCATACTTCTCGCCTTCTTCACCACCTCTTCTGCGGCCTCGATATAAATACCCCCTCCGCCTCCGTGGTATTTTCTTCGAGGTTATAGGAGGCTTAGCTCTGTTTCTCGACCGTTATATCGCGTGACTATCTCCCCCTCCGCCTTTTGGGATTCTTTCTCACGTCGTGTAGACGCGTTCTTGAGACTAGTAAAATGAGGTATCCTCTTGATAAGTCGGCAGACCTCGCAGGGACTCTATATCTTTATGATATATTGTTTTTGTTTATGCCACGAAACTACGTAGTCGAGGAATTTAGGAGCAGTTTAGGTATGATACATTTTATTACTAATTATATCTAAATGTTTCTTCTCTCTTCATAATGTATTTTTAACTCTGATACTGGTTCAGTCTAGTTCAACTGAATTGGTCTGTCCCAGTCATTCATTGAGCAACATCGGTGAAGTTGGCACCCTTAACTCACAGTTGGGTGCGGATGCATTCATGTATATATGTGTGTGTCCGCATGTATCTGTGTGTTTCTAAATATATTGTTAATAACTCCCTCTGGTCGAGCAATCTTTGAAGTGTGGGGACAGCTGGAAAGCTTCCATTACTCATACTTCTCGTCTTCTTCACCACCTCTTCTGCGGCCTCGATATAAATACCCCCTCCGCCTCCGTGGTATTTTCTTCGAGGTTATAGGAGGCTTAGCTCTGTTTCTCGACCGTTATATCGCGTGACTATCTCCCCCTCCGCCTTTTGGGATTCTTTCTCACGTCGTGTAGACGCGTTCTTGAGACTAGTAAAATGAGGTATCCTCTGATAAGTCGGCAGACCTCGCAGGGACTCTATATCTTTATGATATATTGTTTTTGTTTATGCCACGAAACTACGTAGTCGAGGAATTTAGGAGCAGTTTAGGTATGATACATTTTATTACTAATTATATCTAAATGTTTCTTCTCTCTTCATAATGTATATATATATATATATATATATATATATATATATATATATATATATACCTATCTTTATGTATCTATCTATCTATCTATCAGATTGAAGGCTGTAAAAACCAGTCAGACCATTACTCAACAAAGGACTTTCATATTTCTCTCTCTCTCTCTCTGTATACACACACACACACACACACACACACACACACACACACACACACACACACACACACACACACACACACACACACACACACATACACACACACACACACAAACACACACACACACACATACATACACACACACACACACATATATATATATATATATATATAAGAATAAAATAATTCCAGTTATATTACACCTTAAATAGTTGAAATACTATATAGGCTAAAAACTATTTGTAGTTTTTTATTTTTTCAAATTACATTTATGCCTATAAATCATTATCTATAAAAGGCAGATTGTTGTGTGTGTGTGTGTGTGTGTGTGTGTGTGTGTGTGTGTGTGTGTGCGTGTTCCATGTTTATACATTTGCACAATTTCAAACCGATTCGACTTAAAGTCTGTAAGAATGTTGTAAATGGTGTAACTTATGGTCAACGACTATTTATTTCATTCAAACTCACCCACAATTACGGAAATAATCGATAAAACTAAATACATGACGCTTCACCCCTCTAATACAATCAGATTTCCTCTGTCTACTCCCTTTAAAATTCGATAAAACTACATACGTGCTGCAACTTTCTCTTATATACGATTAAACTTACAAACTTTAAGAGAGAGAGAGGGAACGTTTGTTTTTGAGTGTGGAACGGTCAAACATTTATTTACTTCAATGACAAAGAGAACTTATTACATTTCATACGAAACAACAATTATTCAAAAGCAACAGATAAATTTATTCAAAAACAAAAAAAAATAGCGATAAATCTTTTTTAAAACATCTATCAACGAACCTGGAAGAAAGAAGTATCAGTTCATTTACTATACACAATAATATCCTCTATGAGGTGACTAAACCTGCTAGAAACAGCAGCTAACTCTCCCCATATCACACCCCTCCCTACTGTCTTAAATTTAGAAAACAGACATTAGACAACCATGCAGAACAACTCCATCGTAGCTCTGTTGTTCGGCTGGCATCGTCTACGCGCGTGTTGCGCAAGTACTGTGAAACAATAAATTTCAACACTTCTTTGCACAGAGATAATATCCATAGGCGAAACTGCTTCGGCAGTCCAGGTCTGCAATTCATTCACCCAGTGCCTGGCAGATAAAAAGGTGCTGCCATAAAATGGGTGGTACAACCTAACTTTGGTAACTTACTGACCCCGAGCAACGCCGGGCTTTAATGCTAGTTTACAATAAAATAAAAAGTAAACATCGCAAGCAAAAAATGCATTTTAAAATGAAATATAATTTTACCGACAATATATATATATATACATATATATATATATATAAGGAATAAACGTAATGAAAATTTGACACTTCGTCCATGCTTATTATCATATATATATATATATATATATATATATATATATATATATATATATAATCTGTATCTGTTTGAGTGTGCGCCTGTGTTTGTCTTTGTGTGTGTGTGCCTGGGCGTATGCGTGACTGGATGTAAATGTGTGTGTTTGCATATCAGAATGTTGTTATGGAAGATAGTGTATCGAACTCACAACTGCTGAATGCCGGACGGCCAGGTTGCCATTACCTCAAAGTGTTACCGACTTTTAACCTTCATACTTTTTATTCTTATCTATTTGTCGAGAGATATAAACAAATAAAATATTATTTTCTTCTCCCGTAATGTCATAAAATATCAATTTTTACGTCAATAACCGAGTGAAGATCACAGAATTATTAGAATGGAGCTATGTTAGTTCCAATGGTAAATGTTCAGTTGTTCAGTAAACGGAACAGCCTACTCATGAAATTTATGTTTAACTTGCTGAGCAATCCACAGACAAGTTTACTCTTAACACAATTCTCGGTGAGTTTCAATGTATAAGGCCAGAACTTTGAATCGCAGTATGTCTTCCAAACAATTTATGTCTAGCCAATTTTATTCACAAAGCATGTGCTGACTCGGTGCTCTGTAAATTGACACTTGTTCAATATGCCTCGCAGCGAGATCGATGTTGGGACCTAAGGATTGCGAAACGAATTTCGTAACGATTAGGCCATGCTGCCTTCACATAAGTATTACTGAGTATATACGAGCAATAGTCAGTCTCACGTAAAAGTCAACCCCGCTACTTTTGTCCTAGAAATCTGGAATTTTCCATAGACCTCATATGACAGTTGAACCTAGTATTTCACAGACAACTTTAGGGTTAACATTTGTGGACCAAGGTATGTATCATATCCTTTAAGTAAAAATAATACTGTTACAAAATCGTCATGAATTTAAGGCAAATATATATTATTGCAAATACATGCCTGAAACAAAATATTTACTCAAACTCGTGCATAACTTACTGTAGCCTTCTCTATTGCTGGAATGTTTTGTGTTTATAGCGGAATGCTTGGTCTTACAGTAAACCAGCATATACTAGCGAACACTACACATCTTTTGATGGGTGCTGCATCATTACTAAAATGTATGCACAAGATGAGCTGCCAGCCTGCAACCTTTATATTTTCCTCATTTCTAAACACAATAAACACACGTGTCAGTGCTCATCACATCGTATATTTACATGCCGAGAAACATATTTCACAGACAGCGCTATCGGGAGCACTAGCATAACATTACAGTAAGATTAACGATTCTATGCATCAAAACTAGGATATGTGTTTTGATGCATAGAATCGGTAATATTACTGTAATTCATTCTGTGTTTGTTTTTATTCATTTAGATATCAGTTGGGCTTCTGTTACTGATACAATACTTTAGATTCTAGCTTAAATTTCAAGCTCCTCAAAATATTGAAGCCTATAATGTTAGCGCTCTAACTTAGCAGGGAAGATGGCGTAAGGACGCTGTATATTGAACAAATATAACAGTCATTACTTCAACTCCACATATATCTACAATTTCTATGTTTTAACACATTACCTGATGATTTAAATTGTTCCTAACATCTGGTTTTGTCTACCATATTCATTAAAAAAATGATCCCATTGTCAACATTAAGACCATGATTTAGCAGTGCAAACGGCCTTATAATGTTGTATATTAAGACATTACGCCTATCAATATGGCCATATTTTTAAATACTACTTAGTATTTTAAATTGTATTCCGACATCCGGTTTTGTCTACTATATTCTTTTAAAAAAATACGAAGGTGATTTGAATATTTAACAGGAAAATGCTAATAGTAAAGTTGGGGGATAATTTTAAGTCATTAGCTACTTTGATTACAGATAAAATATTCCGAATGAGCTGACATTTTATCAATATTTAACCTAACAAAGGTGATTAATTATCAACACATCTTAAATGTCCCTTAGATTTGACCTGTGTGTTTCAAGATGAAAACTTCAAATCTTCCTTGAGATCAGTCATACAACTTTTATTGAAAACAAAAGAAAAACAGATAGAAACACATATATATATATAGAAAATGGCTAAAAAGATTAAACAAAACAACAACAGCAACAGAAAAAAAGAGGTGCCTGTTAATAGTTAGGAATTGGAATGAAACTTGTCAAGATTAAATATTTTCTAC
Source organism: Eledone cirrhosa (assembly GCA_964016885.1). Taxonomy (NCBI): domain Eukaryota; kingdom Metazoa; phylum Mollusca; class Cephalopoda; order Octopoda; family Eledonidae; genus Eledone; species Eledone cirrhosa. The sequence continues at coordinate 323,263,795 of OZ024740.1, forward strand.
AAGACTTGTTGAGATAATTCTACAGATAATTTCAAAAAATGGAATAAAATATATAAAACTGCCAATCAAATAACTAAACACATTGATGAAACAATATAATAATAATGGTTTCTGATTTAGGCACAAGGCCAGCAATTTTTGGGAGAGGGCAAAGTCGATTAAATCTACCCCAGTGCGTAACTGGTACTTTATTTTATCAACCCCGTAAGGATGAAAGGTAAATTAAACCTCAGCGGGATTTGAAATCATAACGTAAAGGGCCGTAACTCTAAGCCGCTAAGCTTCTTGTCCGATGTTCTACCGATTCTGTCAATCCACCGCCCTTGCCAATAATAATAATTGTTTCTACTTTTGGCACAAGGCCAGCAATTACTCAGTGTATTACTGGTACTTTACTTTATCGACCCCGTAAGGATGAAAGGCAAAGTTAACCTCGGCCGTAACTCTATGCGTCAAAGTATGGCGTCCGACCCTCTACCGATATTGCCAATCCACCGCCAATAATAATAATAATGATTTCTACTATAGGCACTAGGCCTGCATTTTGGGGAGAGGGAAAAGTCGATTGAATCGACCTCAGTACGTTACTGGTACTTTATCTTATCGACCCCGTAAGGATGAAAGGCAAAGCTAACTTAGGTGAGATTTGAACTCATCATGTAAAGGGCCATAACTCTATGTCGCTAAGTATAATGTCCGACGCTCTACCGATTCTGCCAATTCACTGCCCTTGCTAATAATCATAATAACAATTGTTTCTAGTTTTGGCACAAGGCCAGCAAATTACCCAGTGTATTACTGGTACTTTATTTTATCGACCCCGTAAGGATGAAAGGCAAAGTTAACCTCGGCAGGATTTGAACTTAGACCATAAAGGGACGTAACTCTATGCTGGAAAGCATGCTGTCCAACCCTCTACCGATACTGCCAATCCACCGGCCTTATAATCATAATATTAATAATAATAATAATAATAATAATAATAATAATAATAATAATAATAATAATAATAATAATAATAATAATAATAATAATAATAATAATAAAGGATTTGGAACTGCCATGAAGTCAAAGTGGTCCCGATTGTCATAGGCGCACTAGGTTAAAGAAAATTGGTCCCGCCCCGCTTTTTTGAACACTTCAAAAGGCATGCTTGCTGGGAACAGCAAGAACTCTCCGATACGTCCTGAATATCTGAGGCTGCAGGTAGTGGCTTGATATTCATTTCAACAAACTTTCCAGTTAACTAACATCAATGACTGAGACTTAAAGTACAATAATAATAATAATAATAATAAAGTAATAAACACTGTTACACGACTAGCCATAATATCACTCTAAGCAATTCTACCTAAAGACATAAATAACCACACTAGCGACCTCTTGTCATACGGAAATGTCTAGATTCTGAAGAAAAGAGATTGAGGAGTAGGAATTATTCTGAATTAGTATCGAGTGGAAATTGGATTAGGACGTCGAAGCTGTGTGTCGTTAAATCAATGCTAATTTGGACAAATGGCTTTAAAATTGCAACAGAGAATTGAAAAGGATTATTGATAAAGATTAGTTGTTAAAAGCAAAGTAGTTGCCATTTCATGATAGTGTCAATAGTCCTGATACATTAGTTGTTTCTTGAAATAGGTAGCGATGATGTACATATTCATGTGATAATGCGGCAGCGGGTCTTGTTACTTTAAAGCCCGCCACAAACAATGTTAAATGATACTATAGGTTTGTAGGTGTGAATTGGTAGAGATGTTAGAATGCTCTATTAAATGCCTTGGCTTATTGCACTCTGAGCTGAAATCCCATCGTGGTCAGCTTAGCCTTTTGTCCTTTCGAAGCCGATAAATAAAGTGCCATTCTAAGGGTGGTGGTGTTGGTAAAATTGTTAAATTGAATACTTTGCAGTATCTGCTCCGGCACTTTGCGTTCTGAGTTCAAATGTGAACCATGGTAGAATTTACCGGATTCTAGTGTATTGTAATAGGTTTGACCATGCACGGAGTTGATGTCCTTTCTCTGGTGCATACATTAGAAACAAATACAAAATTAGAATTCATTGAACTCATCGTCAGAAAATAGTAGAAGGCTTGATAAGATCCTCGAACGTATGTCATAAAGTGTACATCAATGAAGGCTGTCAGACAATACTCAGCTAAAATAGAGACCTTTCTTTCTTGAGCCAAGAAGCTCATCAGACCGTAGCTTTTTCTGGTTTCATGAGATGTTCAAAGACTTAGAGTGTAAGACAAGACACCCGTCCGCTGAAATGTTATTCTTCCCACAGAGCTGTTTCAAGTATACCTTTCACAGCTCGCCGCCTGATCTGGGAATCAAAACTATGACACTGCGATCGTGAGCTCAACACTCAGGTCATTAAAAGTTTAGATAAGGAAATATAAGTTTAGTAGAGTATGATTTTTAAAAAGTCAGAAGTGACATTACCAGGAAATGGTTTATTGGGAGATCATTTAACGTATGGGTTAGATATGGAGTGATATTGGCTGCTATTTTTATTGAAGCTAAACAAGAAGCTTCATTTTGAAAACATCCAAAGAAAGAAACAAAAGGTTCTATAGAAACCAAAGCTCTGTAGCTAAATCAATTTCCCTAAACTGAGTTAATAATTGAAACAAAGGTCTTTAACCTTAAGTTTTAACTTTGTATAATATATTTTCCATGTTATTGTAACCTCATTGTAAATATAATGTGTAAAGGAAGGCATTTATATACAATGAAACATTTTAGAAGGGAGAAAAATGTTATTGAAGGATAGTAAAGCAGAGCACAGTAGATAGATAAGAGTCGATGTTTGAAGGCATAAAATTTCATGTCATTTTCTTATAGATTTATTTAGTGTTATTGCTTTCCACCCTCATTACAACTGCTTTCTCGCTGTTTTTGTTCAATTATTTCTCTTTTAAACAATTACTGTGAAAAAGAATCCACTTCTCGTTTTATTTGCCTTCATCCTCTACTTCTTTCTTCCTCCTCTATTCGTTATCATACACGTCGTAGATTTTTATTCGAATTAATCTAATTACCTTTAATAGTATCGGTTGCAGTTATTCGCCACTAATCCCATTAACAACACAACATAGATGATGCAAACATTATTTATAAGAAGCGATAGAAAATGGCGGCGGTCGAGTGTTGATCGATTGAAGAGAAATAAACAAAAACAGAAATAGTTTACAAAAAAAAGGGTAAGTTCGTAGTAATTTAATTGTTCAATTAACAGTCTCTCTCTTTTCTTGTCTTTCGTGTTGAAAATATAAAGTCAAATTCTTTGAATTTATTTCATTTCCTCTTTTATTACTGCATTGTTCAAAGCCATTTCGTTTTAAAATGTCTCTTCGAGAAATTTTATATTAAAATGAATTCCATGGAAATTTACAAAAAAATATACATACATTGATTAACAATGTAGATGTTTTATTTTGCGATACATATTTTAGAAAATGTCCTTCATTCTATTAACATCAATTCTTCAACTCCTGTTCTACCCACAGCCACACTCCCTTTTCAATTCTCTTTACCCCACCCCCACCCCCACCCTCTTTAATTTCTATCGTCTATTTACCTTTCTTCTTTGATTTAAAGTAATTCTTACTCTTCTTCTTATTCGCCTCAACGACATTAATCTCCCTCTTCACCCCTTCTATCTCTCTTTCTCTACACACACATACACACACACACACACACACACATATATATATATTTATATATATATATATATATATATATATATATATATATATACTCAATATTTATCGATTCTGTCCATCTTTCTCTAACCCTCTCTCTCTCTCTCTCTCTCTCTATATATATATATATATATATATATATATATATATATATATGTGTGTGTGTGTGTGTGTGTGTGTGTATGTGTGTGTGTGCGTATGTGTGTGTATGTGTGTGTGTGCGTATGTGTGTGTATGTGTGTGTGTGCGTATGTGTGTGTGTACGTGTGTGTGCGTGTGCGTGGAATACGTGTGCGTATGTAAGTATGTATTTGTAAGTATATATATATATATATATATATATATATATATATATATACATTTACATATATATATACATATCGCCATCGTTGTTATCACCAGCCTTATGGCCGCCTTCATAATCATCATCAGCGACATCACTAATCTCTTCACTATCACTGTTTCACATTCGCCTCTCTTTTGTCTTTCTAATTACAATCATACTGAAACGAATGGCCGACGTTTCTAGTGATGAGATATAAAACGACAATAGCAAGTATAAAAGAAATATTTAGTTGAAAGATATCTCAACCGACTCGGCCAATGATAACAGACAGCGTATTGGCGGTCATTTTGTTTTGGGTGTTTTATTTAATTCGTTTTTAACGTGTAAAAATATCAGAAACATAAACGTCATTATCTACGGAATCTGACTGCTGTGAACTTCGCGCCTAAAACTCGTTAAACGATGTGCCTATTTATTTCATTGTTGGGAAATTATCTAGAACAATACAGCCATTGTATGTAGCAAGATGGCTTTAGTGCGAACTATATCTAAAGGAGATCTATCTCTCTTTCTCTCTCGCATTCTTTATATATATATACATATATGGTGGCTGCCAACTCGTTTTCGAGTACGGCCACTACTTTATATCCATGTAGGAGAACCCCTACCGATGCGCTGAACGAGTGTGACTTTTTAGTCCAGCCAGCGACTTGAAAACTCTGGTACAAACACTACACTTGTGACAATTATTGACACATAGTGCTGGGCCCATGGTACCATGTGACGACAAGTGCAGAGAGATCTCCAGATATAAAGCAATGCCTGTGCCGTGAAGCCTTTATAGTGAGCAAAGGCACTGCACAAAGCCAGTCCCACTCTCTTAACCAAGATGATATTTACCAAAAAGAAGAACAAGTTAACATCATTGGATACCATCAGGGTTGCAGGTGTTATATCAGAGTTTTCCTTCTAGAATTCTGCATGACAAAGGCTAAGGGGTAATCTCTCCCGGTGATTTTGGATGGCCATTGACTCTTAAGAGCTCCTTTGTCCTTTGACAGGTTTTGTTTTTAGTCCTGCAGGATGTCCAAAGTCACCCTCCTCACCAAGAAACCTTGGTGGGGTTGCCAGTTTAGTCGCCAACGACCCGACCATGAGACAGGTCGTACTGGGATACATGTTACCAGTAGCATCAACTGGTGACCTGACATATATATACATACATATATATATATATATACATATATATATATATATATATATACGCGCACACACACGTATGTATATATATATATATATATATATGTATATATATATATATATATATATATATATATATATATATATATATATATATATATATATTGTATGTACACACATATACGTAATACACACAAATACATATACACATGTGTACGCCTTTGTTATGTGTAGGTGTTTTCGTCGTTCGTGTTTACACACGCGCATACACACGCATACACTCACACATAAACATGCATATATGCGTATGCATATGTATGTGTATATATATATAATCATATATGTATATATATATATATATATATATATATATATATATAAATAAAACACCAACACATATATACACTAGCAATTACACGATTAAACGGGAAAAAAATCTACTTCGACATATATGCACGGAGGCAACATGATCGAATTGTTTAGAGGTTAGGTTCGCAATCATTAGGGCCAGGGTTCGATCCCACTGTGTAGCATTCCGGGCACGTATCATATAGCGTGCCCTTGGGATAACGCATAATTTGTGAGTAAAATTGTGTAGGGGTAACTCTGTAAGAAGTTCATCGGATGCACAGAACCTAAAATTTATTTGGCCACTCTTGTCCCGCTAATCTCCCTGAGAATGATATTATGTTTATACGTGTCTATAGAATGCTCATTTGTTTCATGAGTAGACTGTTCATTTGATAGAACAACTGGAAAGCATAATTGAAACCGACGGAGGTCGGTTTCTTCCTAAGTATACTTTGTAAGTATATGTGTGGAATTTGTCGAGGGAATACGTGACATTAAGCATGTGTGTGCAAGATATTGTCAGTTTATTTCCAGTCAGAGTTATACTTCATTATATAGATAACAATAACACACTGTGAAATGTTCCAGTCCAATTGACATGCGTTTCATGCTGGCATTGGCATGTTTTTCTTTGTAGGACCCAGATCACGCCAAAATTAACGGATCTATGATCTAAGTCATTCCACATTATTAAGGCATGGCATTTATGTGTGTACCAGTAACTCCTTGGGTAGTTGCAGGGTCACCCTAGAGACATATGGTTTTACTTGGGCATTCTTTTAAATTTAGCAGATCCCGTACCTTCCTCAGACCTGAAAGAAATCAACTCGATTTCTTTCAGAGGAGGAAAGAGAATGGTAGAGAGGAAGTTAGGTGGGATATAGAGGAAGAATCGTCCCGTGGGATATAGAGGAAGAATCGTCTGGTACATCTTTTTATTGAACTCGAAAGGATGAAAGACGAAAGTGATCCCGGTGGAATTTGAACTCAGAAAGCAGAACCGGCACGAATCCTATCCAACGTTCTAACGATTCTCCCAATTCACTGCAAGGCGTAGCGTGTCTCGGTTTGTATTGTTCATTGTTTTTGTTTCTTTCAAGAAAGTGGCAGTGGATTTAGCTATTATTTCTAGCAAATCAAACTTCCACGTAGCTGTTCATTCATATTTTGATAGGCAAAAGATGAATTTAACACCGACATTAAAGTTATTTCAGGTTTTGTGATATAGGTTGTGCTGTGCACATATATATCCATAAATAAACAAACATTTATATATACATGTACACACACACACACTATATATATACACGTATATACATAGAAACACACACACGCACACACAAACACACATACATGTATGGATATATATATACATATATACACATACACACACACTTATATATATATATATATATATATATATATATATATATATATATATATATATATATACATACATATATATATATATACACACACACACACATATATATATAAATATATATATATATATACATACATATATATATATATATATATATATATATATATATATATATATATATATATATATATATATATATATATATATATATATATACATATATATATATATATATATATATATATATATATATATATATATATATACACATACATATATGTATATATTCATATATACATGTCTTGTGAAGCATAACACCGTGATACTTCCTCTTCTAACATACAATAAACAATCCAATATTTGTGTTGCAACATTATAGTAACCGCTTGCTTGTTGCTATATTTATTTCATCTCTAGAAAGCCATTTAAACCTCTACCGTTGATAACTATCTCATCCATCCGCCCAGTACTAACTCTCCTGACCACACCCTATACACCTTACCCTAACCATTACACCCTAACCACACAACCACACCTAAAACACCCCCCACAAAACCACAACATCCTAACCACTCAACCACACAATATTGTTATTCTCCATATAATCCCGACCCCCCTTCCCCCACTACTTCCAAATGATTAATCCAGTTCGTGTTGGGTGGCCACTACCGAATTTAAAACAGATGGTGGAAAAAATGAAATAAGACACTATACCTTTAGCTAACAAATGAAATACTCAAAAACCATTGGCTGAGACAAAAACAGAGAATACACTCGTGTTTGTCTGTCTGTTTCTCTGTCTGTCTGCCTGTCTGCCTGTCTTCTATACATGTCTATTGGCAGTGGTGTGCATGCCTGATTATGTGTGCCAATGTGTGTGTGTGTGTGTAAGTGCCAATGTGTATGTGTGTGCTAGTATGAATGCCTACCTGTATGAATGTGTGCCTGTATCTATTTTGTGTGCGTGTGTGTATGTATATATGTGCCTATATGTATGTGTGTGTGCCAATGTGTATATGTGTGCTAGTATGAATGCCTGGCTGTATGAAGGTGTGCTTGTGTCTGTATTTTGGGCGTGTGTGTGTATGTGTGCCAATGTGCATGTGTGTGCTAGTATGAATGCCTGCCTGTATGAATGTGTGCCTGTATCTTTATTGCGTGTGTGTGTATGTTTGTACATATATTTGTGTGTCTGTGTGCTGTGGACAGAGGCAGCATGGCAAAATGTTGAAGAAGTTTGCTTCACAAGGAGTAGATCCCACGTTCGACCCTACTGTGTGGCATCATGTTGAATTCCATTACAAGTATACTGAGAATTGCATTACAATTATACGTCCCTGTAGAATGCTCAGGTAATGCAGATAAACATTAATTTCACGACCAGAATACTCTGTTGATCTAACAGCTGGAACGTTCATCGCCGAAACTGATGGAGTCTCATCGTGTGTCTGTATGAGCATAGATCGGAAAGATTATTATACTTACATAGCCATTAGGTTTTTATGCCAGCAAAAATGATCAACATTGACCATTGACTAACATCAGTAAATGTTAAAGCATATTAGCATATAGGAAAGTATTGAAGTTTGCTTGAAGCATTGTGGAATAATAAGATTTTTCTTTGCGGGGAGGGGGGGGGCTTCGTTTTGGAAGCATCAACAATGCAGATGGGTAAATCTCCGGGTAACAGAATCCGGTGGTGAAGAGAGAGATGTAAGGGAATGTAGAATTAGATGTATATTGTGTAGGGGAACGTAGGAAAGAATGTAAACAATAAAAATAATAACACGAGATAGAGTTACCTTGGGAGAGATTTAATTGTCCCTATATTTCGGATTCGCATCCATCAACTGGGGGGTTATCCGGATAGGGGGGGTTCTCTGTCGGAGAGGAACGGTACGCGTTCTCTGCTGTCTGCTGTTTGTGACTAACAATTATATTTTGACGGTTTAATTCTTTATTAACTTTCATTTGTTCAATCTAAAATAAAAAATAATACAAGTGCCTATTCAAAGTTGGTAATATTTAAAATCTAGACTCCAACAAAATCTATACTGTTAGAAATATACCCACTTGAAACGTGTCCCAATTTACCTGTTACATCATTTATATATATATAGGAAAAGAGCCAGGATACCTACGGCTGAGCTGCGGCCGTTTCGACAGCTAGATCCGAATGGTAATATATATATATATATATATATATATATATATATATATATATATATATATATATATATTTATTAAGAAGTTGACGGACCCAACATAGTTACCAATGCCAGTAATGGTTGCATCTCAGCGTACTCAATAGGTAATGTAAAATACGCTCCCAGAGTATACACGTAGTTATTCGGGTACCTATATATATATATATATATATATATATATATATATATATATAATAAAAAATTGAACAGGGACAGAACAGAGAGGCAGTACGACAAATGTTTATTAGATTCACGCTCAGGAGAGTGGGGGGTAGGTGGAGGACGACGTTTCGGGCATAAGCCCTTCTTCAGGTAAGAGTTCAAAAGGTGTGTAGGGGAGTGGTGGAGAGACATATAGCGAAAGGAAACGGTGCGAATGATATATATATATATAGTCTGAAAGACCGAGGCTAATTACTAATGTTTTGTGGGTGGTAGATGTGTATATTTTACAAGATCTTTTTTATTGGGTAAAGTAAGAAATTCTGATTATATTCTATAATCCGTATGGTTTACTTTACAATTTTACAGTTAATTACATACACAGAAATAGAGAAGATATAAAAAAAAAATTATCTGTTCGATATAAAAATCAAATGATAGTGATGTAGTTGTGTGTGTGTGTCCCTTTGTCTCCTCCTGGCCCCAATATTTTTAGACCCAATCCGCCAATGTATATATATAAAGAATATCTCGAATTCATTATCCTGTAAATAGCTCAGCGGAAGTAAGATTCGAAAAAAACCCATTCCAGAGCACAATTGTACAAGAACATTACCGAGAACTGCTATATTATATATTGCTATACATATGACAAGGTACAAAATCAATCAGTCAGAATATAAAGATATTACTGTCAGTACTTGTTATATATATAAACTATACGTTCGTTCACGGGTGTGTTTCTCCGTGGCGAAAAGAAATCATTTTAAAAATTATAGTTTTGATTATATTTAAATACATAGAAATATTTCAAATATATTGCTAACGTAGAAATATTTATTAAACACAAATTATCGTTTGAAGTAAGTAGATATTTACTGACTGTATATAATTTGGCTGGTGGTAACTGTACTTAAAATCGATTGTCAGAGCAGTACTGCGGGTAGTGATTTTTATAAGCTATACAGTAGTGATATATATAAGCTATACAGTAGGGTTTATTCCAAGTATTAACAAATGTTTCATTGGTCCGGTGTGTCTAAAAATCACTATATATATATATTTCTTTAGTAAAAAAAATACGGTGAAAGCTTCGAATATATATATATATATATATATATATATATATATATATATATATATATAGGAACGAATAGGACCCCGACCTTCGTTATATATATATATATATATATATATATAGAGAGAGAGATATATATATATATATATATATATATATGTATATCCATATCTCTCTCTCTCTCTCTCTCTCTCTCTCTATATATATATATATATATATATATATTTATATATATATATATATATATTCGCAGCTTTCACCGTATTTTACTAAAGAAATTTTAGTCAAAAAATACAGTGAAAACTTCTATTTTCTAATTTCAAACTTGCTCGCTGTTTCAAAACATACTTACCATATATATATATATATATATATATATATATATATATATATATATATATATATATATATATATATATATATATATATATATATATATATATATATATATCCCTCTGTAGGCAGATTAAATATCATTCTATCTCTGGTGAGATTCAAATGAAACATTAAAACACTCAGCTACATCAATTATTTTCACTCTGATATATATTGATGTTTGTTTAGAATAAAACAACACGGTGATGGTTGCCCTGAGTTGCGAAAATTGCTTTAATTTCAAGCAAATATAAAACAAATAAAAAAAAGAACCCTGTTTACTGTTCCATTAATGGATCGTACTTGCAATTTCCTAACTAGTCGTGTTCTTTGTGTTTCTGTGAAGCCCAACTCCTCAAGATTTGTATTGAGCCAGTCTAACATATATATATATATATATATATATATATATATATATATATATATATATAGTACGTTATTCCGGGTTGAATCGGAGGTAATCACAGTAAGTAAGGTACTCAATACATTGCAGAGTATAAAAGTTTTAATATAGATGAGATTCTACAGGACTAGAACTGTTTCATTCTTTAGAAATCATCAGAAATCTGGGTATCAAAAAATAAATATGGTATTTATAGGTCTCTACAAGTGGTAGGAGAGGGTGGGGAGTGGGATGGGTGTAGGTCATTGGTTGATAGAAAAGGGAATTCATTAAAAGGTAATTCTACAAAGCTATAGTTTATTTTTATAAATTTTTGTTTTTAGATTAAATACCATATTTATTTTTTGATACCCAGATTCCTGATGATTTCTAAAGAATGAAACAGTTCTAGTCCTGTAGAATCTCATCTATATATATAAAACTGTGGTTGTCTGTCTGTCTATCGATTTTTGGCACACATCTCCTCTTAGAATCTCTCACGGAATTGCACCGAAATTGCTATACTTGTACATTGAGCCCTAGCGAAGACATCGGAAAAAAAAAATTTCAAATTCACCCACCCTATGTGACGAAATCGAATATAATGTATCGATTTTTGAGCGTAAGTTATCAGTTATTTCCCTTTGTTCTGTTTACATTGAGCGTCTTACGTAAAAAATTACGCTGGCTTTAACAGTTGTCGAGCCAGCAAAATATTGACCTGCAAAATTCATCAGTTCGAACACTAAGCTTCCGTTTTGCTTCATTTCCATTTAAAAGCATTTTAAAACAATATTTTTACTTGAAAACAAGTCTATTTAAAGACTACGTAAAACAAGTAAATATTTCGTCGTTAGGCGTGCAGACAGACAGTCGTGCAGACAGACAGTCGTGCAGAGAGGTGATATACGCGTGCAGACAGATAGTCGTGCAGAGAGGTGACATAGGCGTGCAGACAGACAGTCGTGCAGAGAGGTGATATAGGCGTGCAGACAGACAGTCGTGCAGAGAGGTGATATAGGCGTGCA
>OZ024740.1:323278457-323298457 GCA_964016885.1 Eledone cirrhosa
CACTAATACTCTTTTATTCCTAATTAAACCATTTTTCAACTGTGAACAATTTGTCAGCATTTTCTATTCCGTTTACCAATATATAATAACTTGTGTGTTACACCTCTATTCTTTTAACTATATATATATATATATATATATATATATATATTATTAGAAAGTGAGATTTTTTTGACCAAATGAAAAATAACCGTGGTGTCCTACACGAGTGAAAGTATAAGGAAAAAAGATGAAATCGAAAATGCAACTGGAGTCTTTTTTTGAAAAATATATATATTTATTTGGTTCCTTTACCGGTTTCGTAGTTCTTCTGCTTTTCAAAAGTAGAGTTGAGACGGAGGGTCTGTGATTTTTCTCACATCATATATATATATACATATATATATATATATATATATATATATATATATATATATATATATCTGTATATCTGCTTGACCCGAAATAGGAGATCGAATCTTCGCTGTGTGGATGATTAGTTTAACCACCATCTCAGTGTGTTTGGCCTTTAACGTAAGTTGTAAGCTCTAATTCATTTGAATTATAGAGCGCTTGCCTCACAATTCGAAAGTGCTTTCTCGTTATTTCATGGGCTGAAATTCGATTCTCGCTAATTTTTACTTATATATATATATATATATATATATATATATATATATATATAAAAGAGAAAACACAGGTAAGCATTAAGAAAAGGATTTTATCCAGGTATTTACGACCGTTTCATTGGTAAGTGCAACCTTATATTGCTATACTGCAAATAGCAGCCACTCTCTGATAATTGTTGTTCACGTCCAAATTTTCAAAATAGTGAGTAAGTTACTCTTAAAAAAGTTCTTAATATATAGAGAAAAACATTTTTTTGGAATTGTATTTACTAGTATAGAGAGAGAGGAAGAGGAATTAGAAGGTGAGGGGACAAACGGAATAGTATATAGAGAGAGGAAGGGGAGAAGAGTTAAGAAGTAGAGTGACAAACTGAGATGGAGGGAGGAGTAGAGGTGGAAGGATTCCTTGATTAGTTTTGATACGTAGACTTCATTTCGTCGATTTAGATTGTAGTGAGTTAAAGAGAATTTGGACGTGAACAACAATTATCATTGAGTGGCTGCTATTTGCAGTATAGCAATATAAGGTTGCACTTACCAATGAACCGGTCGTAAATACCTGGATAAAATCCTTTTCTTAATGCTTACCTGTGCTTTCTCTTTTATACTTTATACTCCAAGATTGAACGGAATTCTTACAAACTTGTGGAGTTACCCCTAACCGTACGTTGAAACCGTCCATGAAACTGGCTTTCTTAACCACGAACTGGATCACAATAAGCATTTTCCTGCTTCCCTAACTATATATATATGTGTGTGTGTGTGTGTGTGTGTGTGTGTGTGTGTGTGTGTGTGTGTGTGTGTGTGCGTGCGTGTGTGTGTGTGTGTGTGTGTGTGTGTGTGTGTGTGTGTGTGTGTGTGTGTGTGTGTGTGTGTGTGTGTGTGTGTGTGTGTGTGTGCGTGTGTGTGTATATGAGATAATGTGACTTTCGTTAGAAGGTATATATATATCATATAAACAACCACAAAAAAACATAGTCGAGGCACTTATATACCCTATCATTTATAGATGTATACTGAAACAGACGTACTAACCTGCATATTATTAGCACTTAATCTAAAAAGCTGAAGTTTTTAGATTAGGTTAAAGTCTTGTCTGTATATACTCTATACTCAGAATACTGTTAACCAGCGTAACTGAGTATATATATATATATATACATAGTTGTGTGTGTGTGTGTGAATGCGTGTGCGTGTGTGTGCGTGTGCGTGTGCGTGTGTGTCTGTTTGTGTGTATATATATACATGTATATATATATATGTGGGTGTGGGTGTGTGCGTGTGTTTTTGTGTGTGTTTGTGTATATGTGTTAAGTTGTACAAATGTGTAGATGTATGTGTATGTGTATGTAAGCTAAATTATACTTACGAGAATCCAGGTGCTGCTTGACTAAAGAATTCCTCCCACATCTGATTGCAGTATAAAAATATGAATATATGGACACAAATGAAAGAAAAAGGGGGTGACGGAAGTAAATTCACATCTATCTTATACAACTGTCATTCTACGCTACTGGAGTATTTCATCAACCTCCGGTATATCACACAGAATGTCAATCAATCCTAGTCGACGATTAGAACTCGTGTCCTGCACAACACCTTCCCCTCTCGCTTCATTCTTTACATATAACTGGTGAGTTTAGAGAAGCCAAATAATATAATTTATACACGGTACTTTATTATGTATATATGTATGTGATGAATATGTTGACGGCTAACGGTGTTGATGAATTGATGAATACCTTGTGTATTCATACAAGTATACAAATATGCGTACACATATATGGATAGGTATTAGTGTGTATGTATATATATATATATATATATTTATAGATATATGTATGCACACACACACACACACACACATACACACACACACACACACACATATATATATATATATTTATATATATATATATATATATATATATATATACAGAGAGAGAGAGAGAGAGAGGAGGAGAAGGAAAGATAGATGTATTCGTATGTTTGTATCAGGTCTCTCTCTCTATATATATATATATACTCTTTTACTCTTTTACCTGCTCCAGCCATCCGACTGAGGCCGTGCTGAGGCATATATGCATATATATATATATATATATATATATATATATATATATATATATATATATATATATATATATATATGTATATATATATACAGATATGTCCCAAGGCTCTGATACCATCAACACTATACACACAGAGCTGGCATATCTAAGAACTGACTAACTGCCTGATGAGGTCATAGCCATTCAATGGCTATCATCGAAATATATATAGCAGTGAATAAAAGATTATGAGTTCATGCAATTGACTTATGTTTCGTCACTATATATATATATATTAAAACTTTTATACTCTGCCATGTATTGAGTACCTTACTCACTGTGGTTACCTCCGATTCAACCCGGAATAACGTATATATATATATATATATATATATATATATATATATATATATATGCAATTAGTGAAATCTGGTTATATGTACTATGTATGGTGCTAACAATTAATATTTAATTGTTGGCATATGCATGTACTGTTGTAACCGTATTGAAACGGGCGTAGAAATTAAATAATGAATTCAAGTTGTTGGCTTGGGTCTTTTGTTACACACACACACACACACACACACACACACACACACAAACACACACACACACACACACACACACACACACACACACACACACACACACATTTATATATATATTCAAAGTCATTTTCAAGTAAATATTCTGCTCCAGCTTGGCCTCAGAAATGGCATAACCATCTGTGTGGGTGTTTATGTATGTATGTATGTATTTATCTATATATGTATATCTATCTTTTTATCGCTCACTTTCCATCCCCACACACTCTCTCTCTCTCTATATATATAGGAAAAGAGTCAGGACCCCGAAGGCTAAGTTGCGGCCGTTTCGACAGCTAGATTCAAAGGTGTCAAAATTATTAGTAATGGTATATCGTACAATGGCCATATCGATAACCAGTAGCTATCATATATATATATATATTTCGTTTCTGAATTTGTTTAGCAAGATTCTTTATCAGAAAACGTGTGTTGAAATCGATATTGTTATGCTTTGGGAGGGTCATGTTGCCAATAAGAAACACGCGCACCAGTAGGCTTCACTCCAATTTATTATAAGTTAAATTTATAAATTTAAGAATTTATAAATTTCCGGTTGGTTGGTTGGTTCCACAACCGAACGGTTGTACATATATTGTCAAAGTTCTTTCGTCACACATTCTGTGACCTCTTCAGTGACTGGGGATTCTTTTCTTTGTTTTTGTGCCTCTCCTTTGTTCTGTCCTACGCCAACAAGATGGCGTAGGACAGAACAAAGGAGAGGCACAAAAACAAAGAAAAGAATCCCCAGTCACTGAAGAGGTCACAGAATGTGTGACGAAAGAACTTTGACAATATATGTACAACCGTCCGGTTGTGGAACCAACCAACCGGGAATTTATAAATTCTTAAATTTATAAATTTAACTTATAATAAATTAGAGTGAAAGCAACTGGTGCGTGTGTTTCTTATTGGCAACATGACCCTCCCAAAGCATAACAATATATATATATATAGTCCAGAAATAGCCGTCGAAACGGCTTGAGCTCTTCCTATATATATATATATATATATATATATATATACAAATATAAATTAGCGAGAATCGTATTTCAGCTCAGGAATTAACGAAAAACAACTTCCGAGATGTGTGGCAAGCGCTCGATGATTCATATGAATCAGAGCTACAACATACGTTAAGGGCCAAACACACTGAGATGGTGGTTAAACAAATCATCCGCACAAGCCCCCCAAAAACGACCAAGTAATTCGGGTCAAACAATAAAAAATATATGTGATTGAAAATTTACCCGGACCCCTGGACGGTTGGTAAAATCCAATATTTTGGTTTCTGCGACTTCATAAATCAGGTACTGTCCGCCTACATAAAGAATGTTAGGCTTCTGGTAAGATGATTGAACAAGGAAGCCGTGTTATCAACGGGTTTTTGCTCCAAATGCTATACATAAGTGTGACTATTACTGATCCCTCGTGGAGTTCAGCAAGGGAGGCAACACTTATATTAGGCGAATGAATTCAGTTGTGTATAATATTGCGAGAATGCAAAATATCACAAATCGAATAAAGCTCTCGACAGAATGGTTAAATATAACAAAGCTATTCATCAGTCAATAGAATCAACTAAAAAAATCAATAAAATTAACTGGTCAATAGCTAGACTCTGGAGATTAATACAAATATAAATTAACGAGAATCGTATTTCAGCGCAGGAATTAACGAAAAACAACTTCCGAGATGTGTGGCAAGCGCTCGATGATTCATATGAATCAGAGCTACAACATACGTTAAGGGCCAAACACACTGAGATGGTGGTTAAACAAATCATCCGCACAACCAAAAAAAAAACGACCAAGTAATTCGGGTCAAACAGTAAAAATATATGTGATTGAAAATTTACCCGGACCCCTGGAAGGTTGGTAAAATCCAGTATTTGGGTTTCTGCGACTCCATAAATCAGGTACTGTCCGCCTACATAAAGAATGTTAGGCTTCTATATATATATATTTGTCTGCCTCTGTTTTGTTCCCGTATAAATTTGCACTATATATATATATACAAATTTTAGTACAGCATTAACGAAGCTTCAGGTTGCGGCCAAGCTAACGAATGCAAATTCGGTATGTAGTTTTAGCACTCGATAGGGAATAGTAGCCAAGAGTAATAACAATACGTTTAGACAGCTTTGCAAATCAAATATACCGATCGGCAGTCCAGCATATATATACTGTATATATATATATATATATATATATATATATAAAATATTCTTAAAAGACATTTTCAATTTCTTTTCCGTGTGTGTATATATATAGAGAGAGATAGATATATACACACAAAAGAAATTGAAAATGTATTTTAAGAATATCTATTTGGTTATTATATATATATACCCAAATCTCTAATTCAACATTCAATTTTCCATTGTAGCCTCGGTTCAGTTTTCTTTCTAAGTTGTTTTATCGCTTCATCACTGAGGTCTCATCCCTATTGTTCTGTAAACCTGACTTGCTATTATATTACTTAGCTTCTGCCTATGATTATGTCATCACGTTACGTACCCAGTACCTAGACCCATGTCATCATCATGTTACCCACCTTGTACCTAGCTCTACGTCATCATCATATTTCCTACCTTGTGCCCACATCATTATCACGTTAACTTCGTTGTACCTACGTTACCATCACGTTACTTACTTTGAGCTTAAACCTACACCATCAACACCTTATTTACCCTATGCCTAACCTTACACCATGACGTTCACCTCTTAACATCTCATTATGTTACCTTTTCCTTAGTTATGTCTATATCATTATAATATTACTATACTTTATTCATGTATGTGCTATTATGTTACTTACCCTCCAGCTAAGCCAAGGCTACTATTGTATTATGTACACTCTAGCCAGCAGTAAAACTGTCAAAACATTCGTTACAAGATCCATTGACGCATATTTTGCGAGTAAACTATCATTCAATTTGACACCATTAAAACATACAGCTGTCTTCTCAATCAACGAGATTTACGTACATGTGTTAATCGTATTCCCGTGCTTTTAACGCTTTTGATACCTAACCAGCTAACTTTAGGGCTGATTCTATTAAACAAAAACAACTATTTTAACGTTTTTTTATTTATATTACAACCTCCAATATAATTTTACATAAGAACCATATGTTAAGTTACTATATTAGGCAAGAAATAATTATTTGAAATAGAGTGTGTATGGTATGGTATGAACCCTCAACTCACGAGGAGTCGTTGGGGTGACATATTGATATACGGCGTTTCTAGGCCATTTTTTAAACATGGCGGAGCCCATCTCCTCTCCAGGTCTGAATATAGCAGATTTCTTACAGAGAAAAATAGAAAGTGAGAGAGAGGAAATGAGAAATAGATATAGAGGAAGAATCGACCCTAGTACCAGACTGGTATATTTTTTTTATCGACCTCGCACAGAAAAAAAGCAAAGTCGATCTCGGCGGAATTTGAACCCAGAGAACAGCGAGCAGAATTGAATACGACAAAGCATTCTATATAACGTTCTAACGACTCTGCCAATTCGCCGCTATGAAATAGTTTGTATTTCAGTTGGAATAGAGTGTATTCCGTAGACTATGATGTTTATTTAAGTTTAGATGTCCGTATTTGAAGTTTCATGGTTAGAATGTTGGGCTAATGAACGAAATCTCATGAAGTTCCACCAATATTCCTTTAAGCTATATATTCTTCCTTACATATTTTCATCTTCCGTGGGTCATTTTAGATTGTTCTAGCTATCACATTATGTCTCACAGTAAGATAGAAACGGGAATGCCTTTCATCCTTACGGGGTCGATAAAATAAAGTACCAGTAATACATTGGGTTATTGCTGGCCTTGTGCCTAACGTAGAAACAATTATTTCACAGTTGGTAATAAAATGGCAAACATCTTCTGTTTTTATTTTGTGCAGTCTACGTTTATTTTTTGCTGTTAACTTTTTATCTTTTCTGTCGTAGGTACTTGGTGAGAATGTTGAGTTTCTGGATTGTATGTATATTCTTCTGGTTTTATAATTTTATAAATTTTTACCAATAGAGAGAGAGAGATGGAGAGTCGGTTTCTAACATAGAAACAAGACTGTCTCATTGGAATTTAAACAACATCAACTAGGCAGATATGTCTGCATGTCTGCATGCATGTATGTGTAGGTATAGATGTTATTGTATGTGTGGGTGTGTATGTGTATGTTTTAAGTTATATATGTGCATGCGCATATGCTTTGTATCTGTGCATGTGTATAAGTAGTTATTAGATGCAGAATCTTTGAAATGTTTTACATATTTTTACTGTTCCATTAATGGATTGTATTTGTAATTCCCTAACTAGTCGTGTTCAAGATTTGTACTGAGCCAGTTACTAACATATCCCAGTACCCCAATAATTACAGGTAAAATCTGAAGGTATAGTCAGGATGGTGTATCTGCAGATTTCTCATTAGTTCTGCATAGGTATTCTCCTTTTGTATGTATGTTATCTCTTTCTCTTAATTTCGAGTATATTTTTTTGACCGGCCACCTTCCTGGTGGCAAGATTGTAAAAGAAAAGAAATTGTCATCCCCTGAATCGCAAGAATGTTTTGCAAATTTTGAAGGTGCCAGCTATCGCAGCCATTTGTAGACTATGAATTAGGGAGCTGCGCTCTTTGTTCGCAAATCCAAGTTCAGTCATACTTTGGTCCATGCGGGTTGGTATATAACCCGTAGCTCCAATAATGATGGGTATGAAGCTAAAGATGTATCTTGGATACTGGATTTGTAATCTCCTCATCAATAGTCCATAGATGTCCTCCTTCTCCTGTATTTTTCTGACAACGTTTACATCAAGTGAGCAGATGATCTCCACAACCGAACACGTTTTCAATGTGTGGTCCCAAACAAAAATATCAGGCCGGTTGTGCTTTAATTTGGTGGCAGTTTTTATTTTCAGGTTCCACCAGTATTCCTTAGTGCCATCTGTCTCAATACATTCTTCCTCGTTTGTTGTTAATTTTGTTTTCCGAAGTGCGTTCCAGATGGTTCTAGCTATCCCATCGTGTCTCATGGGGAGGTAGTAGCGAGATGACATTCTTTCGCAGCTGGCAACAATGTGGCTTATATACTCGATCTTTGTTTTACATAGCCTAAATTTATTGTCAGCTGATGGCCCTCCCCTTTTGTGCAGCAGATATTTGGTAGGGAGTTCTTGTTCCTGTATTGCATAGAGAAATCCCTCAAGGTGTGATGTCATAAACTTGTCGGAACTCCATGCCAGGCTTTTTGAATGGTTTATCCCCTCTATGGTCTGTGTTTTACGTCTCAAGTATCCATGCACAACTTTTTCTGTAAATTGGTCAATTTTTTCATCTTGTTTGAACATTGAATAGGATCTTCCGATTTCTCTGGGTGAGATATTTATATCAGGCTTTATTCCATATCTCTCCTCCAGATCAGTCGCTATTCTAATGATATATTTTTTTTCATGCTCATAAACCTGGGCAAGATGGTTGCCAACCTTTTTCCTCTGTTGAAGATGTTGCTTCAGTGTTACTATCCGGGTCTCATATGATGTTAATATGGATTTTAGACACCGGCTACATTCCTTGCGTGAGAAGTATAGCCTATCCACATCACCATTGATGTTAAAGTTCCCAGTAACACTGAGAAGTTTGCGAGTTCTAACATCCATCTCACTTAGTTCTTGCAATGACCAGTTCAGCAGGCCAAATGTTGGCGTTAGAATTGGCACAGCATAAGTATTGTGGGCAATGTATTTGTTGTACGCTGACAGTTCTGATGACCATATTTTCTTTACTCTTCTGAGGTATTCAGTTCTGGTTTTCTCCTTATTTATGGGTCCATCATATCTGACATTCTCAGCCTGTCCAAGATATCTGTAGTTGTCACCTGACTGTAGAGGTTGTATTGTCAGGCCGTTCATCTCTAGATTTCTAGAGGAGGGCACAGCTCTTCCACGTTTTACTGCCAAATATGCACACTTGGACTCACCAAATTTCATTTTGATGTCTGTTGAAAATTGTGTAATGAGGTCCAATTGTTTCTTGATATCATTGATATTTGGCCCATACAACTTCAGGTCAACAAAAATAAGATGGGAGATACTTCTGGACCCACTTCTTTGTCCACCTTGTTTCCTGAGTAGGTAAGATAGTGGATTTAGTGAGAGAACGAAGAGTAGCACTGACAAGCTATCACCCTGAAAGATGCCCTTCTGGTAATGTATCTTATCAGTCTTAACTTGCTCCTTCTCACCTCTAAGGATCAAATTGGTGTACCAGTTCTTGGTCAGACGTTCAACAGCAGCTACCAGTGGTTGTGGGACTTTGGCTAACTGTAAATCCTTAATAATCCCCGCATGAGGTACACTATCAAATGCTTGTTGATAGTCCAGCCTCACCACAGTCATGTTTCTGCGATTCTTTGTTGTTTTCTCTTGAATCATTTTATTAGTTAGTAGGTGATCTATGCAACCCCACACCTCCCTCTTTCCACCAGCTTGCTCAGGTGTTATGATGTTGTTGGTAGCACAGTGATCTTGTAAGAACAGGTTAAGGCACCCAGTATATAATTTATACATCATGTTTTGGCAGGCTATTGGGCGGTAATTTTTAGCAAGGGTGGTTTGGCTATTTTGGGGAATGAGGAGAGTAGTGGCAGTTGATAACCATCTCGGCAGTTCTTGTTTGCCTTTAATGGTTTCTGTAAACAGCCGTATGAGATCTTGCCGATAGAAAGTGAAATTCTTCAACCAGTATCCTGTAATGTGGTCTGGGCCTGGTGATTTCCTATTCGACATTTTCTGTAGAGCTGTTTCCAGTATTGACCCATCTATGTCATATTGTTTTGTCTGGACATGTTGGCAGTAGTCCTGTTCCAGTTCTTTTAGCCAATTAGTTTGTCTGTTGAATCCGTCATCCGTTTCCCATACATACCACCAGTAGCGCTCAACCTGTTCTTTTGAAGGGGTGTCATTTACAGAGATTGAGCTTTTGCCACCGAAGCTGCGATAAACTGATTTAGGATCTCTGGAAAACATTCTATTTAGCACTTGTCGTTTATGTGCTGTTGACTTATATTTTAGTCTTTCTGTTGTAGCTGTGAGTTGTTGTTTCAACTAGTGTAATTTGGAGTTTAAAATTTTAAATTTTGTATCTCCAAATCGTCTCTCTAACATTTTTTTTAGTTCTTCCTGGTGTCGTGTGAAGTTGCTCTCTATGTTGCATTTCATAACGACTGCAATGTGTGAGATACTTCGTCTCAGGGACAACATTTTGTTTACTAAATTTTGCATCCACGCTGGTTCAGGCTTTTTGTTTGTATCTTGATTGCGTGGTTTTAGATGTTTGTTATATGATAGCAATGTGACAGCTGAAACATATAACAAAATGTTAAGCGTTTCAAATGTCGTTTCTACACCTTTAGATCGCATAGCCTTCAGATAATTGTCAGCTATTTCCTTCACCGCTTCTAATTCCAATTTAGTGGGTTCTTTACTGATTCTGGTGTAGTATGGTCTGTCACTCACATTAAGGCTGTGTATCTCTTGAAACATATCGTCCCGTATCACTTGTAAGGTGTTCACAAGTTTTTGGTGTTCAGTAGAGTCATGAATTTCAGCCTCGTTGTTGATGTGGTGACAATTACTACTAGAGTTAGCTGACCTTTCTCGCTGTTCTTCGGTGGAAGTGGGATGGATTTCAGCAAAACTGTTGGTGTGCTGTTCACTGTTAGATTTAGCTGGCCATTCTCTTTGTCTGTCAGTGGAGGTGGGGTGGTTGTCTACAAGGGCTGTATTTGTAGTATCACTCAATTCCGTTAGATGTATCAATTTATATCTAATGATACGTTTTGCCTGTTCATTTAAATGCTTTGGAGAAAAGTCTAATTCTGGGTGTTTGGAGTTCCATAAAGTGTTTAGCCTTTGCATAAAACCGAACTTTTGGGGTTCAGATTGTTTGTATGCTTCATATAATTCTTTGTTAAGCTCGTAGCTCCATGGTATACAACGGTTGTAGTTGCGATTTGGTCGAAGGAGTCTTGTACGTTCTGCCATGATGAGTTCGTCTATTCACTAATATTTTGTATTTATGTATGTATTTTGTATTTATGTATGTATTTTGTATGTATGTATGTATGTATGTATGTATGTATGTATGTATGTATGTATGTATGTATGTATGTATGTATGTATGTATGTGGTCATGGTATGTATGTGGTATGTATGTATGTGGTATGTATGTATGTATGTATGTGGTTGGCGACTAAACTGGCAACCCCACCAAGGTTTCTTGGTGAGGAGGGTGACTTTGGACATCCTGCAGGACTAAAAACAAAACCTGTCAAAGGGCAAAGAAGCTCTTAAGGGTCAATGGCCATCCAAAATCACCGGGAGAGATGACCCCTTAGCCTTTGTCAAGGCAGAATTCTAGGAGAAGGAAAACTCTGATATAACACCTGCAACCCTGATGGTGTCCAATGATGTTGACTTGTTCTTCTTTTTGGTAAATATCATCTTGGTTAAGAGAGTGAGACTGGCTTTGTGCAGTGCCTTTGCTCACTATAAAAGCTTCACGCCACAGGCATTGCTTTATATCTGGAGATCTCTCTGCACTTGTCGTCACATGGTACCATGGGTCCAGCACTATGTGTCAATAATTGTCACAAATATAGTGTTTGTACCAGAGTTTTCAAGTCACTGGCTGGACTAAAAAGTCACACTCGTTCAGCGCATCGGTAGGGGTTCTCCTACATGGATATAAAGTAGTGGCCGTACTCGAAAACGAGTTGGCAGCCACCATGTATGTATGTATGTATGAATATATATATATATATATATATATATATATATATATATATATATATATATATATATATATATGTATGAATGTATATATGTAAGTATGAATGAATGTATCTATGAAGGAATGTATATAAATATGTATATATATATATATATATATAGATATATATATATATATATATATATATATATATATATATATATATATATATTTATATATATATATGAATGTATATATGTATGTATGAATGAATGTATCTATGAATGAATGTATATAAATATGTATAAATGTATGTATATATATATATATGTAAGCCATTATATATTACTCTATCACAATGCTTCATTATTTCTTTTCCTTAGTGGAGGCTGAAAATGAAGAATGATAAATAAATAAAAATTGCTGAAATAATTATATTCAGTCTTTATAACGAATGAATTTATAAAGAATAATTTCATTCCGTTTTCTTGGAAACCAAACTTCATGCTTCATTACATTTTTTATATTTCTGATATCAGAAATTAATGCTTTATTTTAAACATTAATGAAGGAATTCAACTTACAGAAAACTGTTGCAGAGTGTCTTACAGAAGTGTTATGTTCTCTTTTATTGTAGTTTCAAATATCGCTGAGGTCAGCTTCTATTTTCAAAGGAATTCAACAAAGAGAAATCTGTTACACCGAAGGTTTTGCATAACTTTATTATTTTCTATTATTATCTATGCTTTGCAGCATAGAGTTACGGTCCTTTACGGTCTGAGTTCAAATCCCGCCGAGGTTTCATCTTTACGGTGTCTTTCATCTTTACGGTGTCGATAAAATAAATCACCAGTAACGTACTGAGGTCGATTTAATCGATTTTCCCCTCCCCACAAATTACAGGCCTTGTGCCTATACTTGAAATCATTACTTTTAAATCTCAATGGCGGTGGATGGGTAGTATCGGTAGTGCGTCGGTCAACATGCTTTGTGGCATAGAGTTACAGCCCTTTGCGTCCAGAGTTCAAATCCCACATAGGTTAGCTTTGCAGTTCATCCTTACGCTGTCGATAAAATAAAGTACCAGTAATGTCGATTTAATCGACCACCACCCCAAATTGGTGGCCTTGAGTCTAAATCGGAAACCCTTATTTCATATCTCACTGAGATCAGTTTCCAATTTCACCCAATCAAAGTCGAGAATATAAGTTTATATTAGAATATAAGTTCTAATCCTATAGTAGGGTTTATAAACTATTTCAAATTCGGGCGATATATAATCCTTTACAAATTTAGATTATACATTAAGCCTTACAAATATTTATGATACATAGGTAACTACAAATTTAGGTAATATTCACCACTTACACATTTAGGCAATAGGTAAACCCTTACAAATTTAGGTGAGGTATGAACCTTTGCAAATTTGGGGAATACAAAAACGTTTACAAATCTATATCATATATTAATCTTTATCAACTTAAGTGATATATAAACTCCTACGTTGATTGCACGCGTGTATATGGAATGCTTTCCCACCTGAAATATAATACAGATGGACTCTACCTGTAATTCAACAGTCCAGTTTTGTTATATACTGTGTTCTGCGGAATATAACTGAAACTGACATTATGAGTACACGTGGACGATAAAATAAAGTACCAGTAATGCACTGGGTAATTGCTGGCCTTGTGCCAAAAGTAGAAACAATTATGAGTACACGTGTCTCAGCCAATCGCGCGTTCATTCCACGAACAGTCTGGTCCATTGATTGAATCAACTAGTTACTAGAACATACGTCGTCGGGGTCATCAGCGATCAACACATGTAAACACACACACACAAGCGCGCGCACACACAAGCACACACATACACACTCACACACACATCACACAAACAAACACACACACATAAACATATATACACATAGTTGATATATAAACACAAATTTGTATCCTTGTCTCAAAATAACAAAATATATATATTTTACAATATTTCTATCTTATTGATACCAAATGTATTTTATGACTGACCTCCTCTTCTTCATCCAGTTCTAAATCCAATAACCATGGTTCTAAATTCTATACCAGAATCTAAAAAATCGATAAAATAGCAATCAACAGAAGGAAGACAGCAAAAACGATAACAACAACAATAACAACAATCATTATACCAATAACAACAACAAAAATAAGGATGACAATAATGATGATAATAATAATAATAATAGTAATAATAATAGTGATGTTAAATTAAAAAAAATGTTATAAAAACGATAACAGCAACACCAATAATAATAATAATAATAATAATAATAATAATAATAAAAAATTTGTGTATGAAAATAGAGTTCCAATTAATGTAATATCTTTAAATTTTAATCTAGAGAAAAAAATAACATTGCATATTGCAAAGGACAGATGGAGATAAACATAACCAGAGAGAGAGAGAGAGAGAGAGAGAGAGAGAGAGAGAGAGAAGGATGAAAGAGAGAGGGGTATATATATATAGAGAGAGAGAGTAAGATGAGGCTGCTAGGGGTAGGGACGAGATCGATAGTCAAACAGGCAGGCGTACATAGAAAGGAACAGAGGAAAAATTTGTGAAATTGGGTGAGGAAGGAGGCTGGTGAAATAAGTTTTGAGTTCTCTTATCTGAGATTAAAATGGCGACTAATTATATTTGGTTGATTGGCGCTATTGATTTTGACACTCTGACAGGATGACTCATTATTATTTCAGAGAAAAACACAAACAAACCATACGAACCTCACAAACTATACAAAATATATACAAAACAATATAAACCTCAAACTATTTGCAAAAGTAAAGAAAGCAGCAAATATCAGATATTCTATGCAAACCTTGCCCGCGTGCTCATTGATAGAATCATGTTTAAAACAACAAATTGAATTTATCATGAATGTTTTGCTCGAGAATAGGGAAGAGAGAGTGAAAATATATATACATATATATATATATATATATATATATATATATATATATATATATATATATACACACACATATATGCATATATATACATGTATATATATATATATATATATATATATATATATATATATATATATATATATATATATATATATGCATATATATATACATGTATACATATATATATATATATATAATAAAATGAAATAGAATAGAACATGTATGTTTAACCAAGTTATATGAGATCGTACACCGTACAATAGAAAAAGGTTCTCAAACACTACTGAAACAGGGTAGAGTAGAGCAGTACAGATGATTTAGGGGTTCTTGTTAAACTGGAATATAATTCAGTTTATTACAAATATATTCAATAAAAGAAAGACAAACACTAGAAAAAGGAATAGAAGAAACTGAAAAGAAACAAGGGAAACAGACAGTGAACCATGTAGTGGTAACGAGGAAACCTAGCAACGCAGGGCATATTAAATAAGATTTTCACGAGTTACGAAACTACCAGAGCTAGGTTAATTCTAGGATAGATTGGCGTTTGCAGACGGCTGGAAAATATTTGTCAACAAGTAATAATGATAACAACAACAACAACAACAACAACAACAACAACAACAATAATACTAATAATAATAATAATAATAATAATAATAGTAACGAACGATGATGAAGATTATTTCTTATTTACCAAGAAGGCGCAGAATGATGAGACTTTAGAAAGACAAATTATAAAATACGAGTAGATTTACATAGAAATCACATAAGGAAAACATATTTGATATACACACACACACACAAACATACACACACACACACATATATATATATATAGGGCGGGTAAAATTCCCGAGATCCATGGTCGAGTTCTCTTCAGCGGTCTCTGTCCCTCGGTGGATTGGCAGTATCGGTAAAGGGTCGGATGCCATGCTTTGACGTATAGAGTTACGGCCCTTTCCAATCTGAGTTCAAATCCCACCGAGGTTAACTTTGTCTTTCATCCTTACGGGGTCGATAAAATAAAGTACCAGTAATACACTGGGTAATTGCTGGCCTTGTGCCAAAAGTAGAAACAATTATATGAATATACCATCTAAATAAGGATGATCGAAGCACCCAATACATCCAAGTCACACTGAATACCACTGGAAAGTGCCCTTTTGTGACTGTCCTTCTTCGATCTACAGACTCATGCTGAAAGTAGAATCATTCACACTTGTCATTTAAAAATAATATCCACAAAATTTCGTCTATAATATTTGTTGGATTACGCGAAGGTTGTATAAAATTGAGTACCATGTAATGTATACCATATAATAATATATGTAGCATTAGATGTATATTTACTGTGTGACTGGAGCAACATGAAATAACGTGACTTGCTCAAAGATACAACATGCCGCTGGAACCCGAACTCACGACCTTGCGATCATGAACGGAACTTCCCCGAAGTTACGCGCCCTCATATGCCATATGAGAAATGTATACCATTAAATTCATATTTACTCTACGGTACCATTCTACATGGCACCGTAAATATCCACCATGATGTAGAAACCTCTTATTCAAGACAAACAAAATATAAAATTCCTCCTTCAGCGTATTGTTAATATTTTTGTTGCTTCAAAGAATAACAAATATTTTCTTTAATTTCCCTAAGGAAGAAATCTATAAAATATAAATACATTTTTTTAGACAGCGAAAATAATAGTCTATTCTTGGAAGCTTTGTAGTTGAAATATTTTAATTCTTTTTCAGGAAAAAAACAAACTAGATTATCTATTTTGATGAAGTGTTTTATGTAGTAGGTGGAACACACTTTCCTGTCCAACACGATAATCTGGTCGTTAGGTGTCTACACCATCAGGGCGTGACTCTTAAGTGCCTTTTGCGCCTGGTTTAACACCTTCATCCCGCACATTTGCTATCCTTAGGGAGCCGAATATATTTGGGTGTTAGGCTTAATCTGTCGTCCAGTTCAACACCACTACCAGTTGTTATTGCTGGGTGTTATTGTTATTGTGACTGTTGTTATTTTCTATTACTGTGGTTGTTATTGAGGGCAAGGGAGTAGCTGTATCGGTGGAGTGTCGGACATCATGCTTCATGGCATAGAGTTACGACCCTTTACACTCTGAGTTCAAATCCTATCGATGTTAACTTTGCCTGTCATCTTTACGGAGGTTGATGATATAAAGTACCAGTAATGCACTGGGGTCGATGTAATCGACTTCCCCCCCAAAATAAAATTGTTGGCCTTGTGCCTAAATCAGAAATCATCATTGTGGTTGTTATTATTGTTATTACTGATGTTATTGCTATTGTTGTGACTGTTGTTGTTGTTATTATTGTTATTACTGATGTTATTGCTATTGTTGTGACTGTTGTTGTTGTTATTATTGTTATTACTGATGTTATTGCTATTGTTGTGACTGTTGTTGTTGTTATTATTGTTATTACTGATGTTATTGCTATTGTTGTGACTGTTGTTGTTGTTATTATTGTTATTACTGATGTTATTGCTATTGTTGTGACTGTTGTTGTTGTTATTATTGTTATTACTGATGTTATTGCTATTGTTGTGACTGTTGTTGTTGTTATTATTGCTGGGGTTGTTTTTATTGCAGATGTTTTTTTTTTCTGTGACTCTTATTGTTGTTGCGTTGTTATTGTTGTTATTGTTGTGATTGTTGTTGTTACCGTCGTCGTTGCTGTTGCTGACATCATTATTGTTGTCGCTAATGTCGTTATTGTTGTTATGGTCGTCATTGTTATTACAGTTGTAATCATTGTTGTCATCGTCACTGTTGTTGTTGTTGTTGTTGTTGCCACTGTTATGTTTCTCTGAAGCGTTCGATCCGTGGCTAAAATTGATCTGAAACCGATTCCAATTTATCAGGTATTTGAAGAAACAAAGACAGTGAGCCAAGACGAGATAACTGTCACAATATGAAGCAGTCAGGCTATGTAGGAGCCAAGACATGCAGTACTCTAAACATGTAGTAATTAAAACATACAGCAATCAAGTCATACAGAAATCAGGATATGCATCAATCAAGCCATGTAGCAAGCAATACATGTAGCATTTAAAACATGTAGCGATTGTGACATGTAGCAATCAAGACATGAAGCAATTAAGACATGCAATAATTACGATATGTAGCAATTAATACATACAGTAATTAAGATGTGCAACAATTAAGACATGCAACAATTAAGGCGTGTAGCAATTACAACGTGTAGCAATGAAGGTATGCAGTCATTAAGACATATAAACAGTTACGACATGCAGGCAGCCATGCTATCCGGCAATTAAAATATGCAGCAATCAAAATATGCAGCAATTAAGACATGCAGATAGCCAAGAACTGCAGAGAGCTACGACATGCAGATAACCAAGACATGCAGACTGCCAAGACTTTCAATAAATAAGACATACAGACAGATATGATATGTTGCAGTTGAGTCATACAAACAACCATAATATGCAGATGTCATGATATGCAGAAGTTAAGACATAAAGACAGTCATAATATGCTGTAGTTAAGACATACAGACAGTCATGATATGCTGCAGTTAAGACTTACAGACAGCCATGATATGCAGTAGTTAAGACATGCAGAGAGCCATAATATGCAGTAGTTGTCATACAGACAGTCATGATATGTTACAGTTAAGACATATATACAGCCATAATATGTTGCAGTTAAGACATACAGACAGTCATGATATGTTGCAGTTAAGACATACAGACATGATATGCTGCAGTAGTTAAGACACACAGACAGGTATAATATGCCGTAGTTAAGACATACAGACAAAGAACACCTATCAGGGTTTTGATTTGTTGCAGTAATTTCAGATTGTCGACGTAATGTGAAATACTGGATTCACTTGGTCGATGTGTGAAAGAAAGAGAGAAAGGAAAGAAAGAATACAATAAATGAAAGAAATATGAGACAAAAAGAAATAGAAGGAAATGGAAAGAAATGAAGAAAGAAACAAAGGAAGAAAGAAAAAAGAAAGAAAGTAAAAAGAAAAAAAAATGCAAAAGGAAGAAGGAAAAGACTGGAAAAAGAAAGGAAGTGTGATAGAAGGAAAGAAGGAAAAACGAAAGAACACAGGGATCAGAAAATAGAAGTAAAAAGAAATCCCAATGTGTATTTGTTGTGTAGAAGCAATAAGACATGTTGGATATAAATCAGGGCGGAAAGAATGAACTACAGAGTAAAGTATAAAAAGGAAATATGGTAAAATGTGGGGGAAAATGTAGTAAATGTGGGAAAATAAGAAGATAAAAGATTGTGAAAAGACTGGGGAAATTTCTGTGCGAAAACAAAGATGGGCTCTTGAAAAGATGGCGTTGAAATATGATGAGAAATGTTGATGGGGAGAAAAAAAAAAAGAAAAGAAATTGAAGATGAATGAAAACTGAGAAATATCTTGGACGTACAATTATGTATTTATTTTACACATGCAAGTAGGAAACTGCCATCTTATACTACAGTGTATATCTATAGGTTGGTGGTCAATACTGTATGTAATAGGCAGCTGTAAACACCTTATATTTTGTTTCGGTGCTACAGATTATATAGTTATGTTGGTAGCCACTGCTGTATGATAAGACAGATGTAAACACCTTGTCTATATATATATATATATATATATATTTCGTTTCTGAATTTGTTAAGCAAGATTCTTTATCTGAAAACGTGTGTTGAAACCGATATTGTTATACTTTGGGAGGGTCATGTTGCCAATAAGAAACACACGCACCAGTTGCTTTCACTTCAATTTATTATAAATTAAATTTATAAATTTAAGAATTTATAAATTTCCGGTTGGTTGGTTCCTCAACCAGACGATTGTTCATATATTGTCAAAGTTCTTTCGTCACACATTCTGTGACCTCTTCAGTGACTGATGGAAAACAAACAAAAACACACACACACATAGAACAAACAACCAGTAACATGTAAATAAACAAATAAATAAACAAATATAAACACACACA
>OZ024740.1:323303457-323325957 GCA_964016885.1 Eledone cirrhosa
AATTTTATATTCGTAATTTTACTATGCATTTACGGCATATTGTCGGAAAATCCTTGTTTATTTTAAGAAAGGCTTCAACCTCTTATATTATTTAAAACTAGGTCAATATAAGAGATAGATATTAATAATTGTTTCTACTTTTAGCACAAGGCCAGCAATTACCCAGTACATTGCTGGTACTTTATTTTATCGACCCCGTAAGGATGAAAGGCAAAGTTGACCTCGGCGGGATTTGAACTTAGAATAGAAAGGGCCGTAACTCTATGCGTCAAAGCATGACGTCCGACTCTCTACCGATACTGCCAATCCACCACCCTTTAGAGATAGATATTAATAATGGTATATAATAATTTTTATGTAGGGGTTCCCTGAGACATGAACCTATTTCAAGGGTTCCACAAGGGTAAAAAGGTTGAGAAACGCTGGTCTAGACCCTATACGATAGCCATCTTGTTTTTACCTCAATTGAATTTCCACTATTAAAAGTAATGTGTAAGTGGCTAAATAATGTGTAAGCCACAGACAAGCGTAGCGTTAATACAGTTCCCGGGTCAGAACGACACAATAGATCACAGGTGCAATCCAAAGAAAAACATGAAAATAGAGAGAAGACTTGACCTCAGAACATCAGAATCAACACTAATTCATGTCTATTTCTGTATTTCTCGGTATATATATATATATTAATATATATATATATATATATATATATATATATATTAATATATATATATAAAAACACTTTTAATTTACCAGATTTCTGACTTTAAAGTTCCAATCTTAAATCTTGATTTCTCTATATTAATTTGTTATTTGTTTTCTGCCCTCTTCACTGTATAACCTTATATTTATATTTATTTTAAGTTGAGATAGATTATAACACAAACACATTGAATATCTCATCTTAACATCTTGTATCATACCAATCTATCCAACATATTCTGACCTTGAGATTGGTTATAGCACACACACACACACACACACTTTATCCTACATTATTTCTCACTTCTCCATATACATTATCATTACTTTTTCACCAATCTCTCATTTACTCTTTATTCTTTATTCTCTATTTATTTATTTATTTTCAAATTACACAAATTATATTAATTATTTTATTTTATTATATTATTTATTTATCTTCTGTTTTCTTCATTTATTGCCTTATATTTCTTCATATACATGAAATAACCCCCCCCCCCCCGCCACCACCACTACGATGGTGGCGGGTGGGATGAAGAGAAAACACAAACTGAATACTTCTAAATTGTTAGCAGCAGCAAGATATAAGCTGACCACTACAACAACAACAGTACCAAAATAATGGTGGAGGTCAAATGTACTGAACAATAGCAGGCATAACACTACAGGGAGCCTCACCCCAGAAAGAATTCTATAGACTTCTGACTGAGGAATGCTCTCAGAACTGAACAATGGGAAGTTTGACACATTTTTTGATATTTTGTTCCTTCAACACCTTGTCCCTTCTACCATTTTATCAATTTTTAAGCTAACTCCAACAATGACAACACTAATAACTGACCAATGAGAGGAGCAGGGGACCTGTGACACTAAAATTCGTTTGTTTGAATTCATATGACTCCAGTTCCCCAGTGAATTAACAACCCAACAAGGAACTGGGCATATCAGAGTATTGACAATATCATACACCTAAACAACATATGTACTTGTCTATACCATACTAATTCAAACTGCCTGAAGAGGTCACAGCCAAAGATGGCTGTCACTGAAATATATATAGCAGTAATAAACGAAGCTAAATTTTAATCATTTGACTTTTATTTAACTTTATTTTATATATATATATATATATATATATATATATATATATATGTGTGTGTGTGTGTGTGTGTGTGCTTGTGTGTGTGTGTGTATGTATGTATATATATATGTGTATGTGTGTATATATAAATATATATATATATAAATATATATATATATATGCGTGTGTGTGTGTGTGTGTGTGTGTGTGTGTATGTGTGTGTGTGTGTGTGTGCTTGTGTGTGTGTGTGTATGTATGTATTTAAAATATGAAATGAAGAGAGGAAAGAAGAAAAAATATATATATTGATAGACAAAAATATACACGGAGGAAAATAAGGAGAGAAACAGAGGCTAAGTTAGAAAGGAAATGAAAAACTACAGGTATTGTCAGTTATTTTGGGTTGAGGTAATTACATGCTCTATTTGTATCTTAAACCATTGTTTTCAGTATAATGTCAGAATGATTCACTGGAACTAAGATGTCTAATACAGGAACATGGATTTATATATGCACCACAACAACGAAAACACCACCACCACTACTGCTGCCGCCAACATCACAACCAACATCACTACAAACAAAAACACCACCACCACCTGCACCATCATTACCACCACCAACACCACCAACACCATAACCAACATCACTACTACCAAAAGCACCACCACCAACACAAAAACCAAAAGCCCCCTTCCACCATCATACCACTACCAAAACCACCACCACAAAACCAACACCACCGCACACAACCAATACCACCACCACCACCACAAAACCAACACCACCACACAACCAACACCATCACCACCACCCATCACCACCACAAAACCAACACGCCCAGCACAACCAACAGACCACCTATCATCACCACCACCACTACCACAAAACCAACACCCCACCACAACCACCACTAACACCACCACCACCATCACCACAAAACCAACACTACCACCACAACCAACATCACCAACAACAATACCAACAACAACAACAAAAGCTCAACAATCATTATCGTTCAGCATTCATTACATGCAACATATACCCAGTGACAGCCTAAATATTTTACGTAGAATCTTATAAAGTACTCTTGACGAAAGTAAAAGATATGAAATGTTTCTTATAGTTTCTACACGAGTCTTGAGAAGGAAGTTGTTTTTTCGTTCCTGCTCTCAGTAGTCTGAGTTCGCATGAGGCGCATGACCTAGTGGTTAGGGCATTGGGCTTGCAATCGAAAGGTTGTGAGATCAATTCTCGGACCGGGTGATGTGTTGTTTCCTTGAGCAAGATACTTTATTTCACGTTGCTCCCGTTTACTCAGATGTAGAAATGAGATGATAGGACTGGGGTCCCTATCATTAAATCACCCAAGACACCTCTAACGAGATATACCTTGGAGGAGGCCAGCTTAACCTGCATAGGTGTGAGCTGTCACACACAGTCTGGGTTCAAATATATAGTAGAGGTTCATTTTGGTTTTTATCATTTCGGTGTCGATAATATAACTAGCAACTCTTTCTCATCTTCCCATTATAATACTTTGGATGTTCCACTGTATCAAGGCGGGGTTGGGAAGATAGGCCAAGGAGATGTGTACGTTTGCTCGCACATAAACAAATTAGTGAAAGCAGAATATATAAAACAATGTTGCACTTAATTGCGGTAGCTCTTTTTTTTAGCTTTTCTATAATTAACATTTCATGTTTAGAGTTACATAAGAAAAGATGAAAGGTTATATTGACCTGTATCTGGGCAGGATTTTAACTTGGTGCGCAGAAAGTCGGAAAATTACCGCAAGGCATTTTCCCGACGTTCTAACGACTCTGCCCTCGTAAATATTCTCTCATTTGCTCGTTGCAAATATATGCAGAGGAATTTATTCTCATGCTGTTATGCATGATCAAATTTTAATTATTGCTAATGAGGATGAGATTATAACACATAAACAGTAGGTTCTAGGAGCTTTCCTATAACGGAGAAAAAAAACACGATTTAATAATGGTTTCTGATTTAGGCACAAGGCCAGCAATTTTTAGTGGGCAGAGGAAAGTCAATTAAATCGACTCCAGTGCATTACTGGTGCTTTATTTTATCTACCCTGTAAGGATGAAAGGCAAAGCTAACCTGAGCGGGATTTGAACTAATACTGTAAAGGGCCATAACTCTATGCTGCAAATCATGGTGTCCGACGCTCTAATAATACTATGCGATTTAATAATTGTTTCTACTGTTGGCACAAGACCAGCAATTATTCCAGTGCATTACTGGTATTTATTTTGTCGACTCTGTAAGGATGAAAGGCAAAGTTAACCTCGGAGGCATGATTCTAATTTAGGCACGAGGCGAGCAATTTTATCCTTTTACGGGGATAAAGTCGAGTACATCAACGTACATCGAGTACATACGTGACTAGTATTTTATTTTAACCACTCTGGAAAGATGAAAATCAAAGTCAAACCTGGTAGGATTTGAACTAATGTAAAGAATCAGAGAAAATAACGCAAAGGCATTTTATCCGACGCTCTTACGACTCTGCCAATCCACCACCATAATGTGTTTTAATAATTGTTTCTATATTTGGCGCCAGACCAGCAATTTGAAGGGAAGTGGAAAGTCGATTAAATTGACTCAAGTATGATACTAGTACTTTATTTCATAGGCTACGTAAGAAAGAAATCTAAAGCTAACCCAGCGGGATTTGAACTCAGGACGTAAAGAGTCGTACCTCTGTGCTGTAAAGCATATTGTCTGGTGCTCTACCGATACTCTCAATTCTGAAAGAAGAACGTAAAATACCACATTGAAAGATTGAATAATGTGTGAAGAAGTAAGAGAGAGGCATTACAGATATACTTCAGGAAATAGCAAAAACAAAATGGAGATGGACAGGATATTTAGCTAGAAGAGGGGACAACAGATTAAAGGGGAAAGAACCATGGAGTAGATTCCACGGGAGGATGGTAAAGAGGAGGGGTAGTCGAGGGGTGATATGATGGGACAATGTCGTCGAAGAATAAAAGAAAGTTATCGAGGATGGGGGATGTATACGTTGCAAGATCAGTTTGAACAGGAATGGCAATGGACAAAAAATAGGAATGGAGGGAGCCTAAAGGGGGAAACATCCAGCGGTGAACTGGCTATATACTGAAGAAGGAAAGAAGAAGTAGTAGTAGTAGTAGTAGTAGTAGTAGTAGTAGTAGTAGTAGTAGTAGTAGTAGTAGTAGGAGGAGGAGGAGGAGGAGGAGGAGGAGGAGGAGTAGGCGAAAAAAGAAGAAGAAGAAGAAGAAGAAGAAGAAGAAGAAAAAGAAGAAGAAGAAGAAAAATATATTTTCTTCCTACTTATAAGCTTATTTTGAGTTAATTTTCATCAAAAGATCAATGTTCTGTCTTTCGTTTAGTACTTTATTTCATACCACCACAACTGTAATTTCTCTATTCTCTACCATTATATATACTGTGTATATATATATATCCACATATATATATATATATGTATAAGTATCTGTATACATATGTACATATATATATATATATATATATATATATATATATATATATATATATATATATATATGTATATATATATATATATATATATATACATATACATAGATATAAATAAAGGAAATATATTTTAATATCCTATCTACAATCAAAAGAAAAAAATAAATAATAAATAAATTCTAATAAATTATTGGAAAATTAAACAACCAATGTAATTTGACTTAATTACATTTCATTAATTACATTGTTTTTTGTTAATTGATCCTTATCTATATAATGATCGATAGCTAGTATAAATTCGACCCAACGTTGAAAGATCTACATATATCACTATTATTCATTCGATTGTTTGGCGTCTGTAGTCGAGACAAACGTTATAAGCCCTCCCAAGAGTCCACGAAACTGTACTAAAATTATTAGTCATGGGACTTTTCCTGCGCGGCCGAATGGTTAAAGAGTTCGCTTCGCAGTTATTTGCAGACCTGCCAACCTCTAAAGACCCTAATAGGGGGTACCATGAAAAGAAGTGCCCTAAAACGGGGAGAAATGAGGCAAAATGGGGAAATTTTATATAATAAAACCTACACCTATTTTCACAAGAGAAGACATCTCTCACCCATACCAAAGTGGGTGGGAGATATCTCCGTCGGTCGGGGAGAGTTGACAGGTCTGTATTAGGTCGCGCGCAGGGCCGGATTTAATGGGGGGCAAGGGGGCATGGGGGCAATTTCCCAGGGCCCCTTGCAGTGGTGGAGAGGTGTAAACCAGCGACGGCGGTAGCAATTTATTTGTGCCATCAGCCGGGCTTTTTAGTTTTAGGATGGTTAGAATATTTGAATTTAATACCTGTTGGTATACCTTTTCAATTCCAATTACTTTCCCGAAGCTAATTTTGATATGTAAAATACGCGCGATGGGGAGGGGGTTTACTGTGTATTCTAATTTTTTGGTGTATGAGGGCCCCACCCAAACCTGAAGTGTCTCGGGCCACAAGGTCTAAATCCAACCCTGGTCGCGGGTTCAATCTCGTGGCGCGGGATATTTTGGGTAAATGTCCTTTTCTTTAGTCTTGGGTTGACTTATGCCTTATGAGTGAAATTGGGTAAACAGTTTGGAAGTCCGCCAGATAGATTGTACATGTAATTTAAAGGTCCAACCTTGTCACACGTTGTATTGCACTGAATGTCCCTGAGTGGTATTGGGCAGATCACTAATCAATACCTACTATTTGCTGTATTATCGAATATTCACGGCATATTAGATCATCACTGCTTCAAATCAATCACAAACATATGTTGGCTATGTATGGTATCATAAAATATAAGAAATAGCGTTAGAATTATTGAAACAACCAGTAATATATGTTGTCATTGTAAAGATAAGGAGAGTATGATATCGTACCAGGTACGTTATAGCATCTGAATGGAAACAAGCAACAATATATGCTTCTTTTGAAAGGTGAGGCGGGTATAGTTTCGTACCACGTACGTCATCGCATCTGAAATGGACATAAGTAATATATTTTGTCCTTCCAAAGTGTATGTTTGGATGTGTGTGTGTGTACGTGTGTGTGTGTGTGTGTGTGTGTCCCGGGGGGGGGGGTCAAGTAAATAACAGGTACGTCATTGCACTAGATAAAAGAAGCTAGTAATATATGTTTCTATTGAAATGTGAGTAAGGATGTTGTATAGAGTATCACATGAAAACAACCAGCAACAAACATTGTCCTTGTACAGTAAAAGAGGTGATAGTAACGTAGGAAGTACGTCATAGTATCTAAATGGAAATAATACAATTGTTCTGTTGATATTTACATTACAAACTAAATAAATACAACGGTGTGACAGAACAGTGATATATATGACACATTATCAAGGAAATACGGGACAACAGGACAGGAATAAATAATTAAAGCTTACAAAACATTAGAACACATAAATATGTACATTATTGATGAGGTATCGGTTATTATTTGTATTGATTGTTTGGGTAATTTTGCAGAAAGAGAGAAATCAATTATAAAATGAGAAAAGACCAGATACAAAGAAGAATTGGTAAAGGATGATAGAACAGCCAAGTCGATGTTAACTTTATATATTTAATGGAGAGGAAAAGATATTTTAATTCACTAAAACCTACAGTAGCAGAACCATTGTTGTTGGTGGTGTTGTCGTTGTTGTTGTTGTTGTTGTTGTTCTCCTTCTTCTTCTTCCTCTTCTTCTTCTTCTTCTTCTTCTTTTTTTTCCCATTAATTCCTGAAAGGTTCGTGGGGGCAGGGTCCTCAAACACACCTTCCAACGGGTACCGTCAGAAGCAACCATCTCCAAGTGACCCAGCTGGATCCTCATGCGAGACCAACCATGCTCACGGATGTTATCCAACCATCTTGCTCAGAGTCTACCCTGAGTTTCCTGTCGGTTGATTTAACGCTAAACCAATGTTAACATAGCGAATTTTATTATGGAGGCGGAGGGACACATAATATTTGAATTAATTTGAGATTAGAGTGTCTAAGTCAGTGAAATAATAATGTTCTGAAGGTTGAAGGTGATATATTTAACTTCAAGCATTAACTGACCAATTCCTTTTAGTGTCGGTCACCATTGTGTGGCACACCATTGCCTCCTCGGTCCCCCCCAACCCCTATTTTTTTTCCTCCATCAAATGGAGTTGATGAAATAATTTTTGTGACATGAGCCCTCTGAAGCGGGATGGCTGATGCAGCGGATATCGCTCCTTATTCTCTGCGGTAACGCTTGCACCATCTTGCCCATAAGCTGCAGTGACGATATGTTTTATGACCGAGAATATATAGTTTACTCCTTTTCTTTATTTTTGTTGTGTGTGTTTCTTTAAATTTGGTTACTGAAATAGGATATAGATTATTTTTTTGACAATGGAATTATGTCAATTCATTAAAGGAGGTTGGAATTGTTAACACGTTGTTAGCATAGTTAATATTATGAAGATCAGAGCCATGGATTGGCAGTATCGGTAGAGCGTCAGACAACATGCTTTGAAACAAAGAGTTGCGTCTCTTTACATTCTGTGATTTAAAATCCTACCGAGTTTAGCTTTGCTTTTCATCCTTACAGTGTCAATAAAATAAAGTACCAGTCACTCACTGATATCGATTTGGTCGACTTGAACCTCCCCCACAAAAAAAAGATTTTTGGGGGCTTGTGCCTAAACCAGAAACCAATATTATCAGAGCTCAACATGTTTCAGTTGATTAAAGATTAGAATTATTAAGTCAGAGTTAACACAGTTAATATTAGAAGGGTTAATATACTTTCTGTAATTCATTAGAGTTTAAGATATTGCAGCTTCACCTTAATTAAATTTGCGATGAGTTCCAATATTTTAATTAATTAATTAAAGGAGGTTACAACAGTTAAGTTATAATTAACACTATTAATAATGTGAAAGGCCAAGTAATGAAGAAATCTTACTGCATACACAATGATAATTGTGAAAATTTTAAATAATTACTAATAGAATATAACCAGGGACGCCTTCTGCATGAAAAACAATCTGTGAGTCTTCTATATATTGATATGATCATTATTGGTGTTAAACAAATATTTTGGGAGGAGGGGAGGAACTCCGCAAAAGAAACCTAAAGATCAGTTGATTCTAAATTGACAGAATATGTATATTATCCAAAAGTAGGAACTCCCCCTTCCCTCCCCCTGACTGGCTCCTGCACAGTTTCTGCCTTCCAAATTTCACACATAAATAGAGGAAAATATAAGGGAAAGAGGGGGATGAAATTGTGTAGTTTCAAAGACATAGATAAGGAATTTAAAGCACGGTTTTTAACTTGGTAGGTTCGGAGGCAGACAACGAATTGGTAGACTAGCTTGAACGGTAAATTCTTTCCTGCTTTCTGCGCCGTGAGATCAAACTCGTCGAGATCAACTTTTCTTTTCGTCCTTTCGAGGTCCATAAATAAAATACTAGTCCCGCACTGTGCTCCCCCACTCTCTCTCTCTCTCTCTCTCTCTCTCTCTCTCTCTCTCTCTCTCTCTCTCTCTCTCTCTCTATCTATCTATCTATCTATCTATCTCTCTCTCTATATATATATAAATGCATGTCTCGGGTTCTATCTGGGGGTAACCACAGTAAGGTATGCAATACATTAGTAATAGAGTGGAAACATCAAGTTTATATATACATATATACATGTATATATATATATATATATATATATATATATATATATATATATATATATACATGGAAGCCATTTCTTTGGAAGGACACGGCTGGATTCAAATTGGAGAGAGATGGACTTTGGCAGGTTTAAGTGTCCGTGACAAAGCTTATATCATTGTGGTACACCTACGCATCAAAAAGGTGTTAAGGGACCAAAGAGAAGAAAACTGTCCAGGGGAAGGAACAGTATCGATGGTATTCACAGGCTCTGTAATACCAGAGAGATTGCTACTGCTGATGCTCTATTTAAAAATGAAAGGAAATGTCTTTAATCCATATGGAAACTGCGACACTAATTCACCCCCTTTCAATGTATGTTACCTATTGTTTAACAAAACACATCACGACATTTCAGGAAAATGTTATGAACTATTTGTTTTAGTATGTTTGTATATGTCTTCTCTCCACTCTATATTTAAACTGGTTGTGTTTACTTCCATTCGTCCAAACACTGATTACAATAATATTTCCTTCCTAATCAATATCAAGCCCAATGCCAATAAATTGTTGTACCGGTGTTAACATTAAACATTAAATATTAAACATTAAATATTAAATGTTAAATATTTATTTTACCATCATCATTATGTCTACAAGCAATTGCATGGAGAACTACAGTTATAGTCTCTCTTTCTCCTTCTGCCCCCCCCCCTCTCTTTCTCTTTCGCTCTCACACTCACTCTTTCTATCTCTGTATTTCTCTCTTTCGCTCTCGATCTATCTCTTCCTGCTTCCTCCCCCTCTCTCTCTTTCGCTCTCCCCCTCTCTCTTCCTCCTCCCACCGCCGCTCTCTTTTTCTCCTCCTTATCTCTCTTTCTCTCTCCCCTCATCTATCTCACAGTTTATTTACATTTCTAGTCAACTGTTGAGACTTCTATTTAGGTGGCGAAACGTTGACTAGATCGCTTTAGTGTAATGTCTATTGTAGTCCCACGTTACACGATTGAACCGTCGTTCAATTCCCGTACGAGCTTTTGTCTATTTTTCCGAATTTATTCAACTAGTTTATAGTTAAAATATGTATTTCCAATAAATGAAAATATACTTCATATATATATATATATATATATATATATATATATATATATATATATATAAAGATATATTTCTTTAGGTCGTTTTGGAAGCATCAACAATGCAGATGGGTAATTCTCCGGGTAACAAGATCCGGTGTTGGAGAGAGAGATGTAAGTGAATGTAGGTTGAGATGTGTAGTGTGTAGAAGAACGTAGGAAAGAGCGTAAAAAATTAAAATATTAACACGAGATAGAGTTACCTTGGGAGAGATTTAATTGTCCCTATATATTTCGGATTCACATCCATCAACTGGGGTTTTTTCCGGGGGAGGGGGGAAGGTTGTCTGTCGGAAAGGTGCGAAACGTGTCCTCCGCTGTTCGTTGTTTTGAATATCTCTCTCTCCACCACCGGATCTTGTTACCCGGAGAATTACCCATCTGCATTGTTGA
Source organism: Eledone cirrhosa (assembly GCA_964016885.1). Classification (NCBI taxonomy): domain Eukaryota; kingdom Metazoa; phylum Mollusca; class Cephalopoda; order Octopoda; family Eledonidae; genus Eledone; species Eledone cirrhosa. The sequence goes on from OZ024740.1 coordinate 323,314,429, forward strand.
GGCTTCCAAAACGACCTAAAGAAATATATCTTATTATTCCACAATGCTTCAAGCAAACTTAAATACTCTCATATATATATATATATATATATATATATATATATATTATACAGGGTGGGCCAGAATTCATTACTCACTTGATTATCGATAGATTTATTAATTTAGAAAAAATAAATAAAAAACCTGTGAGGCATATTAAAAAATACAAATATAAATGAAGAAACCTGCTAAGCATATCAAGAAATGAAATAAAAAATAAATTAAAACAATACAATAACAATAAAATACGCATGTTAAGAAATATAACTAACAAGCGAGTCATTAATTCTGGCCCACCATGGAGAAATAGCCTCTACAGGATTAGAACTATTTCATCCGAAAGAAATCACCAGCAAAGCTTTCCTGATGATTTCCTTCGAATGAAACAGTGTTAGTCCTGTAGAAGCCATTTCTCTATTATATATTTATACTCTGCTATGTATTGAGTACCTTATTTACTGTGGTTACCCCCGATTGAACCCGGGAAACACACACATGTATATATATATATATATATATATATATATATATATATATATATATATATATATATATATATATATATATATATATATATATATATATATATATATATATATATATATATATATATATATATATATATATATATATTAGAATTGGTGCTCTGAAATAGCGATATATATATGAATGTATTACTTACTTTATTTTTCAGCAAACAGGACAGATAAAGCTGACAGAGCTCTGTTTCGCATTTTTGTATGCTTATCAAAGCTAACTACTCCTCTGTTTGCTTCAAACAATGCGAAACAGAGCTCTGCCAGCTTTATCTCCCCTGTTTGCTGAAAATTAAAGTAGGTGAGACTGTCACTACTCTAAAAGAATAGCATAATGTCTTCGCAATGCTTTTAATTAAGCATTCAGTGTATTGCAAAATACACTATATATACATTCATATATATATAGATATAGATATATATGAAAATAGAGAAATTAATGTAAGCAAGAAGCCAACAGTAATTCAGACATATAAGTGACTATAACATCAAAATGAAAAATATTTAACGTAAGATATGGGAAAATAATTCAATCTTAATTCAAAACAAGTCCAGAAGAAAAATGTTATCCTCAGACTTTGCGTAATATATATATATATATATATATATATATATATATTAAATTGATTTTCAGCAAACAGGTTGAGTACTTGGCTTTGATAAGTACCAATCAGTACGAAACAGAGCTCTGTCAGCTTTATCGCCCTTGTTTGCTGAAAATTTAAAGTAAGTGAGACTGTTACTACTCTAAAACAATAGCGTAAGATCTTCAAAATGCTTTTAATTAAGCATACAGTGTATTGCAAAATACACTATATATACATTCATATATATATATATATATATATATATATATATATGTATATATATATATATATATATATATATGAATGTATATATAGTGTATTTTGCAATACACTGTATGCTTAATTAAAAGCATTATATATATATATATATATATATATATATATATATATATATATATATATATATATATATATATATATACATAAATATATATATACATGTGTATATACATGGGTAAATGCGAATAATCAAGGAGTCAAGGAGTAAATACAAAACAGGAGAATGACACAACGCAATGATGATGATGAGAATATTATATTATATTGTAAGGGCGGTGGATTGGCAGTATCGGTAGAGGTTCGGACGCCATACTTTGCAGCAAAAAGTTACGGCCCTTTATGGTCTGAGTTCAAATTCCGCCGAGGTTAACTTTGCCTTTCATCCTTACAGGGTCGATAAAATAAAGTACCAGTAATACACTAGGTAATTACTGGCCTTGTGCCAAAAGTAGAAACAATTATATTATATTGTATTAGTTTAACGGTTGATGCAGTAGGAGATAATCTTAATGTTTCGGATGTTAGTCCTTTATCAGAAGATATAATGAAAGATAGAACATGAAATAGAAAGACTGATGAGAGTAAGAAACGGAAAAAAAATATTTGACGCAACGAAACGTCAAGGATGTGATAGTTGGAAGGAAAGAGGGTTGCACCAGCACTGGGCTAGTGCTTTCTTTATTGACTCTGATAAATGGAAGGTAAATTAGACCTCGGTGGGATTTGAACTCAGAACGCAAAAATAAGGAACAAATATTCAACGTTCTAACGATTGTACTAAACCCACTGCATTAGTTTTAACATAGTGCAAACATTGTAGAAACTAAGGGCGGTGGGTCAGCAGTGTCGCAGGATCGTCGGACAACATGCTTTATGGCATAGTGTTACGGCCCTTTATGATCTAAGTTCAAATCAGGCCGGGTTTAGCTTTACCTTTCATCCTTTTCGGGTTAATAAAATAAATCGACTTTCCTCTCCCCCAAACAATTGTTGGCCTTGTGCCTAAATCAGAAATCAATATTGTAGAGACTAAATAGTATTGATTTCAAGGTTTGCAAAATAACTGAATCATTAGAAGGTGGAACAACATGCAATACAGTATTTGTTCTGGCTGTGTTTGCTCTGAGTTCAATTCTCGTCGACGTCAGAATAAGTTTTTTTTCTGAGGTCCACAAAATTAATCTAGCGTAGTGTTTCTCAACCTTTTTACCCTCTGCGACATTTGAAACAGTTTTTATGACTCAGGGAACCCCTGCATAAACATTATTATATATCATTTTAAAATCTATCGCTTTTACATTTTTATCGTAGTTCAAGTGGTAAAAATAGTATATTTTATGTACGTGTATGGTAAAATTACGAATATAAAATTAAACAGAAATTACTCAAAAATGCATTAGCTTATTTATCATTATTTCTCGCAGAACCCCTAGTGACCTCTTGCGAAACGATGGGGTTCCTGGGAATACCGGTTGAGAATCGCTTTTCTAGGGTGTTGGACTTTGGATGAGTGTTCTTACATTATTGTCCCAGCTCTTCGCATCCCGAGTTTAAATTCTCCAGTAGCCTATATGGGTCGTAGTTATCCCTGAGACACCTATCGCAGAAAGCCTTTATCATATTCATATCTCTTTTTACTACTGACCAGAATTCTGACTTTATTAGAAAAGCATATCATATTGCTGTTATAGCGTGGAATGTTAGGCGTAAAGCTGGATGACACACCTAAGAATATATATATATTAGAACAGCAGTGTGAAGGTACGCCATCTAGAGGATATGGTGTTGGACCCACGATTTAAGTTCATCAGGTCGTAAGCTCGATTTTCGAATCGGGTGGTGCGTGGTATCCTTGGGCACGATAATTTATTTCACGTTATTCCAGTCCGTTCAGTTCGGAAAGGCGTTGAGACGACACTGTTGACAAATTGTATCTGCCTTTGCATTTCAATTGGACAACAATATATATAATGTATACGCATGAATTGTATATATAGCGTATATAATGTATATATAGTGTATATATACGTGTGGTAAATAAAGTATTGGCTTGGCAAGAAAGTAATTTCGTTTTTTGCAAATAGATAAAGTTACGATTTCTTCTAATGACTTTTGTCAATGTTATGATTGTTTCCTTTTAATATTTAATAGCCGTTATTTTTAGCTTATTTTAGAAGCAAATTGCGCGTAATTTTGTTTACAGCTGTTAGTTCGGGATCAATTTTAACATGGATTGCAAAAACGAACATTTTCGCCATATTTTGCTTTTATATTTCCGTAAAGGCAAGACAGCTGCTGAGGCCCACAAAGAGATATGTGAAGTTGATGGTGTTGATTGCTTAACAGAACGCACATGTCAGATATGGTTTTAAAATTCCGTTCTGGAGATTTTTCACTCAAAGATGACTAACGTTCTGGTCGACCTACTGAAGTTGATGATGACCGAACCAAAGCCATAATTAAATCTGATTGTCATATAACTGTGCGAGAGATTGCAGAGATTATAAATGTATTACACACAACAATTGAAAATCACTTAAAATGTCTTGGACTCGTTAAGAACTTCGATATTTGGGTTCCACATAAATTGAAAGAGATTCACTTAACACAACGAATCAATATTTGCGATATGCATCTCAAACGCAATGAAATTGACCATTTTTTTAGACAAATCATCACTGGTAATGAAAAATGGATTGTCTACAATATCATCCATCGAAAACGATCATGGTCCAAGTGTAATGACCCAGCACAAACCACACCGAAAGCTTAATTGCATAAAAAAATGGCCATGCTGTCAATTTGGTGGGATAACAAAGGTGTTGTGTATTTTGAGCTGCTTCCAAGGAACCTAACGATCAATTCAGATGTTTACTGTCAACAACTAATGGAACTGGAGGAAGCAATCTAAGAAAAACGGTCAGAATTGGCAAATCGGAAAGGAATCGTGTTCCACCACGACAACGCTAGACCACACAGGTTTTGCTAACTCGTGAAAAATTATTGGAGCTGGGTTGGGAAGTGATGTCACATCCACCATATAGCCCTGACCTTGCACCATCAGATTACCATTTATTTAGAAGCTTTCAAAATTCTTTGAATGGTAAAACTTTCAATAATGATGACGACCTGAAATCGCACTTGCTTCAGTTTTTGGCTTATAAGGACCAGAATTTCTATGAGCCCGGAATCATGAAGTTGCCAGAATGATGGCAAAAGGTCATCGAACAAAATGGAAAATATATAATTGATTAAAGTTCATCCTTTGTATGAAAATAAAAATGACTTTAATTTCACACTAAAAAACCGAAATTACTTTCTTGCCAACCCAATGTTAATTGAGTATATACGAGTTGCGACAACATTGATGCCAAGTTGCATCAACCTTTGCCTTTCCCTTGCAGAAGAACTCTCCTTATGCAAACCTAGAGTGAGTCATGACTAGAGGGAGATGTGTCCCATATATATACAATTTGAAACAAGACACACACCAAATAAGTCTGGTGGGAATATGAGGACGTAACAAGTGATTTGCAAATTACATCATCTTAGCTTACAAAACGTAATGCTAATCTCTCACTCTGTCTCTCTCTCTCTCTATATATATATATATATACATATATATATATATATATATATACATACATATATATATTATATCGTATATCATATACTCACACACACACACACACACACATATATATATATATATATGATATACGATATAATGACGAACAAGTTGTCAATTTTACAAGAACAATTGAAATGGAAAATATACAAACTAACGAATTACTCGGTACCTAAGAACAGGTACAGTAATCATTTCCGGAAAATTATTAAGCTATGTTTCGAAGGCAATTTCAATTATTTTAAAGAGTTCAATATAGTTGTAATATACTGTTAAAGACAGTTCATTTCCTATTACATCGTTTATAAATTATAGGTTGTTCACATCTGATTTGTTTAAGCCTTCTTTTTATTAGTTATTTCATTCCATTTCGTTTCGTTTTCCCCACTCTCTCTTTTCCATTCTCTATTTACTATTTTTTAAAATTTATCTCATATTTTCTTTGTTACTTCTTCGTTTAAAGTTCGTGATTTTTGAAACCAAAAACAGATTGTTTTAAATGTGAATCGTGGTGTCTTTTTACGACCATAATCTTAAATTATAACTTCTTCGCTCGCTGTCAGCTCATTTGATGTCGTTCCACACAGTTTTATACGACCCAAATGTGACATTTTAACGCTCGTTTGCTGTTGCCGTCTCTTTAATAGATTTATTTTACTGTTGTACGTCTTCTCCCTCTAATCAGATATTCCAACATTTTCCACCAAATAAACATCAGATATGTCTACAACACTCTACTTTTCTTTGATTTAATTCTTTCATTTCTCTTTCTTTCTTTCTTTCTTTTTTCTGTATTTCCTTCTTGCTAATTTATGTTTTCCCTTTCTTTCTTTCTTTCTTTCTTTCTTTCTTCTTTTCTTTTCAATTCATGTTTTTCCCTTTCTTTCTTTCTTTCTTTCTTTCTTTCTTTCTTTCTTTCTCTCTTCCTCTTTTTCATTCTTCCTTTCTGAAAAGGTCCGTCTCTGTATTTCTGTGATGTTGATATGTTTATTCAACAAAACTCGTTCTCGGCTCCTTTCTTCGCTGTTCCTTCCTATTTATTCATTCAACATTCATCACTTCTTAATTTTATTTCTTTACGTTTTCCATTCCTCTTCCCTCATTAGGTTCACTGTATCTGCCTCACTCTCTTCATTTCTCATTCTATCTCTCCCCTTCTACTCCTTCTCCACGACGACGTCATCTTTCTTCTTCTTCTTCTTCTTCTTCTTCTTCTTCTTCTTCTTCTTCTTCTTCTTCTTCTTCTTCTTCTTCTTCTTCTTCTTCTTCTTCTTCCGCCTCCAGTCTCCCACTCTTCCTCTCATTAGACCACCAGTAGCCTCTACACCTCCAACTCCAATCAGCCATTTAGTTTTACATTGCCACCATTTTGCTCGTTACGTATGTCAGCCATATTTTCATGTCATTAGAATTTGTGATTACTTTGAAGGAAGGAATGTCTTGAGACAGTGGCACGGGGGTGGAGAAGAGAGGGCAGAAGGATAATGAAAGGAAGAGAGAGGGGGAGGAATGGAGAGAAATGGGATAAAGAGAAAACTATGGAGAGCAAAAGAGAAAGAGTTTGGAAAGAAAGTGAGTGAGAGAGAAGTAGTGAGAGGTACCAAAAGAGAAAGGATTGTGAAAAAAAAGAGGACATGGAGGGAGTGAGAGTGAGAGTAAGAGAGACAGAGAGAGAGAGAGAGAGAGAGAGAGAGAGAGAGAGAGAGAGAGAGAGAGAGAGAGAGAGCGTAGATCAACTGCGAAAAACGACGAAGATAGAAATGGAGAAACAGAAAAGATAGATGAAAGCTAGTGAGTCTCAGTGTGTGAATGAGAGTAAGATAAAGGTAAGTGTGTGAAAGACAGAGAGAGAGAGAGAGAGAGAGAGAGAGAGAGAGAGAGAGAGAGAGAGAGAGAGAGAGAGAGAGAAATATATATATAGGTAAAATGCCGACCGCGACCCCAAGCGGTTTCGGCTCGTGTGTCAACACAAGCCGAAACCGTTTTTTGCGCCACGCTCGGGATTTGACGTAACCCTATACCTACACTGCATCCTCCCATACATTGTGTACTTCCATGATTAGTCGTCTCTCTATGTGGGTATGCGTGAATGAGACTGTATGTGTGTGTGTGCAAATGTATATCTATACATATATATACAAATCTATACAAATCTATGTCTATTCATATATATATATATATATATATATAGATGTGTGTGTGTGTGTGTGTGTATGATTGAACGAGTGTGAAAGAAAGGACAGAGAAAGAGATAGAAAGAGAGAGAGAGAGAGAGAGAGAGAGAGAGAATGAGAAAGAATGAGAGACAGAGACGAAGGAAGAGAGTGGAGAGAGAGAGATGGAGAGAAAGAAGGAAAAGGAGAGACTATCTCTAAGTTTATTTATGTTTATGACTTCATGAAAGAGAGGGAAGGAGAGAGAGAGAGAGAGAGAGAGAGAGAGAGAGAGAGAGAGAGAGAGAGAGAGAGAGAGAGCAAAAGTTTGTATGAAAGAAAGAAATAGAGAGAGAGAGAGGGGGGAAAGAGAGTGACTGGGAGAGAGGAAGAGAAAGTGAAGAGATATGAGTGGGAAAGTGTATGTGTGTCTGTGTGTTTGTGTGTTTATGTGTTTGTGTGTGTGTGTTTGTGCGTTTGTGTGTTTATGTATTTGTGTGTGTGTGTGTGTGTGTGTGTGTGTGTGTGTGTGTGTGTGTGTGTGTGTGTGTGTGAATATGTGCCTATAAATGTATGTGTATGCATGTTTCCCTAAAGTGAAAAGAAAAGGTTTGAATGAAACAGGTAGAGAACGAGGGGGTGACAGCCAGAGATAGAGTGTGTTTATGTGTGTGTAGGTGTGTGTGTAGGTGTGTTTATGTATGTATGTGTGGGGAAATATCCGTAAATATATGTGTATGTATGTCTGCATAAAGGGAGTATGTGTGTGTGTGTATGTATGTCTGAAAAGGTCTGTGAATGTGTGTGTATGTATGTCTGCATAAAGGGAGTATGTGTGTGTGTATGTGTCTGACTGAAAAGCTCTGTGAATGTGTGTCTATGTATGTCTGCATAAAGGGACTATGTGTGTGTATGTGTATGTGTGTGTATGTGTCTGTCTGAAAAGGTCTGTGAATGTATGTGTATGTATGTCTGCATAAAGGGATTATGTGTGTGTATGTGTATGTGTGTGTATGTGTCTGTCTGAAAAGGTATGTATATGTATGTCTGCATAAAGGGAGTATGTGTGTGTATGTGTGTGTATGTGTCTGTCTGAAAGCGTCTGTTAATGTATGTGTATGTATGTAGGCATAAAGGGAGTATGTGTGTGTAAGTGTATGTGTGTGTATGTGTATATATGTCTGCCTCAATTGGAAAGAAAGGGTTTAAAAGAAACAGGGTGAGAATGAGAGAGACACATGAGAGAGCATGTGTTTGTATGTGTATGTCTGTGTGTGTGTATATATGTAAGTGTATGCATATGTGTATGTGTATGTGTGTGTGAGTGTATGTATGTGTGTATGTGTATATGCATATGTGTGTGTGTATATGTATGTATGTGTATATGTATGTGTGTGTGATATGTGTGTATGTGTACATGAGTGTGTGTATGTGTGTATGTGATTGTGTATATGTATGTGTGCGTATGTGTGTGTATGTGTATGTATGTGTATGTGTATGTGTATGTGTATGTGTATGTGTATATGTGGGTATGTGTACATGAGTGTGTATATGTATGTGTGTATGTGTGTATGTGTGTATGTGTGTATGTGAGTGTGTATGTGTATGTGCATGTGTGTCAGTATGTGTATTTAAGTGTATGTGTATGTGTGTATGTGTGTGATATGTGTATATGTGTATATGTTTACATGAGTGTATATATGTATGTGTGTGTAAGTGTACATGAGTGTGTATATGTATATGTGTGTATGTGTACATGAGTGTGTATATGCATGTGTATGTGTGTATGTGTACATGAGTGTGTATGTATATGTGTGTATGTGTACATGAGTGTGTATATGTATATGTGTGTATGTGTACATGAGTGTGTATATGTATATGTGTGTATGTGTACATGAGTGTGTATATGTATATGTGTGTATGTGTACATGAGTGTGTATATGCATGTGTATGTGTGTATGTGTACATGAGTGTGTATGTGTATGTGTGTATGCGTACATGAGTGGGTATATGTATGTGCATATGTACATGAGTGTGTATGTGTGTATGTGTACATGAGTGTGTATATGTATATGTGTGTATGTGTACATGAGTGTGTATATGCATGTGTATGTGTGTATGTGTACATGAGTGTGTATTTGTATGTGTGTATGTGTGTATTATGAGGAATAAATCAACAAGTAATATGAAAGACAGTCGTTAGAAGAAGTGAATGAAAATTGATCGAGTAAAAAGTGAAAGGTTAACATTCATAAATCATGGAAATAATTAAGTCTGGTTTCTTGGGGAAAGTAATAAGACACACATAACATATAATAACATATAACATATATATAACATATATATATAACATATAATAACATATATATAACATATATATAACATATAACATATAATAACATATATATAACATATATATAACATATAACATATATATAACATATAATAACATATAACATATATATAACATATAATAACATATAACATATATATAACATATAATAACATATAACATATATATAACATATAATAACATATATATAACATATATATAACATATAACATATATATAACATATAATAACATATAACATATATATAACATATAATAACATATAACATATATATAACATATATATAACATATAATAACATATAACATATATATAACATATATATATAACATATAATAACATATATATAACATATATATAACATAAAACATATATATAACATATAATAACATATAACATATATATAACATATAATAACATATATATAACATATAATAACATATAACATATATATAACATATATATAACATATAACATATATATAATATTATATATAACATATAACATATATATAACATATATATATAACATATAATAACATATATATAACATATAATAACATATAACATATATATAACATATAACATATATATAACATATATATAACATATAATAACATATATATAACATATAACATATAAATAACATATAATAACATATCACATATATATAACATATAACATATATATAACATATAACATATATATAACATATATATAACATATAATAACATATATATAACATATAACATGTATATAACATATAATAACATATAACATATATATAACATATATATAACATATAACATATATATAACATATAATAACATATAACATATATATAACATATATATAACATATAACATATATATAACATATAACATATATATAACATATAACATATAACATATAATATATATATAACATAATAACATATAACATATATATAACATATAATAACATATGATATATATAACATATAATAACATATAACATATATATAACATATAACATATAACATATAATATATATATAGCATATAATACCATATAACATATATATAACATATAATAACACATAACATATAATAACATATAACATATATATAACATATATATAACATAAATATAACATATAATAACATATAACATATATATAACATATAATAACATATAACATATAATTAACATATAATAACACATAACATATATATAACATATAACATATAACATATATATAACATATAACATATATATAACATATATATAACATATAATAACATATAACATATATATATAATATATAAGATATAACATATAACACATATATATAACATATAAGATATAACATATATAACATATAATAACACATAACATATATATAACATATAATAACAAATAACATATATATAACATATATATATATATAACATATAACATATATATAACATATAACATATAACATATATATAACATATAATAACATATAACATATAATAACATATAACATATAATAACATATAACATATAACATATATATAACGTACATATATAACAACTACATAAAGTAATAACATATATATAACTGTTTCTACTTTTGGCACAAGGCCAGCAATTACCCAGTGCATTACTGGTACTTTATTTTATCGACCCCGTAAGGATGAAAGGCAAAGTCAACCTCGGCGGGATTTGAACTCAGATCGTAAAGGGACGTAACTATGCTGGAAAGCATGGCGTCCGACCCTCTACCGATACTGCCAATCCAATAACAACGTATAATAACATATAACAAATATATAACGTACATATATAACAATTACATACAGTAATAACACACATATAACAACATACAGTAATAAAATATAACACATATATAACGCATATAACGTACACATATTATATTACGTACACATATAATTGTTTCTACTTTAGGAACAAGGCCAGCAATTAACCAATG
>OZ024740.1:323330957-323335957 GCA_964016885.1 Eledone cirrhosa
GATCCTGCTCAGATCAACTTTGCTTTCATCCTTCCGAGGCAGATAAATAAAGTCAAACAAGGAGGTCGATTCTTCTTCTTTACCTTTTTTGAACTAGTCTTCTCTAGCCCCTTCTCTCTTTTTCTGAGAGAAACCGGCTACGTTCAGACGGAATGGGTAATGTTTAAGATGCAGAAACCTCGTTTTTCGTCATGAGGGCGTCCCTAGGACTCGATCAAGAGTTACTGGTTCATACACAATTGCTGTGCTTGTGGGGCATACAATATTCTTATACATGGCTATATATATAGATGTGTGTGTGTGTGTGTATGGGTGGGTGTGTGTGTGTTCATTTTAAGCTAAATAGTGAGTCTTGTTTCTCTGGAATTGCGCCATCAGATATGAACACACACACACACACACACACACACACACATATAAATATATATATATATATATATATATATATATATATATATATATATATATATATATATATATATATATATATATATATATATATATATATATATATTTATTTATTTATTAAAATAACAGATTAAAGTTTAAGCAAAGAATCGCTGCTTTCACCCTTAATGGGATCTAATCTGTTATTTTAATAAATATTTGCACTACGGTTAAAAACAAATAACGAAACGAATTTAAATTTCGTTTCGTTTGTAACTCACTTTTGTATGACTGACGCTTAAACAATTAAGTTAAAAATGTACATCCACATATGTATACTGAAATACTAGAATGCATATGAATACACACACGTGTACATATGTAGATGTACCGAGTTTTTCACTGGTTACTTTACTGTGAGTGTCCAGCTATTCTGTATGTAAACACTCAGACACACCGGTTTTTAGAGTCATACTGGTTTTTGAGGAAACACCTTTCCTCTATTCTCCAGAAAGCCAGACAAGGAATATTCCTTGTCTGGCTTTCTGAAGAATAGAGGAAAGGTGTTTCCTCAAAAACCAGTATGACTCTAAAAACCGGTTTGTCTGAGTGTTTACATACAGAATAGCTGGACACTCACAGTAAAGTAACCAGTGAAAAACTCGGTACATCTACATATGTACACGTGTGTGTAATCATATGCATACTAGTATTTCAGTATACATATGTGGATGTACATTTTTAACTTAATTGCACTACGGTTCTTATATATCTGATATATATTTATCCTTATCGAGCCCTCTTTGGATTTTAGTCTTCAAATTTATTATTATTACTATATATATATATAATACAACAGTGACATATGCGAGTAACTAAGTTTCGTTGTACACTCCAACTTATTCAGCCTGTTATATATATATTCTATAAAATATATTCTAATTGTTGTACTAATTATATATATATATGTATATATATATATATGTATGTGTGTGTGTATGTGTGTGTGTGTGCATGCGTGTGTGTGCATGTGTGTGTGCATGTGTGTGTGTGTGCGTTTAGACATATACGTATATGTATTATTCTGAATATTTCTGTTTATGTTAGAAAGAACAGAAAAGTTGTTCTACAAGGATTGATTTCACAAAAACCTGATCGCAATGTGACAAGTGTGACTTTGTGATTCCGGGAGCAGGTTTTGTGTTAGAAAAGTGAAACAATGGATATGATTATAAAGAATATCTATCAGGTTGTTAGAAAGTTAGAAAAACATTATTTTCATCAGAATACACATACATGCTTATATAAACGAGAAATACAAGACATGCATGTATTTGTAATCATGTATTTATGAGTATATGTATATATATATCTGTCTCTGGTTTATTTTCTTACTTCATATGTTGATCTCATTTTATATATATATATATATATATATATATATATATATATATATATATATACATACATACATACTGTACGGATTGTTTACCTTTTACATATATATGGATATATATATATATATATATATATATATATATATATATATATATATATATATATATATATATGTACATATATATATATGCATGAATAAATAAATATATATATATATATATATATATATATATATATATATATATATATATATATACATGTACATATATATATTTATGTATATATATATATATATATATATATATATATATATATATTACGGCTAGGCATGAATTTGATACTTGGGAGTTACTCCTGCGTTCTCACATTGGTGCCCCCCGCCCCCCCCCCCCCCACATATATATATATATATATATATATATATATATGTGTGTGTGCGTGTGTGTGTGTGCGTATGTAGTATTTTTACAGTTGGAGTTTACTTTTGTTTTACATAAGAGTGAATAAGAGATGTACCACCTACGAACTTAGTTTTGTTTTCTTATGGAATCTTACAATATATATAATTTTTACTGAGAGAGAGAGAGAGCGACAGAGAGAGATAGATAGATAGAGAGAGAGAGAGAGAGAGAGAGAGAGAGAGAGAGAGAGAGAGAGAGAGAGAGAGAAAAGAGAGAGAGAGAGAGAGAGAGAGACAGAGAGAGATAGATAGATAGAGAGAGAGAGAATGAGAGAGAGAGAGAGAGAAAGAACAAGGAAAATACGAAGTTTGTTGTAGATGTTAAAGAGTCCTTTATTGATAAGGCTGTAATACATATTTCAATGACTGTCGTGAAAATGTGATTTCACGTGACCAGTACCGTGATCTCATCAAACAACATCAATATGTAATAAATATAAATATATATATACATACACACACACATATATATATATATATATATATATATATATATATATATATATATATATATACACATACACACACATATATATATATATATATATATATATATACATACACACACACATATATATATTAATCTGCCAAAATAATAGTTAAGTAAAATCCTGTAATCCCAGTTAAAGTTTGAACCCCAACTACTCCGATAACACACGGCATTTATCTACTAATCCATCAGAACAAAAACGCATAAATCTGTATTTTTTCTTGTCTCTGTGGCTGTATTTCTTCCAACCTCTTTAATACTGCTTCTGGGTATATGATACTAAGTAGTTTATTTTAAAGTAATTATATTTATCTATAAATATTCCATATTAATTTTATGTAAGAACCTTTGTTTTGTCAACATCAGCTTAATAATGGGCAAGTTCCCTAAATCCCTCCGAATTCATGATTATTTGAAAAATTATTTGAAAACCACAGGCATTGTCTTTCTTTAGAAATACGAAATGGTTAAAATGTTTGTATGTATCTAAAATCCTAGCAGCATAATTTTATATAAGAACTATATGTCATATTCCAAGCACCAGCTTAATAATGTGAATGTTTACTTGATAACTCCAAATTCTTTATTATGTGAAATCATAAGCAATGTTTTTCATTATAAATATGGTAAAGAAATGATTAATTCTTTTCATCATATGTTGATCGTGGATGCCAAATGGTAGAATGGTTCAATCGCAATGATTAGGGCCAGAATTAGAAACCACTGCGTTGCATGTAGACAAGTCTCATTTATTATAGGCTCAAGTTGACCCAAGACCTATGAGGGAAATTGAGCAAACAGAACTGTTTGAAAGACTGTCGGATGGATTGCACATGTAATTCCAAACTTCAGTCTTGTCACACACTGTGTCATACTGAATTTTCCTTGAGACATACATTGAGTGTACACAAGCTCAAATATTTACTCTACAAATACAAGATGAGCTTTACTTGTAATTCAAAGTATCAATCTTGTTACACATACTATATCATGCTAAACCTCTCTGATGAGTAAATTCTGTGTGCACGTCTTTACAGGATACAATCTTAAAACGTGTACGGTGTCATGCTGAACCTCTCTGAGAAGTAAGTTCAGTGTACACATCTTTACAGGATACTCAGTACCTGTGGTTCAAATAGCCAGTCTTAACACTCAAACTGTGCTATGCTGAACCTCTTTAAGAAGTTCAGTATACACATCTTTACAGAATGCTCAGTACCTGTGGTTCAAATAACCAGTCTTAAAACTTGTACTGTGTCATACAGAACCTCTATGGGAAGTAAGTTCAGTGTACACATCTTTACAGGATACTCAGTCATTTACACTATAATACAAGCTGAAGTGTACCTGTGATTCAAAGAGCCAGATTTAATACTCTTACTGTGTCATGATGAATCTCTTTGAGAATTGTGTTAAGTGTACACTTGTCAGTAGATTTTCACTCACATACACATTTATCTCATGAGCAAACTGTTGATTAGATGTAATCTTCTTGAAAGCAGATCAGATATTGAATACTCATTTCTTTTCGCTATAATACAAAGTAGAATGTACCAACAATTAAAATACCTAGTTTGTTACACATTGAGTTAGGATGAATATCCCTGAGGTTTACGTTAAGGGTACATGTGACTGTTAAATACTCATCCACGTTAACCACATTACAAGGTGGAATTTATAAACAATTAAAATACCTAGCTTTGTTACACATGGAGACGCTGAATCTCCGTACGGGTTACGTTAACGGTACACATATCTCTGAAATGATAACCCACTTATACATTTATTTCATAAGCAGAACATGCCCTTGAGCAAATAACGATAACTCTTCTTCGAAACCGATGGAGATCCATTTCATGTTAATCTCGTTAAGTACAAGCAGTACCATAAATCCTTTTGTTTCTACTATAAAACTAAAACGCAAACGTACCAATTACGTTCTAATGCAAAAGAAGAAGAAATACTATTTTCCTCGTGAGGTTTCAATCTTATTTATGTTCCGCTACTTTCAGCTGTAAGTGTGTGTATTTGAGGCGTTCTTTTGTGTTAGAAAAACAAGAAACAAACAATATGTCGTTAAAACATGTTAAATATGAAGAAAGAAATCAACTGAATGACAATCAGTCACGTAATATCATACAGGTGGTAACCTATTTGCTCAGATAAGCAAATATTTTTCTTATCAAAAAGATAGTATTTTTGCAGTTGCAGTTTACATTTGTTTTACTCAAGGGTGTATGAGAGATGTATCACCTACGAATTTAG
>OZ024740.1:323338457-323360957 GCA_964016885.1 Eledone cirrhosa
CTACCGCTACGTTTTAAGTGCAAAAGAAACGACTTACAAGGTGCTGTTATGAGACCACCGGGAGTTATGAATCTCTCTCTCTCTCTCTCTCTCTCTCTCTCTCTCTCTCTATATATATATATATATATATATATATATATATATATATATATATATAAAGAACAAAGAAGGTGTGATAAGATACTAGGTGGGCCATAACGCACCAGAGTACTCAATACTTAGCGTAGTAGAGTGAGTAATATGAAAAGTTCGGATCTAGCTGTCGAAACGGCCGGAGCTCAGCCGTCGGGGTCCTGACTCTTTTCATATATATATATATATATTTATATATTAATTCTAAATATTAACAAAAATAGACATTCGTGTGATCAAGTATATTTTATTATACATATTTCAGAGGTACTGAGCTATCTTCAACAGTACGTCCTCATCAGATAAAATAAGATGATTTATGACATACCCTGACTTAGTGGATGGTTAAGATTCAGTCATGGTAATGAATAAGATATGACAAAACTCAATATTTATATACCTTAAGATTGAGACATGAAAAAATTTACATATAATACAGAGGGTGCGTGTGCGAAAGCTTAAAAATACATAATAGTAATTTAAATAACTGTTAGAGATTCAAATAATTTAAATTATTGAAGAAAGAAGAAAGAAAGAAGACAGAGAGAAACAGATGAGGAAAAAAATAGTTACTAGAAGTATAGAAAACAAAAGAGAATTGAACAAGGATAGAGAGACAAGGAGGAAAATGTTTTATATTATAAAGCATAAGGAGGGAGATTTGTATTGTCGTGGATGAATAGGGTGTGATTAGATGATGCAAAAATATATATATCTATATAAATACATGAATATACATTTGGGCATAACTTTGTGAAAGAGTAAACTCAAATCTTTGAATTATCTAGAAGTATCCATCAATCTAAATATTAAATATATCTGAGGGTAATAATATGAGGGTTTAATTTCGAGTCCTTAGTTAATTAGAAATATACTAACAATTAATTATATACATTATATATATCCAAACGTATCCGGCTGACCGTTAAATTTCGAATCATTTATGTTAGTTCAGAATAATGAATTAATCTAAAGGTATAATATTTCAGGCTATAAAATTTATAAATATCTTTATTAATATTAAGGTATACAATCATATTTAATTTATAAAATCATATTTAAAGTATTTGCAAACATGAGAAAGAAGTAACTTAATATTTTCTTCCTCACGAAGGTAATCCATATCAAATTATATTACTTTATATTATATATAAAAAATTAAAAAAATGTTATATTAAAATAATAATTCTCATTATATAATTTAGAAATTAATTACAGTTATAACTTTAAAAGTTTAAAATTAACAATTAGAATGCCCTAAAGTATCTAAAGGCTTTATAATTAGACTTAAAAAAGGGTATTATTAAATTAGATATACGCATTTGTCTAAATATATTCAAAGAGTATATTGTCTAAAGTTCA
Organism: Eledone cirrhosa; assembly: GCA_964016885.1. Lineage (NCBI taxonomy): Eukaryota > Metazoa > Mollusca > Cephalopoda > Octopoda > Eledonidae > Eledone > Eledone cirrhosa. Next base: position 323,339,952 of record OZ024740.1, read on the forward strand.
AGACGATATTAGTCAGTTATACATAACATAATATAATATAATATAATAAATAAGTTACTGTTAATATTGTTAAAATTAAGGTTTTAGATCAATTATTATATTAGAATCATGTAATACATATATACTATAAATATACAAATCAAACTTCATGAATCATAAGGATAAGAACCAGATTAAAAAGAAAAAAGAAAAAAAAAGTAAATTGTTTGCGATCATAAAAGTGCCAAATATCTAAGCTATATAATTTAAAAATACAAGAAAATGTTTAAGGATCTATATTGTAGTATAATTTCATATTTATAGTGTCCGCAAACGTGAGAAAGAGAAAACTTAAGATTTTCATCGACCTGAAGGTAACTCGAATTTAATTAAATAAAAAAATAATAATCGTTATATAATTTAGAAGATATTTAACAACTATAACACTAGAATGTCCTTAAGTATCTAAAGTACTTATAAATGTAGCTAGAAGCATATTATTAAACTAGATAAATACATTTGTCCAAATATATACAGAGTATTCTGTTCGGAACTCAAGACGATATTAGTGATCCAAATACATATAATAAATAATAAATATAATCATTGTTAGTAAGGATTATAATTGAAGTTTTACATCAAGTTAAGTGGAAAAAGTTTGTCGACTAGGATCGTGTGCGATGCATATACCATAAATATATATAAATAAATATAAATATATAAGTTAAACATCCTGAAACTTAAAACTAAGATACTCCAAAAGAATAAATACATAAATGCATGAATGGTTTACGGTTCATTATAACTGTTAACCATATAAGCTATATATTTAAAAAAATACAAGAATCCCAATCAAAATAAATGTATCTACACAATCAAATGATTTGCATATTTATCAAGAGATTATGTTAACAATCTATATGTTTATATATTTATATAGAACCCTTAATCTAACTTTAATCATATCATAAATGAATTTAAAAAAAAAATTATTATAAGGTTTTATAATCTGTTATAACATTTTACGCACTTAGTTGATAAGAGACGTCAACAATTAGAACCTATTTATTAAGTGTTTTTTCCTGACTTTTTGCGAGGCTAGGAATGTAGAGGAAGCTTTATGAAGGCAATTTGAGAATAATTCACTTTTTTTTGTTAATTAAATTTTCATAATTATTAATTATTAATAGGGTCTCCATAGTACAGAGATTGCAGTTAGATGATATTGAAGAATTCAAGTAGATTCGACTATTACACATCTTCGACCAAGAAATCGAGTATTTTAAATTTTTGTCTTTTAACGACCATATAAGTTGTGATAAAGAAGTCGAAGATTTCCTATTAGGATTCGAAAAAGAGTTATTGTGATTCGAAAATCTTGATTTAAATGTCGATGAAGTTGCACCAATTTAGTTGTATGTGATGTTATTTGCTTTTACGGTGCATTTATAGACCAGATTGCTATCCAGACAATTATTTTGCAGAGGGCAATTTGATCTATTTCTACAATTACATTTCGATTTATTGTTATTACTATAAATTGGACAATTGACATTAACATTGTTAGTACTTTGAAGTGTTCTATTGATTGTGTTTAGATTAATGTTATTGTTATTCCTAGTATTAATATTGCTAGTATTATTATATTCATTATCGTTAATTGTTTGTTGATTACTATTTATTTTTGCGATGTTCTGGGCTATATTCATAGTTGTAGAATAAGATAGGTTAATTGTGTGTCTGTTAAATATATAACGGTATTTGTGTAGAATGGGGAAGCATTTATCTAAAGCTTTAAAGAATAGATTTGCGAGTGGTGTTTCTATTGCTACAGAAGCTGGGGGGGGGGGGGGACCATATAACTGATTTAGTTCTGATTTGTTCCCCGATCTATTCACGGTATTGGTGTTTGTATTATAATTTTTAGAATCTTGTTTATATATGTTAGTCTTATTTTTATCAGGATTATAATTCAAATTATTATTATCTATATATTCAATATTATTTTTATAACCTGCCTTTCGTAGCACGTCATTATAATATCCTGCTTTTTCATCAAATATGGATTTATTAGCGGATATTCTAGTTATGCGTTTCTGTACACTATTGACTATTGCATTTTTCACGGATTTAGGGTGATTAGAGTAATAGCTAACGTAATTCAAGTTTTCATTGGGCTTATGGAACGGGTAATAAAAACCTGAGTTTAAGTTAAAGGGTAACGGCAAGGAAATTAACTATTTTGTACTACTTTCAACTTCTAATTTAAGGTCGTAATTTTTAAAGAATTCAATTATAGTTTTCTCAATTATAGTTCTGAATTGCTATGTTTGACAACCGTAAATAAAATATCGTCCCTATATAAACCACCGGTAATCTCCGGCAGTTTTCTATTTACCATATTGAAGATAAAAATCCCCAGAAGATCGGTGACCTGCACTGAGTCCGATGATCCCATGGTAATGTCAAAGTTTCTATTTCTATCTGAACGGGTCCAATATTCATTGTTGAAATTAATTAGAGTTCTTCTAGCAGTTAATATGATATTGATTTCATCCGTAGTTAGATCTGTATGTCTGTAAGCATAAGACAAAGCCTTATTTAATAGGTTAGGTGTAATAGAAGAATAATAGCTTGCTATGTCCATTTGGATGAATTTGTGATTTTTCTTATTATCTATATTTTTAAACCAGTCAATCACTTCATTAGTGTCCTTCCATAAGCTCAATTTAGACTTCAATTTCAGAGTAGGTAGAATTCTATCAATAATATTCTTACTGATTACTCCAATATCAGATTTAGATGGAGCTATCAGTTTAACTGGCAGGTCTCCTCAAAGTTTCCCTTGTGATCCTTAAAATTTATCCTCGGCTGTCTAGGTATAAAAGGCCCGGTTCTTCCTTCAATTCCAAATATATATATATGTATATATATATGTATATATATATATATATATATATATATATATATATATATATATATATATATATATATATATATATATATATATATATAATTCGGAGGCCATATTCAGTTGTTTTATGTTTATCTAAGACTCCGTTATACATATTTCACTGAGGACTATCAGTTATGATATGCGATAGTATGTTAACAATTGCTGGTCACTAGTTCTGAACATATCATATCATTATATATAAGGATATGATACCATTATATATTTTCGAGATATTTGATATATAAGCCAAATGAATTATCTCTGTTTTTATATCCTATTTTGTCCACAGTGAAATCTCCAGTATTATTCCTTATACCATTCCTTTCCCAAGCACCAACAAAAACGGGATCAATATATTATATATATATATATTTTTTTTTTTTTTTGTCATTTTCATATGTTGAATCACTTCTACAGTTTTTTTTTTTTCTTTAACATACAACATTCATCAGTCTGAAAAATATTATTTATTATTCGTTAGATGATAATCCATTGATATTCCATTAATATTCCATTACTATTGCTCAGACGTCAGCAACTTTAGATAAATGACCTCTAAGCCGGAATAGATTGAAGTGTGTAGCGTAGATGGTGTTAGTAAGATCAAGTGAAGATATGTGTTTATTGGAAGATGTGGAGAAAATACTTACAGAGGAAAAGGGATTGGCAAAAATTGAAGGAGGTTTTTCACATGATGGATGTGAAAGAATAGTATATTTCAATTAACGGTTGAGCGAGAAAGAGCGAGAGAAAGCGTGAAGGAGAGAGAGCAAGAGAGAGAGAGGGAGAGATGGAGAGAAAGAACAAAGAGAGAGAGAGACTTTGTGTGTAGGTACGTGGCGTTAGAGAGAAGAAGTAAAAATGATGTTTTTTTTTGGAAGATGTAGAGAAATATATATAGAAAGGTTATATATATATATATATATATATATGTATATATATTATATATACTTTATATATATATATATGTATATATATTATATATACTTTATATTTTGAATTGAGAGATTTGAAGAACGAAGTGTATATGTTAGCAGTGAGAGAAAAAATATTATTAGCCATTATTGAAAGAGAGAGAGAGAGAGAGAGAGAGAGAGAGAGAGAGAGAGAGAGAGAGAGAGAGAGAGAAACAGAGAGACAGACAGACAGAAAGACGGGGATTGAAATGTGTAGGTATGTGACGTTCGTGAGACCAAGTGAAATCTGCGTGTTTATTGGATGGTGTAGGGGAAATACCTATGGAGGAGATTTAGGGATCGAGACATTTGAAGGAGGAGTTGCATATGGTAGCTGTAAGTGAGAGAATAATATTTTCAATTAATGACTGAAAGAGATTTAAGTGTGGGGGTGGGGAAAGAAAAACAGAAAAGGTGAAAAGATGACAAGAAATCGATAAGTGGAGAAAACACACAGAAAAATATAACAAATTGGAAGCTGATAAATAAATTACTGGAATGAAAAACAAGGGGAGAAAAGGAAGGTTAGGGGGGGGGGGCAGAAAGGAAGAGGAGAAAAGGAAGGTTAGGGGGGGGGCAGAAAGGAAGAGGAGAAAAGGGAAGATGGGGAAAGGGAGTATTTCTCATAAAAAACAAACTGCTTGAAAACTTGCAAAGCAGAAGAAATCTAAGAGATTTTGACCCTCAACAAAAATTGGAGCAACAACAACAACAACAACAACAGAAACAACATCAACAACATTGACAAAATCAGTAACAACAATAATAACCTAAACAATAATAGAACATAATAACAAAAATGTACAACCACAATAATTATAATACCACCACCACCACCACTACTACCAATACTACTACTACAACTACTACTACTACTACTACTAATCCTACTACAACTGCTACTACTACTACTACTACTTCTACTACTTCTACTACTACTACTAACTACTACTACTACTACTACTACTACTACTACTACTACTACTACTACTACTACTACTACTACTACTAATAATAATAATAATAATAATAATAATAATAATAATAATAAGAAGAAGAAGAAGAAGAAGAAGAAGAAGAACAACAACAACAACAACAACAACAACAACATCAACAACAAAAACAATAATGACGAAGATATCAATAACAATAACAGTCATTTCCCAGTATAACAAAAATATACGAAAAGAAAACAAAAATCAACAAATCCTCAACTACGACAACAACAACAAAAACAACAGCAACACCAACGACAACAGCAAGCACAACAACAAACACAACAACAAAAGCAAGATCGGAAACAAGAAATATTACCAAACATCAATGAAATTAGACGACGCAGCTTAAATTGGAGAAGACGTTAAGTAAATTGTAAGACTTTTTTTTCTCTGCTATACCTAAAATCCCTCACGTATTTAGAAAGGAAGGTGGGGTTACAAAATCCAGATCATATGTTATAGCTCCTCGCGCCCTTAAGCCGTCACAGTGGCGCCATCCTGCCGATCATCAGATAAATTAAAAATGCCACAAACAATAACACCATTGCAATGCTGCAAATATTTCTACTTATCGTTAACGTTTACTCCTATTTTGCTATTTATATGCATGCACATGGCACCTTCATAGATACGAACATACACATACAGAGACACACACGCATAGACACACACAGACGGATATATATATATATATATATATATATATATATATATATATATATGCATGTATGTGTATATGAGTGTCCCAGCCCGAGTGCGTGTGATTGACTGTGTGGGGAACATATAGCATCGATGGAAACTACCAGAGTATGAGGCTCTTTGAAGAGAAAGATATACATACATACATACATACATACATACATACATACATACATACATACATACATACATACATACATACATACATACATGGTGGTGGCTGCCAACTCGTTTTCGAGTACGGCCACTACTTTATATGCATGTAGCTGAACCCCTACCGATGCGCTGAACGAGTGTGACTTTTTAGTCCAGCCAGCGACTTGAAAATTCTGTGAAAATTCTGTGAAAATTCTGTGAAAATTCTTGTGACAATTATTGACACATAGTGCTGGGCCCATGGTACCATGTGACGACAAGTGCAGAGAGATCTCCAGATATAAAGCAATGCCTGTGCCGTGAAGCTTTTATAGTGAGCAAAGGCACTGCACAAAGCCAGTCCCACTCTCTTAACCAAGATGATATTTACCAAAAAGAAGAACAAGTCAACATCATTGGATTCCATCAGGGTTGCAGGTGTTATATCAGCGTTTTCCTTCTCCTAGAATTCTTCTTTGACAAAGGCTAAGGGGTCATCTCTCCCGGTGATTTTGGATGGCCATTGACTCTTAAGAGCTCCTTTGCCCTTTGACAGGTTTTGTTTTTAGTCCTGCAGGCTGTCCAAAGTCACCCTCCTCACCAAGACACCTTGGTGGGGTTGCCAGTTTAGTCGCCAACGACCCGACCATGAGACAGGTTCTACTGGGATACATGTTACCAGTAGCACCAACTGGTGACCTGACGTACATACATACATACATACATGATGATGGCTGCCCCCTCCTTATCGAGTATGGCCATTGCACGATATACCATTATTAATAATTATTAATTAATCCTATCGTGCAATGCCTGTGAGTGAAGATATTTTTTAAAGTGAGGAAAAACTGTGCACTGAGCCAATCCCACTCTCTGAGCGACAGTAGCTATAACCCGAAAAGAATAAAAGATCAACATCATCGGTAACTACCGAGCCGCAGATTTTATATCGGAGTTATCCCAGTTTCCTGAGTTGCCTTCTCCTAGAAGAATGCCTGACAAAGTCTAGGGGTCCTTCACTCCCAGTGGTTTAACCGCGCGATCGGGTGTCCAGCCCGACAATTGCTATGTCCTCACGCATATACATGCATATGTACATGTGTATATACATATTTACACACTTTTGGATGGCCGTTGACCCTTATGAGTTCTTCCGCCCTTTGTCAGGTTTTGTTTTGTGTCCTGCAGGGTGTTCAAAATCAACTTCCTCACCAAGTAAACCTGGTGGGGTTGTCGGTTTAATCGCCAATGACCCGACCATGCATACATACATACATACATACATACATACATACATACATACATACATACATACATACATACATACATGGTGACTGCAAACTCTGCTAAGAGTATTGCAATCGCTTGTCAGAATACAGATAATTGTTTCTACTTTTGGGACGTATATATATATATATATATATATATATATATATATATACGTATGCATGTATGTGTATATGAGTGTCCCAGCCTGAGTGCGTGTGATTGACTGTGTGGGGAACATATAGCATCCATGGAAACTACCAGAGTATGAGGCTCTTTGAAGAGAAAGATATACATACATACATAGATACATTCATGTATATATGGGTACATATACGTGGGTGTGTGACTTCATGCGTGTGCAAGTGTGTGTCTGTGAGTGTGTGTGTGTGTGTGTGTGTGTGTGTGTGTGTGTGTGTGGACGCGTGTGGACGCGTGTGTGTGGACGCGTGTGAATGTGTGAGTGTGTTTATCACGGTCAGTACCGAAAAATTATGTACCATACTACGGGCTTCTACGATTATTCTACTATCGGTATGTGTTGTTTATGAAAGATATATCCTGTATATAGGAATATATACGTAAATGCTGTGTATATGTGTATATGTGTATATGTGTATATGTGTACTCAATGGACAGGTTATGAACGTTTATATGCCACAGATATCAATCAACAATTTCACTGTTTTAATTAAAATCTTCGTCAAAAGCTATGAATCAGTTATCTGCATTATTGCAGACTACTCAACCTTACATATGCACATATGCCAAGATACACACACATACATACACACACACTCACAAGCACAGAGAGAGAGAGAGAGACCTCACACATATATAAGTAAATATATACATAAATATATATATATATATACATACGTATATATGCGTAAAAACACATACGCACACACACACATATATGCATATATGCATATATACATAGATACATACGTATATATATATGTATATATATATATGTATATATATATATATATGTATATATATATATATATATATACATATATACATATATATATATATCCCTGATATATACAATCTATTGGATACATTTACGCACATTTTTACACTCGTACATTAAATTTTATACAAAAAGTTTAAAACTCAACAACCTTAATGAAAAGTGCACAAGGGTGACTCACACACACACACACACACACACACACACACACGCACACACACACACGCACACACACACACACACACGCACACACACACACACACATACTCTCTTACTCACTCACAAACACACATATACATACACAGAAAGCAGCCACGACATGCTTGTATGAAAATCAGCACATAGAGTAACAATTACAATTTGTTATGTATTTACATGCACACACGTAAATACACACACACACACACACACACATACATACATGTATGTATATATATATATGCATACAGAGATAGATTTCTATTTATTTGCCACGAGGGCACAAAAGAAGGGGACAAATACACAGTGGGGGAGTTTACATAAATCGAGTAAAGAAAAAAGGAATAACAATAATAATATAATAATAAAAAGTCCTCAAAAGGGAGGGGGCGTGTTCGGGATTGCACATACCCCCGAAAAGTGTGCAACCCTTTTCGCAGGGGAAGCCCAGAGAGGAGGCGCTCCCCCTTTCCTCTTCACTTTTTCACCTACAGAACAATGTAGAGAGAAGGCCCATTTACACGAGCCATTCTCGCTTCTTTCACCCACCTTTCATAAAACTGTCTGGGGCCAAGCACTTCTCTCTCCATCCTGATCCTTCTTCCGAAGTGGTATCGGAAGAAGTAAACCAGGTGATGGCCGGAGAGAAAGTCACCCGACCTCAGACCTTTCAGGTGCGTCCACCACACAACCTCTTTCATCATGGCTATTACGCACAGAAAGACCGCCTCTGCTTCGTTTCTGAAGGGAGGCGGCGGCTTGATGTTCACCACAGACTCGGCGGTTAATCGAATCGGCGCCACACGCGACAGCAGTCGTTCGACGTAGCCCCACAGATCGGCAACGCCCGGGCAGTGTACCAGTGCATGCGCAACGGTTTCCTCGTCGCGCACGCATCTGGGACAGATCTTTTTCGCTGGATCCCTGCCCGGGCGCCCGTGTCTGTAGAGCTTTTCTCGAACGGGCAGAGCCCCCCGGTAACACTGCCAGGCTAGGGACCTCTGGAAGTTGTCCATGGGTCCCGGGCCGAAAGTTCTACCGAACAGGCTGGCCAGTTCGTCCTCCTCCATGCCTAGCGACTCTCCAAGGGTGTCGTCGCCCCTGCTAGCCACCAGCCCTCTATAGAATGTCGAGGTGGATTCTCCACTGACAGTCTGGTCCGCTTGCCAGATAGCCGTGAGCGCCTGGGCACACTCGGTGTGCCAGTTGCCCAGTTTTCTCGGTCTTTGCTTCACCCAGGATTGCAGCTCGGTGAGCGAGACGAGCTGTGGGAAGGCTCGCCTCACAAACGGGGCCCACACCGGCTGACCGGTGAGGAATACCTGTAGATGCCGTAGCCTCAATGCGTGCCTACGCATCAACAGCCACGGCATACCCAGCCCTCCTTTCGAAGTGTGCTGGCAGCAGATGGATCTCCTCACCATGGAGGGCCGCTTCTCCCAGAGGAACTGGAAGAGCATGCGTTCCATGATGGTGATCTTTTCCTTGGGGCAAGGCGCGACGGTCAGGCGGTAGCAGATGACGGACGCTATGTAAGCGTTCGTCACCTCCGCCCGACCTTTCAGTGATAGTTTGCACTTGGCCCACTTCTGGGTCAGCGCAAACATCCTGCTCGTCACCTCGCCCCAATTCTTCTCCACCTGGAGGTCCGGTCCGAACCAGACCCCGAGCAGCTTCACCGGGCCCTCCGTCCACCGCCCGACGACACCGTCTAACGGCATCGGTTTGCCCCTCCACGTTCCGAGTTGCAAACCGACTGACTTGTCCCGGTTCAGCCTAGCCCCCGTCAGCCTTTCGTATTCCTCCAGTAGGGTGGCGATCGCCCCGATTTCCGAGGCGTCCGCCACCATTACTGTTACGTCGTCGGCATAGGCCGAGACCGCTTTGTGCATTCCCGGTTCCAGGGGTATGCCCCGCAGCAACTCCAACTTCCGCAGCAGTGGCTCGAGAGTCAATACGTACAGAAGGGAGGAGAGGGGGCACCCCTGTCTGATGGACCGGGTGATTTGAAACGGCTCCGAGAGGTAGCCGTTTACTTTAATCCTAGAGTAGATGTTGCCACTGTGCATGGCAGAAATCCAGCCCCTGAAAACGGATCCGAAGCCCGCCGCCGCTAGCACCGCATCCAGGTAACCATGGTCGACCCTATCGAATGCCTTAGATTGATCCGAGTTGATCAGGGCCCCGTCAAAGCCGGGTTCGTTCCCAACCCTCTCTATGATGTATCGCATGAGGTGGAGGTTGTCGTGAATGGACCTGGACGGGATAGCGCATGTCTGCGCGTCTCCCACCAAACCACCCACCACAAGCGCCAACCTCTTCGCCAACACCTTGGCCAAAATCTGTAACTCTGCATTCAGCAGAGTTATGGGCCTAAAGTTACTTAAGTCGTCCCCCTTGCTCTCGTCCTTCCTCACTAGCGTGACCACGCCCTTGGTCACAGAACAGGGAATTCTCCCGTTCTGTTGCCAGTTGCAATAGACAGCCTCGAGGAGTTCGGAGAACAAGACCGGCATAGCTAAATAAAGTTCGTATGGTAGACCATCGAGACCCGGAGATTTGCGTCTGCTGCATTGGCTGAGCGCTTCCCCGATTTCAGTGGCTGTGATTGGCCTTTCGCAGCACTCCGCTTCGCCGCTCGAAAGACGTGGTAGACCGTCGAGGTATGGACCGAAGTCCACATCCCCGTCCGGCCCCCCGCCCCCTCCTAACAGTCGAGCAAAGTGCCTTTGAAAGGCCTCGCACATCCGCTCAGGTTCAAGGATCACCCGTCCATCCTGGTCTGGCAAAGACCGAATGGTGGATTTAATCCCACTCTTGGCCTCTGTCACGCGGGCCCAGCTAACAGCTTTGGTCCCCTCGTTTCCTAAAGCACGTATTTTACTTCGGACAACGCAGCCTTCGTGCTTCGCGTCAAAGAACTGGCTCAACGCCGTTCTCGCCGCTAACACTTTGGCTACGTATCCGCTCCTAATCGCCTCTTCTAGTTTATCTGTTAACTCCCTTTCCTTCCTATTTCTATTCGCCGCTAGTTCCTTACTGTAACCTATCGAACTTACTCTAATCTCTCTCTTTAGAGATACCCACCACCTACTGTTGACGATCGCTCCCGTCATCCGCATCTTAACTAAGCTACTAATCCGGTTCCTGTAATCTTTCTTTGCCGGCAAGGACAAGTTCATCTTCCAGTAACCGGGACCCTGTCTATGCGTTCTATCAAGGTTGACCACGCAGGTCACTAATTTGTGATCTGAATAGCCAACCATGATCAATTCTGGACAACTAAATACGTCCCTATCCTTACTCCTAACCAAAAACCTATCTAGGTACGATCTAGATTGTCCACTGCGGTTTGCCCAGGTCCAGGTTGGCGCAGTTGGACAATCTAGTCGAAATCTATCGACCAGGTCGAATCGATCGAGTAACCCCTTGAGGCTGCTACACCCCACTCTATCGGGACATGCCCCTGCATAGTCCCAACGCGCATCTAGGATTCCATTCCAGTCCCCCACTAAAAGCAGGGAACGCGACGTTCCTAGAAAAGTCTCCAGTCGCTGGAAGAAGTCGGCTCTTTCAGCCCCGAAGGGGGCATAAAGACCGACCAGTCTGAAAGCCCCGCCTTCACCGCCTCCGACGTCCAGCACCAGTAATCGACCCCCCGGGTCCGAGTGAACAATCTGTACGTCGAGAGCCAGACGTTTATCCAGCAGTACGGCAACTCCCCCCCCCCCCCCGCCTCCGGGTTGACAGAGAGATGCGTGCATCTCAAAGTCATCGAAGGCGGGAGCCAGCTGTCGCACGCTGCTGATCCGACTCTCGCAAACAACCATCACATCTATACTTCGTGACCTGAGGTCACTTAGTAGCTTTGCTTGCTTCCAAGCTGAGCCCAGGCCACGCGCGTTCAAACAGCCAACTCTCAATTGATCTATTTTGGTGTTGAAAGTGAGGAAAGAAAAGCACCTACCTCTCCGGGCTGTGTAATTTCCATGGCGTCAGGTGTGTTGGGTGGAGGGATGTTTTGTGGTGGTGTGGGGGTGCCCGAGTGTGGTGGGGTTGGGGTGTTTGGAGTTGTGTTAGGGAGAGGGGAGGTTATGGGGAAATCTTTCAAGAGGACGCGATTTAACGGTTTTAAACAGGGGGGGCTCACGTCCTGTCTAAATTGTTCTTTTAAGGAACGATAAAGGTCCAGAGGGACCTTTATCATTTTTAAATGGGTGAAGTTCTCTGTTGAGATAAAGTTTGGCCCTTCGGTCTGCACCAAAGGGCTATTGTTTATTAATTTAAACAGTTTTTTGTTTTCTTTATTTATATATGTGTATTGCAACGTCTTTTTTTGTGATGCTGTCAATGTTTCGGAGAGGGGAGGCGCAGATTTATTTTTGTTTGTTGAGGGTGGGGTGTTTTTTATTGGAGTTGGTGTTTGTGTGTGGGTTATTTGTGGTGTGCTGGGTGTGTGCTTTCTTTTTTTTCTTTTAACTTGTCTGAAGGCTTCCCCTCCTTCTTCTTCAGAAGTTGGGGGAAACTCTTCAGCGCTAGGTGGGAGGGACGTCGTGTCTGGTTGTTTTTTTGTTTTTTTTTGCGGGAGGGGTAGATTTGTTGCTGTTTTTTTTATTATTTGTTTGGAATGCGTTTTGTGGTGGTGGTGGTGCTGTTTGTGTCGTGCTTGTGGTTGGTAATGGTGGTGGTGGTGTTTGTGTTGGTGATGGTGGTGGTGAGTTTTGTGTCGTGCTTGTGTTTGGTGCTGGTGGTGGTGATGTTTGTGTTGTGCTTGGTGGTGTTTGTATTTTGTTTGCTGTGTGTGGTATTAGTGTATTTTTGGAGGTGGGTGGTGTTGGTGTACTGTTTGTGATGGGTTTGGGCAATAGTCCTTTTTGGGGGATACGTTTCGGGCAGTTAGCCTTAATGTGTCCCCTTTCCGTGCATAAATAGCATGCTGGTCTTCTCCCCTCTACAATTATATCTATTGGGGTGAGCTCATCCAGCCAGATGCGATCCGGGATTTGTGCTATTCTTTCGGGCCTCATTTGGACTAGTAGGTCGAGGCCCATTCCTAGGAACGCATCTCCGGATGCCTTCCCCATTGACAGCACTGTGTCCTCGCCCATGTCTATGAAGCCAGCAATAGCCCACCAGAAGTCCATTGTGGGCAGCATTGTTTGTATTTTTACTCTCTGTGTTCTTCTACCCATGTAGGAGGGATAGAAGCTGTATGTTGTCGATGAGAGTGGGCTTAGGGAAAGCTTCTCCGCCGTTTCCTTGTCTTTTGTTAGGACCGAAATGCTGCCATAGAGTCGGTCCTTTCGTATGAAGAGAATATTCTTCATATAGTCTTTTAGGACCAACTCTATCTCCATTTGGCTGGGCTGTGCTGGCTCTCTTGTTTGGTTTAGGATTGTTCTGAAGAGAACTGTGTTCTCTGTTCTCGCTTTCTTGAATTCTGGGGGGGGGGGGGGGGGGTTAATGGAAAACATTCCGTTCTCCCCCAAAACAATGTATTTCTTTGCTTCGGCCAGTTTTTCTCTGGCGGCCGTTAGGTCAATTGGTTTGTATGTAATGGATTGTTTTGTTTTCTGGGCGAAAGTTGCCCTGTTGTTATTTGTATTATTTTCTGTTTGTTTGTTTTCCGTTTGCTCATTTTCTTTAACATTTGTTTTTTCATTTTCTTTGTTTGTTTCGTTGTCTAATTTTGTTGTAATTATTTTTTGTTCTTCAGACTTGGGAGGCGTGGAAGAGCTAATGGCAGACATGTCTGCCATCTTTTCCGCCATGCTGCCAAGAACGAAATTTTTCGGCAAAAATAGATATTTATTTTACCCCCTAAAAAGGGGGTAAATGCAAAAATGTTTCCCTAAATAACAGGGGTTAGTGTTCCAAATGTGTTGCACTGAAAAATTTATCCGGTACTTACAATAGTAAGGGTAAATCCCGATGGAATAGCGGAGCCGATGTGAAGCGTGTCTTACTCTATCAAGATAGATAGATAGATAGATAGAGGGACACATTAAGACTATTAAGACCGATATTCAACCAATCATCCCCTAACAAAAGACCGCTGGGTGGTAAAGCTTCAACCTTTTTCATGGCAACAGGGAAAAACTTTCCCATTTTGCCATTGAAACAGCTTACGCTTAACCATCGGCCATTTTATCCTCTAATATGTATTATATACATACATATATAGATGATGATGATGATGGCTGCCCCCACATACATAGATACATACATACAAATGCACTCCTGGGAATGTGAGTTTAGTTCGCCTGCAGTAGTGAATACAGTTCTTCCGCCACAGAATATATACATAAGGTATTTCGGTTATGTTACACCTAAGGTTCTGGGTTTATATTCAGACACTAATTTATCTCCCTTAAAATTATTTAACCTTTTCCTGACATCTTCTGTGTTGAAGGGATATCTATCACTATTTTTATCATTTTTATATCATTATATATATATATATATATATGTGTGTGTGTGTGTGTGTGTGTGTGTGTGTGTGTGTGTGTGTGTGTGTGTGTGTGTGTGTGTGTGTGTGTGTGTGTGTGTGTGTGTGTGTGTCTGTGTGTCTGTGTATGTGTGTATGTGCATGTGCATGTATGTATATATATAGATGTATATAGTTATAAATATATATAGAGAGAGGGGGAGAAAAGAGAGAGAGAGACAAGAGAGCGGAGATATTTATTAAAAAACTAAAAATTTAGCATGTTCACAACAAATATTTCGCTGCATACGACAATATTACATTCCTCAGGCGAGCCGCCATGATTGTGAAAAAAACACGAACTCAGTCTTCAGGTGAATGTGTGAATAGTTGAGGGGGAGAGAGGGGGAGAAAAAGAGTTGAAACGTGACAAGTGAAAGTGTTGAGCAAGAGGGTATGCAAACTGAAGAATGATTGACTCGAGTGTTGATCAGGGGAGGTAATCCCCAATATATAGCTTAAGATGGCCTGTCCGAGGTTGTATTTAATATGAGGCTTCTGAGTATTTTAATGGTAATAGTTTTATTCATTTAATGTTGTGACTGTTGTAATAACTCACAACTATGTAGATGGACTGCTTCACAGGTGAAAGCTCACTCTTCCATAAGAATTTAAAGACCAGGCGCTCTAATTTGGTGAGGTTCCTGAATGGAGCAATGCACGATAGTTACGTTGTAATAGATAACTGACGTGATGTACGCGTTCACCACTTCCACCCGAACTTTCCTCTCAGCTTATTTTTGGGTGAAAATGGCTACCCTGCTTGTTATCTCGTCGCGTTTCTTATTCACTTGGAAGTCAAGACTAAACCAAATACCGTGTAACTTCACCTTTCCGCTTGGTTACCATCCGAGGACGCTGTCGAACGGCATGGATTTGTCTCTCCAGGTGCCGAGTTGCAAGCCCACTGACATCTCTGGGATGATCTTTGTTCCCGTCAACGTTACATATTCCTCTAAGAAGTTGCTGACCACCTCGATTTCCGCAATAATGTCCTGAAAGTCTGGGACAACATCTACGGCCCGAGCACGTGATCTGGAACGATTCCGATAGGTGGCCATTTAACGATTCCGATAGGTGGCCATTGACCACGCAGATGCCGCTATGCATTGCTAGAATCCAGTCTCTAAGACGGAACCGAAGCCAGCTGTCTTGAGGACACCCTGCCGGTATCGATGTTCGACCCTATCGAAAGCTTTCGATTGATCCAAATTGCACAGAGTCCAACGAAGCCAAGTTTACATCCTACCCTCTCTCTCTGGTGTATCGCATGAGGTGTACGTTTTAGTGTATGGACCTGGTCGTGTTTGCTCAAATTAGCGCTTCTCCCACCAAGTCTTGACGATAATCGCCAACATCGTTGCTAGCACCTTGACCAAAATCTCAAACTTAGTGTTCAGTAAAGTTATGGGCAGAAAATTATCTATAATGTTCTCCCTGTTTTTGTCGCTCTTCATCTATATATATGTGTGTGTGTGTGTATATATATATATATATATATATATATATATATATATATATATTTATATATATATATATATATAATGATGATATGCACACACGCACATATACATATTTATGTGTGTGTGTGTGGTGTCCGCCTCAACAAGTTTTGCTCGATGACCGAAAGAGTTAAAATAATCAAAAAATTTAAAATAATTCAATAATCAGAGCTATTTATCAAATTGAAAATAAGAGGAAATAATAGACAAAAATATGACTAGTTTTTTCTTCAAAGTCCCGTCTGCAGTTTCGCCGAATCTGTTTGCAGCGATTTATACACTATAGAAGTCCACCATCGCTGTGAGCTTGATAAGGCTTATCAAGAAACTCCTCAGAAAAGAATATTTCTTGACGCGTTCGTAGGAAGCGAGACATTCTCGAGGAGCGGAGGGAGAAATTAACACGTGGTACAGTGGCCACAGAAACGTTGTAAAGGTGGACAATAAGCAAGTATTGTATTTGCTAGGATAAGTAGTTAGCACACGCATGGGGCAGTTTGGGACAATGTAATTGTTTCTACTTTTGGCACAAGGCCAGCAATTAACCCAGTGCATTACTGGTACTTTATTTTATCGACCCCGTAAGGATGAAAGGCAAAGTTAACCTCGGCGGGATTTGAACTCAGATCATAAAGTAACTCAATGCTTCAAAGGTAACTCAATGCTTCAAAGCATGGCGCCCGACCCTCTAATAATAATGATATATACCACACATATGTATATGTGTGTGTTTGGTGTCCGCCTTAACTAGTTTTGCTCCTTAACAAGTTTTCATTATATATATATACTGAGATGCATGTACCCAACCTGTACCCAACCTGTACCAACCTCCTCCTTCCGTGTCTAAGACATATAACATTTAATTTACACCGAGGATACCTCCAAATTTACATATTCGATGTATTATATCTTGTGAAACACATCACCTGAAGCTCATTTGGCTCTCTCCCTCTCTCTCTCTCTCTCTCTCTCTCTCTCTCCCTCTCTCTCTCTCTCGCTCTCTCTCTCTCTCTCTCCCTCTCTCTCTCTCTCCCTCTCTCTCTCTCTCTCCACCTTTCATCCCTCTCTCTCTCCACCTTTCATCCCTCTCTCTCTCCACCTTTCATCCCTCTCTCTCTCCACCTTTCATCCCTCTCTCTCCCTCCCTCTGTGACTCAGTCTCTTTCTCACTGTCTCTGTCAATATCTCTCTATCTCTTTCTATATTTTATTAATGGTAAGTTCCTATCTAACATTGTTTGACACTTCCTACAATAACTGTAAATTAAGTTTTAATAAAACTACCACAGTGAAACTCCCAAGGAATCACATGTTTCTCTTTATCTTTCTTTCTAATCAAGTTTGAACGAATGAAAATCACAAACTGCTCTTTAGGCTTTTTCCTAGGAAAACAAATCTGTGATGACTATTTTCTTATCCAGATAACTCTTGAACTTCACCTGATAACTAAGATATCCTACATTATCAATATACAGGAAACAACACATTGCCAAACGATCACACACACACACACACACGCACACAAACACACAAACACACACACACACACAAACACACAAACACACACACACACACACACACACATATATATGCATACATACATATATAGGAAAAAGCTCTCAACAATTGTTGATTTTAGTTACGATGGAGAATTTTATAAAAATAACAAAATAAGATGCTGAGGTTACATGTAACCTCAGCATCTTATTTTGGTATATATATATATATATATACCACCACCCCACTCTCAAGAGCGTGAAATTAATAAACATTCGTTGTACTGCCTCTCTGTTTTGTTCCTGTTCAAATTTTCCATTATATATATATATATATATATATATATATATGTATATGTGTATATATATATATATTTATATATATGTATATGTGTATATATATATATATATATATATATATATATATATATATATATATATATATATGTATATATGTATATATATATATATATGTATATATGTATATATATATATATATATATATATATATATATATATATATATATATATATATATATATGTATATATATATATATATATATATATATGTATATGTATATATATATATATATATATATATATATATATATATATATATATATATATATATATATATGTATATATATATATATATATATATATATTTATATATATATATATATATATATATATGTATATATATATATATATATGTATATGTATATATATATATATATATATATATAACAAAATAAGATGTTGAGGTTACATGTAACCTCAGCATATTATTTTGTTATTTTTATAAAATTCTCCATCGTAACTAAAAACAACGATTGTTGAGAGCTTATTCCTGCTTACTCCTGTTTTTACCAAAACAATCTTTTCCGAACATATATATATATATATATATATATATATATATATATATATATATATATATATATATATACACATTTTATGTGTATATATATATATATATATATATATGGACAGAAAAATCTTGAAAAACATAATTTCATTTAAATAGATATCGCCCTAGGCTATATTTATCGACAGAGCACTGTAGTAAAGAAACTCTCTCTCGCAACTACGTAGCTTTAGATTTGATCCCTCTGTGCGGCAGCTTGAGGCAAGTATCTTCTACTCTACTTAAGTGTTAATGCTTAGTGAGAGAAATTTAGTAATGTAAAGTCCATTATATACATGGTGTCTCAGAAAAATGTTTACACATATTTATTAGAATGCTGTTGAAGTGTGTATACATTTTGGGGGGACACCCTGTGTGTGTATATATATATATATATATATATATATATATACACACACACATATATATGATTTAATATATTGTGTACCCTATTCACTCTTGTTATCCCTGATTTAACCCTCTCAATCTCCCCCCCCCCCTCTCTCTCTGTATATATATATATATATTTATATATAGGAAAAGTAAATAGCAACAACAAGGAGTACAATTACGAAAGGTGTTAGGTATTAGGTTCACGCTTGATATATATATATATGTATACATTATATATATGGAAGGGCGGTGGATTGGCAGTATCGGTAGAGGGTCGGACGCCATGCTTTGATGCATAGTTACGGCCCTTGCCATTCTGAGTTCAAATCCCGCCGAGGTTAACTTTGCCTTTCATCCTTATGGGGTCGATAGAATAAAGTACCAGTAATACACTGAGTAATTGCTGGCCTTGTGACAAAAGTAGAAACAATTATATATTTATGGAGACGGAATGGGTCATGTTTAAAATGCAGAAAACTCCTTGTTCGTCATGAGGGCGTCCCTAGGACTCGATCATGAGTTACTGGTTCATACACAATTGCTGTGCTTGTGGGGTATACAATATTCTTATACATGACTATATATATATATATATGTGTGTGTGTGTGTGTATGTGTGTGTGTGTGTGTGTGTATGTGTGTGTATGTATGTGTGTGTGTATGTGTGTGTGTGTGTGTATGTTTGTGTAATACTTTCTACATTTGTCTGTTTATCTTACACTCTCTCACCATATTACCTCTCTCTCTCACCATATTACATCTCTCCCTCCCAACTTACCTCTCTCTCACCATATTACCTCTCTCTCTCACCATATTACATCTCTCCCTCCCAACTTACCTCTCTCTCACCATATTACCTCTCTCTCACCATATTACCTCTCTCTCACCATATTACCTCTCTCTCACCATATTACATCTCTCTCTCCCAACTTACCTCTCTCTCACCAACTTACCTCTCTCTCACCATATTACCTCTCTCTCACCATATTACCTCTCTCTCTCCCAACTTACCTCTCTCTCACCATATTACCTCTCTCTCACCAACTTACCTCTCTCTCACCATATTACCTCTCTCTCACCATATTACCTCTCTCTCACCATATTACCTCTCTCTCACCATATTACCTCTCTCTCACCATATTACCTCTCTCTCTCCCAACTTACCTCTCTCTCACCATATTACCTCTCTCTCCCAACTTACCTCTCTCTCACCATATTACCTCTCTCTCACCATATTACCTCTCTCTCACCATATTACCGACGGAGAAACACGAACCTACGTCCCTTGATTTATCTGCATGGCCACAACACCTATCTAATCTACAGAGGGGGATGAGAAGGTGTAGGAGGAGGAGGAGAAGGAGGAGGTGGGATATGATGATGATGCGGATGAGGAGGGGGAAATCAATGAAATAACAGGTTATGGTACATAATAGGGATAATGATGGCGTTGATGACATAATGGTGGATGTGAAGATGGTGGTGTTGTTGATGACAGTGGTGGTGGTGGAAGTGGTGGAAGTGGTGGAAGTGGTAATGGAGATGGTGGTGACGGTGGTGTGTGTAACAGATATTGTGACCAGATACTGTCGTGTCTTACCAGGCGCGCGAGAGAGAGAAGTAGGAGAGAAAAAGAGGGGCCGAGAGAGAGGGGGTGAGTGTGTGAGAAAGTGGATGAAGAGAGCGGAGGTGGGGGTACGTAATAAAAAAATTTCGGGATGTCAGTATAAAGAAATGTAACAGGGAGAACTAATGAGGAGGAGAGACAGAGAAAATAATGAAAGGGATTTGTAGGAACAATGGCGGTATTTTCTACTGGATACTAGTTATTGTCCATTTGTTGGTAGTAAAGAACAATTGTACTTTAACGAACAGCAACAACAATAACTACAATATTAACAGATAATACACAATATAGTACAATTAGCCGATACAGTTCCCAAGATATTTTGTAAGTTTGAAAATGTGAGATTTATTTACTTTTCCTTTGTAAAGCTGCTACAATGCATATATTAATTATAAAATAGTCGAATAAATCAAATACATTACCCTTGGAG
>OZ024740.1:323365957-323383457 GCA_964016885.1 Eledone cirrhosa
TGGTGTAGGTCGTGGCGTCAGTGGTGATGTAGGCGGCGGCGGCGGCGGCGGCGGCGTTAGTTTTGGTGTAGGTGGTGGCTTGAACAATGGTGTAGACGGTGGCGTTAGCGATGGTGTAGACGGTGGTGGTGATAGCGGCAGTGGTTGCTACCTTCACCAAATATTCCTTTCCTATTTATTTTGGGTTGGTTCAATATTTGCCAAAATTTATCTTTGTTTATCCACGAATTCGATATGTGATCTTTTGTGACAGTTATTGATTCTTCTTCCGAACAAACATCTTTTATTCTTCGATCTGATTAAGATCTTTTGAGAAAATAACTGCCAAAATCTGTTTGCAATAAATGTCGGATCGTTACTAATATTGTTATATATTCGCTGTGTCGCTAACAATCTGTGGCAACACAGACATTATCTAAAGTACACAAACAGGGAACACATTCCCCACTCATTGCCTCCACTTCACCACCACAACACAAATAGACACCTCTCTTTCTCTTGCAAGGCAGCAGAGCCGTTAAAAAGGATCACTTCTATAGCAATAATTCAATAATATCCTCACATTTACAGAGGATCTTAGTTAGCGGTATTCAACACTTCGCCACCAAAGCTTCCATCCATGGATAGTGTCTAAAGAAACATTTCTTAAAGCCTTATTCACCTTATATTTGGTCCTCTTCTTCTGTCCGTCTGATTAATCCATTGACCAGTGGACAGTCTGTTGTGAATGACTTCCTGTGACGTCAAAATTAAAGTCTCTTTTGTGTTACACTCACGTTTATTACAGACGAGATTTCAATGACTGTATATACTGCTACAGCTATATTGCCATCAATTCTACTTGGAATTTGTGCTATGCTTTGTATGACGTGTAATATGTGTTTTGATTG
This sequence comes from Eledone cirrhosa, assembly GCA_964016885.1. Lineage (NCBI taxonomy): Eukaryota > Metazoa > Mollusca > Cephalopoda > Octopoda > Eledonidae > Eledone > Eledone cirrhosa. The sequence goes on from OZ024740.1 coordinate 323,366,848, forward strand.
ATGTATTTTATATGCATTTTATATGGTGCCTTATATATATATATATATATTTCGTACGATATGTTTTATATGTATTTTGTATGTGATATGTATCTTATATATTGTGTTTTATATGTATTTTATATAATGTATTATATGTATTTAATATGATGCATTATATGTATTTCCTATTATGAGCTATATGTATTTTATATGGTGTATTATATTTATTTTATATGATGTATCACATGTAGTTTATATGATGTGTTCTTGTGTATTTCATATTATGAGCTATATGTATTTTATATAGTGTATTATATGTATTTTATATGATGTGTCCTATGTAGTTTATATGATGTGTTATGTGTATGTTATATTATAATTATTATATATGGTGCTTTATGTGTATTTTATATGGTGTTCTTCTTCACACACTTTTTCTGAAGAATTTAAGCGGCAGAGTCCTCAATCACTCTTTGCTGTAGGTCCTCTCAGAAACAACCGTCGCTAACCGAGCCAACCAAACTCATGGTTGTTATCCAACTATCTTGCCCGGAGTCTACCGCTGAGTCACTTGCCCGTAACATCTGCCTATCGATTTTTTCCTGGAACATTCTAACCACATACCCATAGTATCAGTGCTGTGTGTGATCTCTCAATTCGGAGAAGTTGTGGCTCTACCTGGAGCATCTCTCTCAATCTCCGAGCTACGCACTCCACCGAATAAAGTTTCTCGAAGACCCTTTGGAGGAATCCCATTTCGGCCACTTGTATTCGCGATCGCATTCTTTCGGTCATTACCCAACATTCATGACCATAGGTAAAGGTTGGCACGAATACCGAATTGAAGATAGCATTTACACCTACCTCCTTTTGCACTTAATTTAGCTTCCTGCCTTCTATCACATGTGAACAATTTCCCGAGATATTTGAACTTCGCTAACTATTTCAGTGGAATCTACTCACATGTAGCGTGCACTGCGCAGGCTTCCTTTTGGGAGGAATGTCTCTTTCTTCGCAGCACTAATTTTCATTCGAGGAGTGTAGGACTCGGCATCAAACATAGCAAGTGCCTGTCAGTGATCACCTTCTGCCGAATAAAGGAATACCATGTCGTCTGCATATTCCATCCGTCTGATACTACACCCGCCTGTCGTGATTCCACTTCCAACCCGGCTGCGCATGTCAATCATGTTCAGATGATAAGCTGTATCTATTTAACATAATGTAGTATATCAGACATGGGCAAACCTTTTCGAGAATCGGGGCGCATGAGTTATGGCTCATCATCAGGCGGGCCGCAAGTGCTAATTTACATTCGTGCCCACATTTAAAAAAAGGGTGGTAACTCAGGTTGTTTTCATTTGTTTCTTCAGAATTCGTACTCGTTGTTTTCCACGATTGTAAAAATGATAGAAAGATAAATTTCGACTGAAAAGTTGGTGTAAAAAAATCAGTAAGATTTCTATCAGGTGACTTAGGCGAGCCATTCAGAAAGCTTCACGGCCCGCAGGTTGCCCATGACTGTAGTATATGAATTTTATGTCATGTGTTACATGTGTTTTATATGATGTCTTATGAGAGTTATATATATATTTTATACATCTCTCCCATACTATTGTGGGCGCAGAATGTCCGAATGGTTAAGAAATCATTTCGAAATAATTTGATCGTGGGGTAAGTAAATCTCTTTGTGTCTCAGCTTGGACAAGCCATTTGCCATAGCCTCGAGTCGACCCCGAAATTATGAAAATCAAGGCTGACTTCATCGCTGTTTGAACTGTTAGGGCAGAGAGCTTGAAGAAATATCATAAGACATCCTATCCGAAACTCTAACAATTCCGTTTATCAAACTTGCTGGACTTTTGTTGAACACGAAAGATGGAAAACAAAGATGACGGTTGCAACATTTGAACTCAGAATGCAGAGGGCCAGAATAGATACCTTATGACGTCTTGTTCACGACTACAATTGAAGCCTTCATAATCAGTTGTGACCTCATGTTCAGGGAATTAGCCCTATATCATCAACATCATCCTACTCCGCATCCTCCACCTCCACCCACTCCTCATCAGCATCATACTTATAATCGTTATCATAACCATCATTACTTTGCCTTTCATTCTTACGGGGTCGATAAAATAAAGTACCAGTAATACACTGGGATAATTGCTGGCCTTGTGCCAAAAAGTAGACACAATTATCATAACCATCATAATCATCCTACTCCGCCTCCTCCTCCTCCTTATCATCATCACCATCATCCTCATCATCATCATCGTCATCGTCATCACCATCCTTATCATCATCATCAGCTGCAGCAACATCCTGATTCAACTGCAGTATCAGACATCCACATCAACTCGCTGCAACTTTCATAATCAGTTGTAGTCCTGTGGTCAGGTGATTAGACGAGGCCATTTGTTGGACTTGAACACAGCATAGGGCCTTACACTCCAATGACGAGTGATAATTCACTAATAAAACTAGCATTCATCTCTGCTATAATTGTTTCTACTTTTGACAAAAGGCCAGCAATTACTCAGTTCATTACTGGTACTTTATTTTATCGACCCCGCAAGGATGAAAGGAAAAGTTAACCTCGGCGGGATTTGAACTCAGATCGTAAAGGGATGTAACTATGCTGCAAAGCATGGCGTCCGACTGTCTACCGATACTGCCAATTCACCTATAATGATATCTCTCACCACAGCAGCACTATACTTACTACTTGTGAACAACAAAAATAGCATTATGATAAATGATTACTAAAAGTACAATTGGTTGTCTTTTGAAAGAAGAGTATGATTCTTTTCATTCCATCTTTCTTACTGGAACAAAACATAGATACACACATACACACATACACACACGCACACACACACACACACAGAACACACACATATATATATAAATATACATATACCTACAAATACGCACGCACACACACACACACACACACACACACACACACACACACACACACACACACACACACACATATATATATATATGTATATATATATACACACACACACATATATATATATATTCAAACCTGCTCACTGTTTCAAAACATACTTACTTGATATATATATATATATATATACACACAATATATTAACAAATGGAAACTATATTTATAAAACCATATTTATTTCATTATACATATTTCAAGGGCCACCAGAGCAAACTATGGTGCGCTATCATCAGATGAAATATAATATAGGTTAGTTTTATAAATAAATATTGACATACCCTTAAAAAATGCAACCATTCTGGTTGGAATCTCCTGGTTATTAGATTTATTATTGGTTTATTATGCAAATTAGTGTTGGAAAGGTTTAAAACAGTATATTTAAATGAAGCCGTTGGAATATACTGTTTTAAACCTTTCCAACACTAATTTGCATGATAAACCAATAATAAATCTAATAACTCCACTATCCAGGAGATTCCAACCAGAATGGTTGCATTTTTTAAGGGTATGTCAATATTTATTTATAAAACTAACCTATATTATATTTTATCTGATGAAAGCGCACCATAGTTTGCTCTGGTGGCCCTTGAAATATGTATAATGAAATAAATATGGTTTTATAAATATAGTTTCCATTTGTTAATATATTGTATATTTACTCCAATAATTTGTTGAGTGCTTTATATCAGTTATAAAAATATTTTGTTTGTTGTATCCCAATATATTAAATATAACCTCTACATATATATATATATACATATATACATTTACATAGGTATGCACTCACAGTTAAACACACACACACACACTCACATACGCACACATATATGTATGTGTGTGTGTGTGTGTATATCTATCTATCTAAGAAAGGGAGAATTCCCAGTTCTTTGACCGGGGGCGTAGTCACACTAGTCAGGAAGGACGAGAATTAGGGGGATGACATAGACAACTTCCGGCCCATAACTCTGCTAAATACAGAGTTACAGATTTTAGCCAAGGTGTCGGCAAAGAGGCTGGCGCTTGTCGTCGAGAACCTGGTGGGAGAAGCACAGACATGCGCAAACCCGACCAGGTCCATACACGACAACCTCCACCTCATGCGATACATCATAGAGAGGGTAGGGTGTAAACCCGGCTTCGATGGGGCCCTGATCAACTTGGATCAGTTTAAGGCTTTCGATAGGGTTGACCATCGTTACCTGGATTATGGTGCTCGAAGCGGCAGGCTTCGGACCCGTCTTCAGAGGCCTGGATTGCTGCAATGCACAACAGCAACATCTGCTCAAGGATCAAGGTGAACGGCTACCTCTCGGAGCCGTTCCATATCACGCGATCCATTCGACAGGGATGCCCTCTCTCCTCCCTTCTGTACGTACTGACTCTCGAGCCACTACTGCGGAAGTTGGAGCTATTGCAGGGCATCTCTCTGGAACCGGGACTGCGGAAAGCGGCGTCGGCCTACGCCGACTACGTGACAGTAATGGTGTCGAGCGCCTCGCAAATCGAGGAAGTCGGCACCTTACTGAAGGAATACGAAAGATTCACAGGAGCGAAGCTGAACCGGGACAAGTCCAACGGTTTGCAACTCGGATCGTGGAGAGGCAAACCGATGCCTTCCGATGGCGTCGTCGGACGCTGGACGGAAGGACCGGTAAAGCTGCTCGGGGTCTGGTTTGGTCCGGACCTCCAGGTGGAGAAGAACTGGAACGAGGTGACGGCCAAGCTGTTTGCACTCACCCAGAAGTGGGCCGAGTTCAAACATCCTTGAAAGGTCGAGCGGAGGTGGCAAACACTTTTATAGCGTCCGCCATCTACTACCGCTTGACCGTCGTGCCTTGTCCAGCCAAAACGCTCACTAAAATGGAGCGCGCGCTCTTCCAATTCCTTTGGAAGAAGCGGGCTCTTTTGGTGAGAAGATCCATCTGCTGCCAACACCCTTCCAACGGAGGGCTGGCGAAGCCGTGGCTGACGATGCGCAAACAGGCGTTCAGGTTGCGGCATCTCTACGTATTCCTCACCGGACAACTGGTGTGAGCCCCGTTCGTGAAGCGAGCCTTCCCACGACTCGTCTCGCTGAGCGAGCTGCAGTACTGGATCAAGCAAAGACCGAGGAAAATGGGCGACTGGCACATCGAATGTGCTCAGGCGCTCACAACCCTCTGGCAGGCGGACCCGGCGATCAGTGGAGACTCCACTTCGTCATTCTGTAGAGGGTTGATCCGCAGCATGTGCGACGACGCGCTCGGTGAAACTCTAGGCGTAGAGGAAGACGAACTGGCCCGTCTGTTCGGTAGGACCTTCCGCCTGGGACCGATGGACAACTTCCAAAAGTCCCTGGCCTGGCAGTGCTACCGAGGAGCTCAACCAATTCGAGACAAGCTCTACAGACATGGGCGCCCGGGCAGGGACCCTGCAAAAAAGATCTGTCCGAGGTGCGTGCGAGACGAAGAAACCGTCGCGCATGCATTCATACACTGCCCGGGCGTCACTGACCTGTGGGGATATGTAGAACGACTATTGTCGCGGGTGGGACCAATCCGGTTGACCACCGAGTCCATTGTCATGATCAAACCGCCATCCTCCTTCAAAAACGAAGGAGAGGCAGTTTTTCTTTGTGTGATAGCTATGGCGAAAGAGGTTGTATGGTGGACAAGGTTGAAAGGGCTGAGGTCAGACACCTTTCTCTCTGGCCAACAACTGATTCTTTTTTTCAAATACCACTTTGGAAGAAGAATCAGGATGGAGAGACAGGTGCTGTACCCCAGCAAGTTTTATGAAAGGTGGGTGAAAGTGGCGAGAATGGCCCGAGTGAATGGGCCTTCTCTCTATATCAGCCTGTAGGTTGAGGGAAAAGAGGAGGAGAGGAAAGGAGTACAAACTCTTCGTACTCCTGGAGATGAGGGTTGCACATTTTTTTTTCGGGGGTATGTGTTACCCATATGTAATGTCTCCCCCTATTGGGGAAAATCGACTAATTTTTAAATTGCATTTGTAATATTTTACACGTTTTTATTGTATGTAAACTTCCCCCTTTGTATTTGTCCCCTTCTTTTATGCCCCTGTGGCTAATAAAGAAACATATCTATCTATATATATATATATATATATATTTCTATATTTTCATTTATATATATATATATATATATATATATATATATATATATATATATATATATATATATATATATATATATATACATGTACATATATATATATATATATATATATATATATATATATATATATATATATATATATATATATATACACACATACATGTACATACGTACATACATTTACATATCTCCATATATGCATTTACATAGATAGACACTTACAGTTAAACACACACACACACACACATATATGCATACACACAAAGCTATGCACACACCACACACATACATATACACACATTCACACAATGAAAGTCCTAGGAGGAAAACTTTGATGTTATTCACAATATTGTTGCCTCCAATATTCTTCTTGGACAGAAACCACTGCAGATAATTTAGGCTAATTTTGCCATAGAAATAAATCTATCGTTTCTAAATTATGTAGTATGTGTTATGATGATGATGATGGTGGTGGTGGTGGCAGTGGTAAAGGTGGTGGTGGTGATAGTGGTGGTGGTGGTGGCAGTGATGGCGGTGGTGGTGGCAGTGATGGCGGTGGTGTTGGTGGTGGTGGTGGTGATAGTGGTGGTGATGGTGGCAGTGGTGGCGGTGGTGGTGGTGGTGGTGATGGTGGCAGTGATGGCGGGGTGGTGTTGGTGGCAGTGATGGTGGTGGTGGGGGCGCGGGGGGAGGCAGTGATGGCAGTGGTGGTGGTGGTGGAGGTGGTGGTGATGGTGGTGGTGATGGTGGCAGTGATGGCGGTGGTGGTGGTGGTGGTGGTGGTGGTGGTGATGGTAGTGGTGTTGGTGGCAGTGATGGCGGTGGTGATGGTGGTGGTGACGGTGGTAGTGATGGCGATGGTGGTGGTGGAGGTGGTGGTGGTGATGGTGTTGGTGGCAGTGATGGCGGTGGTGGTGGTGGTGGTGGTGGTGGTGATGATGGTGGTGGTGCTGGTGGCAGTGATGGCGGTGGTGGTGGTGGTGGTGAAGATGGTGGTGGTGTTGGTGGCAGTGATGGCGGTGGTGGTGGTGGTGGTGGTGATGGTGGCGGTGTTGGTGGCAGTGATGGCGTGGTGGTGGTGGTGGTGGTGAAGATGGTGGTGGTGTTGGTGGCAGTGATGGCGGTGATGGTGGTGGTGTTGGTGGCAGTGATGGCGGTGGTGGTGGTGGTGGTGTTGGTGGCAGTGATGGCGGTGGTTGTGGTGGTGGTGGTGGTGGCAGTGATGGTGGCAGTGATGGCGGTAGTGGTGGTGGTGGTGATGGTGGTGGTGATGGTGGCGGTGATGGTGGTGGTGATAGTTGTAGTGGTGGTGGTAGCAGTGGTGGCAGTGATAGCGATGGTGGTAATGGTGTTGGTGGTGATAGTGGTGGTCGTCGTCGTCGTGGAGGTGGTAGTGGTGGTAGCAGCAGTGGCAGTAGTAGTGGTGGTAGTGGTGGTGGTGATGGTGGTGATGGCAGTGATGGCGGCGGTGGTGGTGGTGATAGTTGCGGTGGTGATAGTTGTGGTGGTGATGGTAGCAGTGGTGGCAGTGATAACGATGGTGGCAATGGTGTTGGTGGTGATGGTGACAGTGGTAGAGGTGGTCGTGGTGATAATGGTGGTGTTGATGGCAGTGATGGTGGTGGTGGCTATGATAGTCGTAGTGGTGATGGTAGCAGTGGTGGCAGTGGTGGCGATGGTGGTAGTGGTGATGGTGATAGTGATGGTGACGCTGATGACGATGGCTGTGGTAGTAGAGTGGTGGTGGTGATAGTGATGGTGATGGTGATGGTAATGGTAATGGTGATGATGGTGGCCGTGGTAGTGGTCAAGTTAGGTGACGTTGGTACTAGATGTGTTGATGGTGATGATGATGGTGGAAGTGGTAGTGGGGAGGTTGGGTGATGCTGGCGTTGGTTGATGTTAGTGCTAGATGTGTTGATGGTGATGATGATGGTAGTGGTGACGATAATGGCGGTAATGATGGTTGTAGTGATAGTGGTGGGGAATTCTAGCGTTGCGTGGTGGTGATGCTAGAGCTGTTGGTGGTGATGATGATGGTGGTGGTAGTGGTGGAATCGGTGGCGTTGGTGGTAGCGGTTGTCATAGTTATTAGGGGATGCTGACTTTGGAGGTGTTGGTGGTGATGATGGTGGTAGTAGTGGTGGCAACGGTGGCGTTGGTGGTAGTGGTTGTCATAGTTATTAGGGGATGCTGGCTTTGGAGGTGTTGGTGGTGATGATGATGGTGGTAGTGGTGGCAACGGTGGCGTTGGTGGTAGTGGTTGTCATAGTTATTAGGGGATGCTGGCTTTGGAGGTGTTGGTGGTGATGATGATGGTGGTAGTGGTGGCAACGGTGGCGTTGGTGGTAGTGGTTGTCATAGTTGTTGGATGATATTGGTGCTGGCGGTGTTGATGATGATGATGACGGTGGTAGTGGCGCACACCGGCGGTTAATGGTTGTAGAGGTGGCAGTGGTAATTGTGTGTGGATGCTGAGGCTGAAGGTGTTGATGGTGGTGATGGGGAGGTTGATGAAGACAATTAGGACGACATGCAATGGTGATGATGACAATGACGATGACGATGAAAACGGTGACGATGATGATGATGATGATGATGATGATGGTGATGATGATGATGATGATGTTGATGATGATGATGATGTTGATGGTGAGTATGGTGATAATGATGATGATGATGATGATGATGTTGATGGTGAGTATGGTGATAATGATGATGATGATAATGATTATGATGATGATGATGATTATGATGATTATGATGATGAAGATGATGATGATGATGATGATTATGATGATGATGATGATAATGATCGTGGTGATGACGATGATTATGATGAAGATGATGATGATGATGATGATGATGATGATTATGATGATGATGATGATAATGATCGTGGTGATGACGATGATTATGATGATGATGATGATGATGATGATGATGATGATGATGATGATGATGATGATGATGACGACGATGAAGAAGAATGACGGTAATGATGATGGTGATGATGATGATGATGGTGATGGTGATGATGATGATGATGACAATATGACGATGATTAAAGATATGGTAATGGCGAGGACAGTCAACGCCAAATATGTTGGTGTCTTGTGCTTCTCTCTATATTTCTTCAACATTACTCTCACAGTTCCACCATTGATAAGGTTCTTTGAAGGAAAATATGTTGTGTTATTACAATAAAAACCGAAGCCAGCAAATAAAACAATTTTGCCACGCTATAAACACACACACACATATGTATGTATATCTCTCTCTCTATATATATATATATATATATATATATACATATACACATACATGCATATATGTATATATATATACATATATATGCACATATATATATATATAAATATATATATACATATATATATACATATATATGCACATATATATATATATATATAAATATATATATATACATATATATATATACATATATATATATATGTGTATATATATACATATGCATATATATATATATATATATATATATATATATATATATATATCTGTGTGTATGTGTATGTGTACATGCATGTATATATACAAATGGACATATATATATATATATATATATATATAATATACATACGTACTTTTATACAGACGGGCATATGTGTCCAAATAATGGCTATCGTCTCCATAAAACGACGAATTGCTTATGATATTCGTGAAATGAAACGACAATGCAAATGCATAATAAAGAGAACATATATATATATATATATATATATATATATATATATATATATATATATATATATATATATACAGAGAGAGAGAGAGAGAGAGGGGGGGGAGAAAGAGAGAGAGAGAGTGAGTGAGAGAGAGACAAAGAGACAGATAGATGGACAGATATATATATATATACATATATATAAACAAAAATATATATATATATACATATATATAAACATATATATATATTGGAATAAATGCTCTGAAATAGCGATATATATGTGAATATAGACATAGAATATTCGAAAATATTCTGTATGTTTATAATAAACATTTTGAAGACCTAATCGCTATAGAATAGAATACGTCACGTATTACAATTAGATTCTCGATAAAAGCAAGGGAAGTAATCTACGCGTTTCATTCTTGTTAGAAATCATCAGGACTACATATCCAGTGCTTTTATCGAGAATGACACAGCTAGAGACTTATAGAATACTTAGCTGTGTACAGGAACTGGTTTGAAAGAGCGGTTGCCGGTCCGGCAGAAATTAGAAATTGGAATAAATGCTCTGAAATAGCGATATATATGTGAATATAGACATAGAATATTCGAAAATATTCTGTATGTTTATAATAAACATTTTGAAGACCTAATCGCTATAGAATAGAATACGTCACGTATTACAATTAGATTCTCGATAAAAGCAAGGGAAGTAATCTACGCGTTTCATTCTTGTTAGAAATCATCAGGACTACATATCCAGTGCTTTTATCGAGAATGACACAGCTAGAGACTTATAGAATACTTAGCTGTGTACAGGAACTGGTTTGAAAGAGCGGTTGCCGGTCCGGCAGAAATTAGAAATTGGAATAAATGCTCTGAAATAGCGATATATATGTGAATATAGACATAGAATATTCGAAAATATTCTGTATGTTTATAATAAACATTTTGAAGACCTAATCGCTATAGAATAGAATACGTCACGTATTACAATTAGATTCTCGATAAAAGCAAGGGAAGTAATCTACGCGTTTCATTCTTGTTAGAAATCATCAGGACTACATATCCAGTGCTTTTATCGAGAATGACACAGCTAGAGACTTATAGAATACTTAGCTGTGTACAGGAACTGGTTTGAAAGAGCGGTTGCCGGTCCGGCAGAAATTAGAAATTGGAATAAATGCTCTGAAATAGCGATATATATGTGAATATAGACATAGAATATTCGAAAATATTCTGTATGTTTATAATAAACATTTTGAAGACCTAATCGCTATAGAATAGAATACGTCACGTATTACAATTAGATTCTCGATAAAAGCAAGGGAAGTAATCTACGCGTTTCATTCTTGTTAGAAATCATCAGGACTACATATCCAGTGCTTTTATCGAGAATGACACAGCTAGAGACTTATAGAATACTTAGCTGTGTACAGGAACTGGTTTGAAAGAGCGGTTGCCGGTCCGGCAGAAATTAGAAATTGGAATAAATGCTCTGAAATAGCGATATATATGTGAATATAGACATAGAATATTCGAAAATATTCTGTATGTTTATAATAAACATTTTGAAGACCTAATCGCTATAGAATAGAATACGTCACGTATTACAATTAGATTCTCGATAAAAGCAAGGGAAGTAATCTACGCGTTTCATTCTTGTTAGAAATCATCAGGACTACATATCCAGTGCTTTTATCGAGAATGACACAGCTAGAGACTTATAGAATACTTAGCTGTGTACAGGAACTGGTTTGAAAGAGCGGTTGCCGGTCCGGCAGAAATTAGAAATTGGAATAAATGCTCTGAAATAGCGATATATATGTGAATATAGACATAGAATATTCGAAAATATTCTGTATGTTTATAATAAACATTTTGAAGACCTAATCGCTATAGAATAGAATACGTCACGTATTACAATTAGATTCTCGATAAAAGCAAGGGAAGTAATCTACGCGTTTCATTCTTGTTAGAAATCATCAGGACTACATATCCAGTGCTTTTATCGAGAATGACACAGCTAGAGACTTATAGAATACTTAGCTGTGTACAGGAACTGGTTTGAAAGAGCGGTTGCCGGTCCGGCAGAAATTAGAAATTGGAATAAATGCTCTGAAATAGCGATATATATGTGAATATAGACATAGAATATTCGAAAATATTCTGTATGTTTATAATAAACATTTTGAAGACCTAATCGCTATAGAATAGAATACGTCACGTATTACAATTAGATTCTCGATAAAAGCAAGGGAAGTAATCTACGCGTTTCATTCTTGTTAGAAATCATCAGGACTACATATCCAGTGCTTTTATCGAGAATGACACAGCTAGAGACTTATAGAATACTTAGCTGTGTACAGGAACTGGTTTGAAAGAGCGGTTGCCGGTCCGGCAGAAATTAGAAATTGGAATAAATGCTCTGAAATAGCGATATATATGTGAATATAGACATAGAATATTCGAAAATATTCTGTATGTTTATAATAAACATTTTGAAGACCTAATCGCTATAGAATAGAATACGTCACGTATTACAATTAGATTCTCGATAAAAGCAAGGGAAGTAATCTACGCGTTTCATTCTTGTTAGAAATCATCAGGACTACATATCCAGTGCTTTTATCGAGAATGACACAGCTAGAGACTTATAGAATACTTAGCTGTGTACAGGAACTGGTTTGAAAGAGCGGTTGCCGGTCCGGCAGAAATTAGAAATTGGAATAAATGCTCTGAAATAGCGATATATATGTGAATATAGACATAGAATATTCGAAAATATTCTGTATGTTTATAATAAACATTTTGAAGACCTAATCGCTATAGAATAGAATACGTCACGTATTACAATTAGATTCTCGATAAAAGCAAGGGAAGTAATCTACGCGTTTCATTCTTGTTAGAAATCATCAGGACTACATATCCAGTGCTTTTATCGAGAATGACACAGCTAGAGACTTATAGAATACTTAGCTGTGTACAGGAACTGGTTTGAAAGAGCGGTTGCCGGTCCGGCAGAAATTAGAAATTGGAATAAATGCTCTGAAATAGCGATATATATGTGAATATAGACATAGAATATTCGAAAATATTCTGTATGTTTATAATAAACATTTTGAAGACCTAATCGCTATAGAATAGAATACGTCACGTATTACAATTAGATTCTCGATAAAAGCAAGGGAAGTAATCTACGCGTTTCATTCTTGTTAGAAATCATCAGGACTACATATCCAGTGCTTTTATCGAGAATGACACAGCTAGAGACTTATAGAATACTTAGCTGTGTACAGGAACTGGTTTGAAAGAGCGGTTGCCGGTCCGGCAGAAATTAGAAATTGGAATAAATGCTCTGAAATAGCGATATATATGTGAATATAGACATAGAATATTCGAAAATATTCTGTATGTTTATAATAAACATTTTGAAGACCTAATCGCTATAGAATAGAATACGTCACGTATTACAATTAGATTCTCGATAAAAGCAAGGGAAGTAATCTACGCGTTTCATTCTTGTTAGAAATCATCAGGACTACATATCCAGTGCTTTTATCGAGAATGACACAGCTAGAGACTTATAGAATACTTAGCTGTGTACAGGAACTGGTTTGAAAGAGCGGTTGCCGGTCCGGCAGAAATTAGAAATTGGAATAAATGCTCTGAAATAGCGATATATATGTGAATATAGACATAGAATATTCGAAAATATTCTGTATGTTTATAATAAACATTTTGAAGACCTAATCGCTATAGAATAGAATACGTCACGTATTACAATTAGATTCTCGATAAAAGCAAGGGAAGTAATCTACGCGTTTCATTCTTGTTAGAAATCATCAGGACTACATATCCAGTGCTTTTATCGAGAATGACACAGCTAGAGACTTATAGAATACTTAGCTGTGTACAGGAACTGGTTTGAAAGAGCGGTTGCCGGTCCGGCAGAAATTAGAAATTGGAATAAATGCTCTGAAATAGCGATATATATGTGAATATAGACATAGAATATTCGAAAATATTCTGTATGTTTATAATAAACATTTTGAAGACCTAATCGCTATAGAATAGAATACGTCACGTATTACAATTAGATTCTCGATAAAAGCAAGGGAAGTAATCTACGCGTTTCATTCTTGTTAGAAATCATCAGGACTACATATCCAGTGCTTTTATCGAGAATGACACAGCTAGAGACTTATAGAATACTTAGCTGTGTACAGGAACTGGTTTGAAAGAGCGGTTGCCGGTCCGGCAGAAATTAGAAATTGGAATAAATGCTCTGAAATAGCGATATATATGTGAATATAGACATAGAATATTCGAAAATATTCTGTATGTTTATAATAAACATTTTGAAGACCTAATCGCTATAGAATAGAATACGTCACGTATTACAATTAGATTCTCGATAAAAGCAAGGGAAGTAATCTACGCGTTTCATTCTTGTTAGAAATCATCAGGACTACATATCCAGTGCTTTTATCGAGAATGACACAGCTAGAGACTTATAGAATACTTAGCTGTGTACAGGAACTGGTTTGAAAGAGCGGTTGCCGGTCCGGCAGAAATTAGAAATTGGAATAAATGCTCTGAAATAGCGATATATATGTGAATATAGACATAGAATATTCGAAAATATTCTGTATGTTTATAATAAACATTTTGAAGACCTAATCGCTATAGAATGCTATTTCAGAGCATTTATTCCAATTTCTAATTTCTGCCGGACCGGCAACCGCTCTTTCAAACCAGTTCCTGTACACAGCTAAGTATTCTATAAGTCTCTAGCTGTGTCATTCTCGATAAAAGCACTGGATATGTAGTCCTGATGATTTCCAACAAGAATGAAACGCGTAGATTACTTCCCTTGCTTTTATCGAGAATCTAATTGTAATACGTGACGTATTCTATTCTATAGCGATTAGGTCTTCAAAATGTTTATTATAAACATACAGAATATTTTCGAATATTCTATGTCTATATTCACATATATATCGCTATTTCAGAGCATTTATTCCAATTTCTAATTTCTGCCGGACCGGCAACCGCTCTTTCAAACCAGTTCCTGTACACAGCTAAGTATTCTATAAGTCTCTAGCTGTGTCATTCTCGATAAAAGCACTGGATATGTAGTCCTGATGATTTCTAACAAGAATGAAACGCGTAGATTACTTCCCTTGCTTTTATCGAGAATCTAATTGTAATACGTGACGTATTCTATTCTATAGCGATTAGGTCTTCAAAATGTTTATTATAAACATACAGAATATTTTCGAATATTCTATGTCTATATTCACATATATATCGCTATTTCAGAGCATTTATTCCAATTTCTAATTTCTGCCGGACCGGCAACCGCTCTTTCAAACCAGTTCCTGTACACAGCTAAGTATTCTATAAGTCTCTAGCTGTGTCATTCTCGATAAAAGCACTGGATATGTAGTCCTGATGATTTCTAACAAGAATGAAACGCGTAGATTACTTCCCTTGCTTTTATCGAGAATCTAATTGTAATACGTGACGTATTCTATTCTATAGCGATTAGGTCTTCAAAATGTTTATTATAAACATACAGAATATTTTCGAATATTCTATGTCTATATTCACATATATATCGCTATTTCAGAGCATTTATTCCAATTTCTAATTTCTGCCGGACCGGCAACCGCTCTTTCAAACCAGTTCCTGTACACAGCTAAGTATTCTATAAGTCTCTAGCTGTGTCATTCTCGATAAAAGCACTGGATATGTAGTCCTGATGATTTCTAACAAGAATGAAACGCGTAGATTACTTCCCTTGCTTTTATCGAGAATCTAATTGTAATACGTGACGTATTCTATTCTATAGCGATTAGGTCTTCAAAATGTTTATTATAAACATACAGAATATTTTCGAATATTCTATGTCTATATTCACATATATATCGCTATTTCAGAGCATTTATTCCAATTTCTAATTTCTGCCGGACCGGCAACCGCTCTTTCAAACCAGTTCCTGTACACAGCTAAGTATTCTATAAGTCTCTAGCTGTGTCATTCTCGATAAAAGCACTGGATATGTAGTCCTGATGATTTCTAACAAGAATGAAACGCGTAGATTACTTCCCTTGCTTTTATCGAGAATCTAATTGTAATACGTGACGTATTCTATTCTATAGCGATTAGGTCTTCAAAATGTTTATTATAAACATACAGAATATTTTCGAATATTCTATGTCTATATTCACATATATATCGCTATTTCAGAGCATTTATTCCAATTTCTAATTTCTGCCGGACCGGCAACCGCTCTTTCAAACCAGTTCCTGTACACAGCTAAGTATTCTATAAGTCTCTAGCTGTGTCATTCTCGATAAAAGCACTGGATATGTAGTCCTGATGATTTCTAACAAGAATGAAACGCGTAGATTACTTCCCTTGCTTTTATCGAGAATCTAATTGTAATACGTGACGTATTCTATTCTATAGCGATTAGGTCTTCAAAATGTTTATTATAAACATACAGAATATTTTCGAATATTCTATGTCTATATTCACATATATATCGCTATTTCAGAGCATTTATTCCAATTTCTAATTTCTGCCGGACCGGCAACCGCTCTTTCAAACCAGTTCCTGTACACAGCTAAGTATTCTATAAGTCTCTAGCTGTGTCATTCTCGATAAAAGCACTGGATATGTAGTCCTGATGATTTCTAACAAGAATGAAACGCGTAGATTACTTCCCTTGCTTTTATCGAGAATCTAATTGTAATACGTGACGTATTCTATTCTATGGCGATTAGGTCTTCAAAATGTTTATTATAAACATACAGAA
>OZ024740.1:323388457-323390957 GCA_964016885.1 Eledone cirrhosa
CCCTCCGTTACAACCCAGCCCACTATCCTCCTCCCCACCATATCGCACCACGCCACGCCACACCAAATCACTCCGCGACACAACACACCTCAACGCACACTTATATCCGTATGTCTTCATGTACGATTTCTACAATTCCTTTCCAACATCACCATGTTACATCCCTGCACACTACACCACACTACACCACACCACACCACACCACATCATACCACAACACATACCCATATCCGAATGTCTTAATACCTTCCCACCATCACCACGTTACACCTCCAGTATAATACACCACTCCACACCACTCCGCACCACTCCACACCACACTACATCATACCACACCACTCCACATCATACCACACCACATCATACCACACCACACTACACCACATCACGCTACACCACACTACACCACACTACACCACACCACTCCACACCATACCACACCACACCACACTACACCACACCATACCACACCACATCATACATCACTACACCAACCCCACACCACACCACACCATACCACACAACACTACACCACACTACACTACACCACACAACTCCACACCACACCACATCATACCACCCCACACCACACTACACCACACTATACCACACCACTCCACACCACACTACACCATACCATACCACACCACCTCATACCACACCACACTGCACCAACCCCACACTACACCATACCATACCACACAACACTACAGCACACCACTCCACACCACACCACATCATACCGCCCCACAGCACACCGCACTACACCACACTACACCAAACTACTCCACACCACACCATACCACACCACATCATACCACACCACTCCACATCATACCACACCACACCATACCACACAATACCACACCATACCACTCCACACCACACCACATCATACCACACCACATCATACCACACTACACCATACCACACCATACCACTCCACACCACTCCACACTACATCATACCACACCACACCACATCATACCACACCACACTACACCACACCACACTACTCCACACCACACCACACCACATCATACCACACCACACCATACCACACCATACCACTCCATACCACACCACTCCACACCACTCCACACCACACCACATCATACCACACCATACCATACCACACCATACCAGACCATACCACTCCACACCACTCCACACCACATCATACCACACCACACCACATCATACCACACCACACTACACCACTCCACACCACACCACACCATACCACACCACATCATACCACACCCACTCCACACGACACCACTCCACACTACGCAACACCACACCACATCATACCACACCACACTACACCACACCACACTACACCACACCACACCACTCCACACCACACCACATCATACCACACCACACTACACCACACCCTACCACACCACATCATACCACACCACTTCACACCACACCACACTACACCACACCACACTACTCCACACCACACCACTCCACACCACACCACATCATACCACACCACACTACACCACTCCACACCACACCACACCCTACCACACGACATCATACCACACCACTCCACACCACACCACTCCACACTACGCAACACCACGCCACACCACATCATACCACACCACACAACACTACACCACACTACACCACACCACACCACTCCACACCACACCCCACTGCACTACACCTCACTGCACCACACTACACGACACCACACTACACCACACCACACTACACCACACTACACCACACCACACCACACTACACCACACCACACCCCACTACACCACTCCACACCACTCCACACCCCACCACACCCCACTACACTACACCAAACCACACTACACCACATCATACCACACCACACTACACCACACTACACCACGCCACACCACTCCACACCACACCTCACTACACCACACCACTCCACACCACACCACATCATGCCACACCACACTACACCACTCCTCACCACACCACACTACACCACTCCACACCACACCACACCCTACCACACCACATCATACCACTTCACACCACACCACACCACACTACACCACACCACACTACTCCACACCACACTACTCCACACCACACCACATCATACCACACCAAACTACACCACTCCACCCCACACCACACCCTACCACACCACATCATACCACGCCACTCCACACCACACCACTCCACACTACGCAACACCACACCACACCCCACTACACTACACCACAACACACCACACCACACCACACTACATCACACCACACTACACCACACTACACCACACCACTCCACACCACACTACACTACACTACACTACACCATACCACACTACACCACATCATACCACACCACACTACACCACACTACACCACACCACACCGCTCCACACCACACCACACCACGCCCCACTACACTACACCACACCGCACTACACCCCACCACACCACATCATACTACACCACACTACACCACACCACACCACTCTACACCACACCACTCC
>OZ024740.1:323403457-323405957 GCA_964016885.1 Eledone cirrhosa
CCCTTGTACAAGACCACCATTACTGCATCTCTCCAGTCCTCAGGCACGGATTCATTAGCCCATATCCTTCCAAACAGAGAGTGAAGATGTTGCAGGAGTCTCTCACCACCATATTGTAGGAGCTCAGCATGTATGCCATCCATACCTGGAGATCTTCCACTGTTCAGCTTCGAAATAGCCACTGCAACCTCCACAAGTGTCGGAGGTTCTGCGAGAGCTACTTTCACAGGACTTTCCGGAATGAGATTGAGGAAATCTTCACTGACGACAGACGGCTGATTCAAAAGATCATCAAAGTGCTCTCGCCACCTTCGTAGAATTCCCTGTGAGTCACGAAGAAGTTCTTTGCCATCCTTGCTGCGAATCGGTGTCACCAGAGAAGAAGACGGTCCATAAACCTCACGCAAGAGACTGTACAACAGCTTTGTGTTATTGCAATCAGACGCAGTTTGTATCTCACCAGCCTTCTCACTCCACCACTGATCCTTCATCTGAGAAAGACTCCGCCTAACACGTGATTTTACATCCCTGAGCTCCTCATGCAACGTATTCCTCTCCTGTGGTTTTGCCGTCAAGTAGCGTGACAGAGCGCGCCTCTTATCAGCCAACAAGTCATCTATATGCACATCTTTCTCATTAAACCAGTCCTGATGTTTTCTCTGCACCAATCCCAGAACACGTCTGCCTACATCATAAACCGACTTTTTAAGGGTCGGCCAATCCTCACCAAGATCTGCAGCCTGCATCTCTTCTTCCAATGTCCTCTTCACATTTTTATCCTTAAGACGAGCAGCATTCAATCTTTTGGGCAGGGTAACACCAGGAGCCCGGATTTTACGTTTCGTGATTAGATTCACTTTTGCGCGTACCAGGCGGTGGTCCGTCCAGCACTCAGCTCCACGAAGAACACGAACACACTGCACATCCTGTCTGTCACGCATCCTGACTAGGACGTAGTCCAAAAGATGCCATTCCTTAGATGCAGGATGCATCCATGTGGTCTTGAATTTGTTCTTTTGTTGGAACATGGTGTTGGTAACACACAGATCCAGCTCCTCACACATCTGCAGCAAGAGCATACCATTGCTGTTACACTTTCCCACCCCATGCCTTCCGATTACATTCCATGTGTTAAAATCCCTACCCACTCTAGCATTAAAGTCACCAAGCACGATGACTTTGTCTGCCTGAGGGATATTTCTTAAAACACCTTTCAAGGCATGGTAAAAGGACAGTTTTTCTTCATCGACAGAATTCATAGTTGGAGCATACACACTCACCAGGGTAGCATATCTTCCCTTGTCCAGCGGAACTCTCATGGACATAAGACGCTCACTAATCCCCACTGGGAATTCTTCTAATTTATTCACCAGTACAGTCTTAACAGCAAATCCTACCCCAGCCTCTCTTCTGGTTCCTTCATCTCTTCCTTTCCAGAAGAATGTATATTCTCCACAAAATTCCGTAAGATGACCATCTCCAGCTAACCTCGTCTCAGACAAAGCCACGATGTCAAGATCGTAACGTCGAAGCTCCTTCGCAACAAGAGCGGTCCTTCGTTCAGGACGCTCCAAAGAATCCCTGTCAAGCAGCGTCCGTACGTTCCAGCAGCCAAGACTAAATGCCCTGTTTGGCTCTATTACAATGGCACGATGACTGGCGGGCCCAGGTTGTGATAACTTGGGGCCCCTGCCCTTATTGCCAATCATCTTTTTTGTTCCAGAACCCAAATTGGCAATTATCTCGTTTACATTGTTCTGGAACATCATTGAATTGGAAAAAAAAAAAAAAAAAAAAAAAGTAATAATAATAGTAATAATAATAATAATAATAATAATAATAATACACTATTAATAATTATTAATGCACTCGTGCAATGCCTGTGCGTGACGAATATTTTTAAAGTGAGGAAAGACTGTGCACTGAACCAATCCCACTCTCTGAGCGACAGTAGCTATAACCCGAAAAGAAGAAAAGATCAACATCATCGGTAACTACTGAGCCGCAGGTTTTATATCGGAGTTAACCCAGTTTCCTGAGATGCCTTCTCCTAGAAGAATACCCTGACATGGGCTAGGGGTTCTTCACTCCCAGTGGTTTAACTGCGCGATCGGGCATCCAGCCCGATTATTTCTATGTCCCCGCGCAAAAAAAAAAAAAAAAAAAAAATTACTTATTGACACTTATACGTACGACATACACACACACGCATACATATGCGTGCACACAGCAACACTCACACACACAACAAACACACACACACGCTACTCTACTCACTTACACGCACACACACACATATATATATATATATTACCGTCATTACTGATACAAGATTACCAGATTATGTCAACTGTTGACTTTCAAGAGTTTGTATAGTTGAAGCCGATCGTATTACAGTCCAGTATTACTATAATTGCTTTACAGCATAGAGTTATGGCTCTCCACGGAGTCAACAAAAGAGAGTACCAGTGATGCGCTGGCCAGTCGCTGGATCCGTGCC
>OZ024740.1:323410957-323423457 GCA_964016885.1 Eledone cirrhosa
TATATATAAATGAATAATAAAAAATATAATAAATTGTAATATAAATAAATAATGACTAAAAAAAAAACAGAAAAATATTTTTAAAAAAATTATTTGTAAAATGGTAAAATAGAAAAATACGATGAAAAGAGAAAGAAAGTGTTGAAAGAAATGATTGAGAAATGTAAAAGCCAAAGGGAGCTCCTACCCTCTACATTCTCATCCCACATAAACAGCAACATCAAGAAGATCAACAG
The DNA here is from genome assembly GCA_964016885.1 of Eledone cirrhosa. Lineage (NCBI taxonomy): Eukaryota > Metazoa > Mollusca > Cephalopoda > Octopoda > Eledonidae > Eledone > Eledone cirrhosa. The sequence goes on from OZ024740.1 coordinate 323,411,194, forward strand.
CAAATAAAAAGCAAGCAAGTAAAACCGGAACGAAATCTGAATGATTTAGAAGAACACATGTAAAAAGAATGGAGAAAATATGCTAATTAGTTGATAAGCAATATCTCATATCCATTGACACACACACACACACACACATACGAACACACACACATGCTATACGTATAAAATGGCCGTTTATCTCATTTCCATTGACACACACACGAACACACAAACACTCACTTATTCACTCACATGATGTATGTATAAAATGGCCGTTTATATGGCGTGTAAAGGAAAGAAGGAAAAAGTAGTAAAAACATTAAAATAGTTCTCATGTGAATATTAAATATTTAATATGGTTTATAAGATGGTTAAGTTAGCGAATGAATATGCCTGTACAAGATGAAATGGATGAGCCTTCGTCGGTTTCGACGTTGAGTATTCAAGCTGTTTGATCAAGTCAACAACCTGCTCATGGAATTAAAGAGCAGGTAGCTGAGTAATTTACAGATACATGAACCATTAACGTCCTTCTCAGGGAGATTCAACGTGGCACAGTGTGTGACAAATCTTGTCCTTTGAATTATTGATACATTCCATCAGAAATACTACTGAATAGAATGGAAATAATAGGACCTCCGTTGGTTTCGATGATTGCCGTTCTCTAGATACGTTTGTAGGCTTGTCATAACTATTTTATGACAGTTCCAGTTAGATAAGGCCGTTTCCACTTTCTTGTCTTAGCAAATATAGGCAATCTACATCTGTCTTGGGGTGATGCATTTTGTTGGCTGTAAGGTGTTTTTGAGTTTGGGAATCTATTCTTTGAAGATCAGATAAGCTCCAATTAATGATGTTATAACTGTATTGTACCACTGATACAGCTAAAGTATTTACAACCACGAAACGAATTTTAGAATTTAGTTGTTTTGAGGATCAGCCATACTTTTCTGTAATATTCTTTGCTTATTTTCTTCATTTGTTTATGTTTAATTCCATTACCTTCATTTATGCTGAGTTATTTATAGGTGCGCTCTGAATCTAACTCCTGTATGTTTGTGTCTGTATCGAGTTTATCAGATGATGTTTTTGTTAGCCTTCCTCTTTTAAACCTTATTTGGGCACATTTGTAAAGGCCAAATTCCACACCAATGTCATTGCTAAATTGCTTCACATTTGTTAAAAGTCCTATTTCTTTTGTAGCGTAACAATTCGAAGTCAGCCATAAACAACAAATTGCTAATGGCCTCCATTGTTGCTGTTCATCTTATACCTATATCTCGTGATATTGAGCTCCCTTGATATTGGAATGAAGGCAAAGCAAAAGAAAAGGAGGGCGGAGAACTCCTCCCTGAAATATTCCGCAATTAATTTTAAGTTTATCTGACTATATGAATCTTGTTATGGTTCGAGAAGAGGGCTATACTTCATTTTGTTATGTCAACTCGTAATAAGTTAGATATTATAGGAGACATTTTCTAAATTTCTAAGGCTTCCAATATCGATTTATCTGGTATACTGTCAAAGGCATTTCTATAATCAATCCAAGGATTATTAGATTTTTCTCTTTGGACCGATACTTTTCTATAATCATTTTATTAATTGATAGTTGATTTTTGCACCCATATGAGTTCGATGTTTTTGTTCTTGTGGAATGATTTCATTTTCACAAGGTATTTTTATATCTGTTCAGTTAGTATAGATGCCAGGATTTTGTAAGTCTCAGTAAGACATTATTGGCCTCTAGTTTTGTGGATTTTTTGTTTCAGCTGTTTTGGGGAGAAGGCATGTGGTGCCTTCTGCCAGCCAATTCGGGGTTTTGTTTTTTATGCATCCCTGTATCTGCATTAAACCAAAAGTTAGGGGTTTGATCTGTTCCAGGTGATTTTCATTTATGTGCTTTACTAAGTACCTACCTAAGCTCTCGCAGCTCTATTTATTGCCATTTCTGATAGTGAATATCTCTCATTCTGCCTGTTTCCCTATTAATCCATTCAGCTTCTTTATTGTATTGTTATTCATTGCTTTATATATTCTCCCAGAATTGCTGAACCTCGTTTATCTTAGGTGATTTCTTAATCTTAACTGGTTGTTTCCCTATTTCTCGGTAACATTTCTTTTCATCAGTTTGAAAGATTGTATATGGTTGTAGAACTTGCTTCTTTTATCGTGTCGTCTAACTCCATGTGCTCTGACCTGAATGCGTTGTTTCAGAGTCTTTTTAGTGTTCAATATATTATTATACTTTCATTTAAGTTTTCCTGCTTTTCTAGTCTTTATATTCACTCCCGGTTATCTCCTCAAATATTAACAGTTCAACTCTCAGGTTATCAATTTCTTTCTGTATTTCTTCTTTCCATTTAAGTTGCTTATTAACATATCTGTTTTGCTTTTTCTAAATTTTAATTTTAAGACCGATTTTGCATCTTATAGCATTAGCTGTAGAGTATACGTGGTTGTTAAAAGAGTTTAGATTATTTTCAGCTTCTGCTAAAATTTCCTTCCTTGCAACATTGTATATTTTGATCTTAGAAATATTATTTTTGTTGTTACGGTGCATAATGTTTTACTTAATTATCTAAGAATATCTTTTTCAGGTTCTGCAATGTCGTGTGCATTGTGTTCTACAACCCTGTGGTCATATTCATTATCCCCAGCAGCTGGTTATCTAAGTTGTTCTTCACCAATCTTTTTCATTCTGTCTGATTTCATCAATCCTCTCGTTGATTTCTTCCGACATGTTATCAATAGTTACTGTTGATGTTTTGATGCTGTCAGGTTGTATTGGTATTTCTGGTTTTCTGTTATTGCATCATTGTGATCTTATCTGATCTAATTCAGTCAGTGTCAATTTGTTTCCTTTTACAATATATCTACATGTTACCTAGTTTATTGACGTCTATGTACAGGCAGATGTTTTCTCCATTCAGTGTATGTTTCGTCTGTAACATTTGATTGGAGGTTGTTTAATGCAGTATAGAATGCTGTCATAACATGCGTATATTCCTCCCTAGTCCACTCTTGTTTTGTTTTATGATTTCGAGTATTGTTCTACTAGGCCAGGGTTGGGGATTTCCCAGTTCTGGTGACCTATTCAACTGTAAATTGGAGAGGTTGCTCATGTAGCTAACTTTTTTATTCCAGTCTGTTTCATCACTAGGGGAGGCGTCCCTTGGTAATCCGCCTGCCCAACAATGTGGTATTATTTAGGGGTATTAAATATTTTGCACTTTTAAATTCCAAGAGGTATATATTCGTGTACCACACTAGAAAGTTTTGCTTAAAGAAGCTTAGAAAGGCCTGTATACGTTAATTGTATATATATTTACATAATGTATTGGTTGGCCGTTGATTCTCCTGAGTTCCTCGACCCTTTGATGGGTCTTGCTTTTCCTCCTGCAGGATGTCCAAAAGCCACGCTCCCTACCTTACAAGTTTGGTGAAGTTACCGGTTTAGTTGCCGACCACCCGACCATGCAACATGTTGTATTGGGTTTCATATTACCAGTAGCACTCAAAAGTGATTTGACATATTTTTCAGTATTATTATTTTGTGTGCACTGCCAGTTCGCTAGGTCTTTCAGTTAGTGGATGTTGAACAATTTCCAAATATTTTTGGCGTCGCCGTGCTATTAAGGGCCATTACTAGCTGAATTTATGCGAGATGTGCGGTATGCTATTACCCAGTGTCTGTGCCTTGCAGACGTATGGGTTCGTGTCGCACAACCGATCTCACGAGTAATTACAATTACTGTTATTGTTATACCTAGCTTTTTTCTCTTTGTCGATATCTCCTTCCCTTTAATATCTCTAAACCTTACTCTATGTTGTTTTTGTCTCTGTATTACCCTTAAGGTCTTCGGCTGTTTTAGCGATAAAACGAAATCATTTATTATTGTACCTGTAATTTAAAGGTGCAGCCTTATCAAGGTAGACAAGAAACTTTCTCAATATTCGGGCTGTTCCCAGCAGGCATGTCTCCTGTAGTGGTTCTATCCTTGGTGCAAAGTCGATTTTTGACAGGTTTTCAAGTTCTTTGTCACCATGTCAAGAGCACCAATCACTACTGTGACATTAGTGACTGCCTTCACTTCATTACTCCAATATTTCAAGATCTCATAATTTAAGTCGGTATAAGCCCAAACTTTCTCCTCTTTTCGTTCAATTCTGGTCTAAAAAGGACACGCTACATCTACGAGGGTTCACTTTCTTTACTTCTTCTCAATTATTATTAAAAAGGTGGATTGACAGAATCGGTAGAGCGTCAGACACCATGCTTTGCAGTATAAAATTATGGACCTTTACGTTTTGAGTTCAAATCCCGTCGAGGTTAGCTTTGCTGTTCATCTTTACGGAGTCGATAAAATAAAGCACCAATAATGCACTGGTGTCGATATAATCTACTTTCCACTGCCCAAAATTGCTGGTCTTATGCCTATAGCAGAAATCATTATTATTAAATAGGAAACCCCACAAATTCATTGAAAGGTGGATAAAAATAGCGAACTTGATCCAAGTGAATGAGCCAGCTCTCAGTTGACACTTATAGATTGGAGGAGCTTAACTGAAAGAATTGGTCAGGATGGCCGTGGCTTTTTGTAGCTTTTTCCACGAGTGGCTCTTAGACATCTTCAGCTATTGTGGGATTTTCTTTGTTTTAATTTCTTTTGTTTTTGATGTTTTTCTTTTGTTTTGTTTTTTGTTATTTCTCATATTTATACCTTTTCATAAGACCACATTCTATCGTCCAGCAACCTCCTCGACCTTTTTCTAAACCCCTGTTGTTAATAAAAAACAATCATCATCATCATTATCATCATCCACATCATCATCATCATCATTATTATTATTATTATTATTATTACACTGTTACTTCGCCCGTCTAATTACTTGAGCCAATAATATTGTGTTTTCTATTAGTCGTTGACATATCACACACACTAGCACCCCCACTTCTTCTCCTTTTCTCAAGATTTTAGAGTCTCTTCTCCTCCCCTCTATCCCCATCTCTACATTTCTCTTTCTCTTCTACTCTACCCAACTCCTTCTCTATATTCATCACTCTATATACCTTACCCTCTCTCGCTCCCTGTCTGTCTCTTTGCCGCTTTCATATATATATATATATACATACATCATATTCTTCATGTATATATATATATATATATATTATATATTATATACATGTATATATCTATATACATACATACACACAGACAAACACACACACACACACATATATGTATACCTCTCTATGTCCCTTACACTTTCTCGATCACGCCGTTTCTCACAAACAATCACTTACTCTCTCTCTCTCTCTCTCTCTCTCTCTCTCTCTCTCTCTCTCTCTCTCTCTCTCACTCTCTCTCTCTCTGTCTCTTCTCTCTACCTTAGCGCCTCTCTGTTTTTTTCTGATCTATTCAGTTCCAATTTTACCGTATTTACTTCTAAAACTGATTAGTTCTCATTGCTGTTTTTTTATCTCTTGTTTTTGTTTCTGTTACTGTTTCCTCATAAAGTTTTTATTCTGAGAAGGTCACTGAAAAGGTCAGAGATTGTTGCATTCTAAACATTTCAACAGGAGATTCTAGATGATCGACATACACACGTATGTATGTATGTATGTATGTATGTATGTATGTATGTATGTATGTATGTATGTATGTATGTATGTATGTATATATATGTATATATGTGTATATGTATATGTATGTATGTGTATATGTATATATATGTACATGTATATATATGTATATATGTGTATATGTATATGTATGTATATGTTTATATCCATGTTTGTATGTTTAAACGTATGTATATATGTATTTTTATATATATATATATATATATATATATATATATATATATATATATATATATATATATATATATATATATATATATATGCATATATATATATTCAAAAGATCTTTGAATACATCTTCTCTATATGCATATATATATATATATATGTTTATATGTGTGTATGTTTATTAGTATGTTCATCTGTATGTATATATATATATTTGTATGTTTATATGTATATATATATATATATATATATATATATATATATATATATATATATGCATATATGTATATATGATTATATGTATGTATGTTTATTAGTATGTTCATCTGTATGTATATATATATGTATGTTTATATATATATATATTTATGTATATATATATATATATATATATATATATATATATATATATATATATATATATATATATATACATGTGTATGTGAGTGAGTTCCAACTCTGTAATAGATACCCAAGTCCTATTTCATACTATTGTTTACAAAATATTCCAGCACTTTCTAAATATGGCAAATAGTGATCATTATTGTAATAGTAGGAAAAATTTAAAAAAAACTACTAATACTAGTAATAAGGAAAACAACAGCCACATAATAATAATGACATTTAAAATGAAAAACCTCACAGTAAGGGTTATTTTGGACGTTGAAATACTCACAAAACAAGGTATCAAGACCAACAACCATAACAACAACAACGACGTCAACAGCTTCAACAACAACCACAACTATATCTATGACTGTAACCATAGCTGCTATAGTAGTCATACCGGCACCACCAGTTCCACGACCACCCACTCAACCCACACACATATACATACACATACACGCATGCACACAGAGACCCATGCACACTCACCCGTACATATACATATCCATACGCACGCACCCATACACACACACACACACACACACACACACACACACACACACATACATACACACACCCATGCATACACACACCCATACACACACACACACACCCATACATACAGACACCCATACATACACACACACATACACACGCACCCATACACACACATACTCATACACACGCACCGATACACACACACACACCCATACACACTCATCCATAAGCACACACATACACACACACACACATACGCACACAGTACAACCACAATCACAAGCAAAACCACAACAACAGTCATAGCAGCGCACACCACCACATACACACACATACACACGCACACACACACACACATACTCACACACACACACATACACACATACACACACACATACACACTCACACGCACACACTCACACACACACATACACATACACACTCACACACATACACACTCACACACACATACACACACACACATACACACTCACACACACATACACACACACCTACACATACACACTCACACACACATACACATACATACACACTCACACACACACATATACACTCACACATACACATACACACACACATACACACTCACACACACATGCACCTAACCACCACAACAACAGCTAAACCAAGATTACAACTACAACCACAAACATAACCACAACAATTGCCACAACCATATACACAATCATCACGTAACCACAACAACAATAAACACAACTACAACAGTAACTGCAACTGTAACCATAAACATACGCACACACACACACAACCACCACCACCACTGTAGCCCCAACTATATCCCCAACCACAACTATCTATTCAAACATAATGGTAACCGCAACTACAACGACAATCACAACCCCAACAACAACAATCACCACTATTATGACCATAACCATAATGACACACACAGTCACCACTACAGCCCCAACTCCAACCATAATGCCAACCCCAAAACACAACCCCCAACAATCACAATTTCCAACCAGCTCCGACAACCACTACCCCAACCCCAATCACAACCCCAACAACAACCACTACAATAACGACAACAACAACCACAACCATGACATTTGATTCCACTATCTAAAATATATAGCACTCAATAACAAAAAAAAAATGAAGCAGATTTTATCGAACAATATATTATGAATGCAATTTACAAAATTAACAAGAACCATGAGAAAAAGGTAAAAAGATATGAAAATACAAAATGGGGTGGCGAGGGAGAAATATTATACCTTTGGCGGGGTGGTATATCTCAGCAGATAAAATTGTGAAAGTACTGTCACACAGAGCAACCAACGATACCCTCTATGTCAGCAACGCAGATCCTTCCTCATGCGTAATGGGGATCGAGGACACTGGAAGTTCGATGATGACCGGCACAAAAATGAAACGGTCAGTCAATGACTAGTATTTAGTCATCGTCTTCTTGTCTGCATAGACCAATATATTAGTGGTACTCCGTCGGTTACGGCGACGAGTTTTCCAGTTGATACGACCAGCGGACGGAACAGCATGCTCGCGAAATTAACATACAAGTGACTGAGAATTCCATAGACATGTGTACCTTTAATGTAGTTCTCAGGGAGATTCGGCGTAACACAGAATGTGACAAGGCTGCTCCTTCGAATTACAGATACAACTCATTTTTACCAGCTGAGTGGACTGGAGCAACGTGAAATAAAGTGTCTTTCTAAAGGACACAGCGTATTACCGGGAATCGAACTCACTTCCTTACGTTCATGAGCCAAATACCCTATGCACAAAGCGACGTGGGGACCAATATATATATATGCAATACAATCATCATGGTTACTTCAACTTTATGGTCTTGTATAAATTCATCAGAACCTTTCTTTCATTTGTTTTCACCTTTTTTGGATAACCACATTACTTTAATCCTACACTTTATATTACTTCGTACATTCTAATACTGGTTACATACGCTATGTTGCAGCCATGATGGAGCATCATTTTGAAGGGTACTCATTTTAGGAATTAGGTTTTGTCGAATCGCGAAGTTACGGGACATAAACACGGGCTTCTACTATTTCGGTTAACCAAATTTTACTCGAAAGATATTGGTCTACCCGAGGCTATAGAGGAAGACACTTATCCAAAGGGCTACGCTGCCAGATTGAACCCAGAACCAAGTGATTAGGAAACTAATGTGTATTGTGTGTGTTTGCATGTATACTCATGTACATGTATACATGTAAAGGTGTGTGTGTGTGAACAATGATGAACAAGATAGTTTCAGGGAGTAATTGATTGATTAAAAACAATAAAGTAATAGTTCAATAAATAGACAATATTGAAAACATTCAGTAATCTGAGGACCGTTTATATAAAAACAAAAATCTTTAAATGAGTTCGATAAAGCCAATATCTGGGTTTTCAGCTCCAATTCACTCTGACCTTTTAACCTGGTGCTATCATGATATATCATCACCTTCCAAGAATCTGTTGATGATACATCATTCAGTGTCTTGCCACAGCATTCCATTATGGCAGTATCTTGTGTTTCATAAATGATGAAAAAATATAAAACAATTTATATTCAAAACAAGGAGAAAAATAGACAAAACATGGCTTTATCTGAGGAAGTGTGGATTTCATCTTCAATATGAAAACAAAACATAATAGCGTAACTATACAAGTAAGAACTGCTTTTATTTTTCATATTTTAAATTATTAATATGACGGGTCCTCCACTGGTTTCGACGATGAGTATTTCAGTTGTTCGATCACAATGTACTATCACCATTCAAGAATTTGTTGATGATACATCATCCAGTGGCTTACCACATTCCATCATGGCAGTTCTTTTTGTTTCATTGTTGATGAAAAAATTGAACAATCTATATTTAAAACGAGTAAAAAGTAAACAAAACCCAGCTTTATTTGAGGAAATGTAGTTATGGAATCTACTCAGGTATTTCCTCTTCAACATAAAAAAAAATCTCTAGTAGTAGAGCTGGATATAAAAATATAATTGTCGAGTTTATTTTTATTTTTTCGTGTCTTAAATTATTTATATGATGGATCCTCCGCCATTTTTGACGATAAACATTCCAGTTGTTCAGTCAACTAAACAGCTTTCTCTAGAATTATAGTGAAAGTGGTTAAATATTCCACAGGCACGTGTGCACCTTAATGTATCAGGGTATCAGCGGAACACAATATTTAATAAGGTTGCTATCTTTAATTTACAGGTACAAATTCCTCATGTATTATGCTGCAAATGGCTGATATTCCACAGTCACGTATATACTTAACGCAATTCTCAAAGCGAATCGGAGGGACACGATATGTGGCAAGGCTAAATGTACTTTTAAATTGCTGGTAAAACCCATCTTGTATTGTAGAGTAAATGACTGAGTGTCACACACGTGTACCCTTGGCGTAATTCTCGAAATGAATCATATGACACAGTGTGTGGAAAGCCTGGACAGATATAATCAACACAGATACAATCTTTCTACTCAATTTCTCTTTCATGGTTCAGGTAAGCCAGTTGGCCAACATGTCGAAATGAATTTCTTAACCACACAGCCAAATTTCTTGGGTGAACCAGAGGGTATGGTAAAGCTAGTTGGTCAAAATGTCGAAGTGAATTTTTTAACCACACCGCCACATTTCTTGGGGGAACTAGCGGTTATGGTAAAGCCAATTGGCCAAGATGTCAAAGTGAACTCCTTAGCCACACAGACATTTCTTGATATAACCTAAAAGTAAAGGAGTCAGAGCAGTGGTGACTTGGCAGAGTTGTAAAGCCGTCGGATAGAATGTTTTGCAGTACTCGGTCATGCTCTCTACCCACTGAGCTAAACTTCTTTTTCATAATTTGGAGATTGATAAAAAAAAATGGACCAATCTAGTACTGAGGTCGATTCTTCCTCTATTGTATATCACATTTTCACTTCCTCTATATCACACATACACATATACATACACTTGCCCATTTCCTCTCTCTCTCTCTCTCTCTCTCTCTCTCTCTCTCTCTCTCTCTCTCTCTCTCTCTCTCTCTCTCTCTCTCTCTCTCTCTCTCAAGAAGAAATCGGCTGGAGAGGATATAGGCTCTGCCAGGTTTAAAATCCTCAAGACACGCTGTATGTCCCTTACAACTTCATCAAGAGTTATGAGTCCATATATAAAAAAAAAAAACAGAATAGTAAGATTAAAATATTGTTGGTATCTATTTCTCACAATTTTTGATTTTTTATCTATTGTTCACTTAATTTGGATCACTTCGTGGTTGCTTTACAATACTGAAATGTCCATAAAATCGTTGTACATATAGTGGTGGTGCTCCAGCATGGCCTCTGCCTGACGGCTGGAACACGTAATAGAGTAATAGTGCAGTTTATTCACTTGAGTCACAAGGACTGCGTGGCATCAGGGATAAATGTTATTTACCAGAGACTCGGGTCACCCCATGAATTGTGAGCGTATTTGAATAAGCGGAAATTGCTTCAAAGCGCAGTATATGGATTGTACTTGTATTTCAAAGAACCAGTTTGTTCCACACTGTTTCACGCCGCCTCTAACTGAGAATTACATTAAAGGTACACATGTCTGGGCAATGTTCAGCAAGTTGCATGTTAATATAAAGAGCAAGCTGTTCCATCGATGGAAACCGACAGAGGTATTCCATATATTGCACAAGTGTCATTTCAATCAACCCAAGTCTCTCATTTCATAAGTTAGTCTAAGTAGGAAACCACACTCAACATATTCATTACACAATAAATATATAAAATAACGTAATCACATATACATAGGTAATACACGCAAATTATATATATATATATATATATATATATATTTATTAAAATAACAGACTAAAGTTTAAGCAAAGAATCGCTGCTTTCACCCTTAACGGGATCTTCTGAAACTAATATATATATATACATGTATATATATATTAGAGAGATTCGAGGCCCGTCGACTGTTCTCTGGCAGTTTCGACATCTATAGCTAGCTGTCGAAATTGAAAGAGCTCAGCCGTTGGGCCTGGACTCACTGTAATATGCTCACAGTCTACAATCCTAAGTTTAAAACAGATAAATCCCTATATATATATATATGTGTGTATATAGAGTATCGGTTGGTTTATTCAATAATTTCAATAACGTTGAGGGTTACGGAGGTAGTACCAATATTAGCACTTAATGGTGAGTTTGTATCTGTAAGGTTCTCATATGTAAAATGAAGTTTCATATTAATAAAATCAGATTGATGCTGGAGTCAAGTCTATCACACGAATATGGACCTTGAGCCAATCGTTTGTGAAACATACATAACTGGTCGATGATCAATAAAAACACTGTGGAAATTAGTCTGGTTATACTTAAAAGATAGGTATATAAATATATATAAATACCTATCTTTTAAGTATATATATATATATATATATATATATATATATATATATATATATATATATATACCTATCTTTTAAGTATATATATATATATATATATATACATATACATATACATATACATATACATATATATATATGTGGAAAAGAATGAAACGAAATTTCATTTCTC
>OZ024740.1:323425957-323465957 GCA_964016885.1 Eledone cirrhosa
TAGTTTTTATAGCTTTGTTAGAAGACCAAGGGCGGGAGAAAAGCCATTGACCTTTATGTAGAGTGTCGGAGACTGTTAAGAAAGGGAGAAACGAACCAGCGTTCGGCTTTTATTTTCACAGCAGAGAACTAGTCAGATGAAGATACTCCCAACGACACACAAGAGCCAGATGGTAGTGTCAAAACGGGAGAAGTATTATACCTATCATCCAAGTAGTGGGACAGCCATCTCATGGATTTGGAAGAAAAGCGTTTCCGTGTAGCAAACGTCACATACAAGTCTTGGGTGGAACCCAGGTCATGGAAGTAGTCGCTTGTACAACATGGCGTATTGTGTGAGCCGACTCAGAATCACGTGATTGTAATGCCAACATTTTAATCCCACAGCCACGTCTAAAAACCGTTTAAAGCCTTGATGTCTTTTAACAATTTAGTACTCCGTTTCTAATGGAAGACGATGTCTTTGATTTTCATATCATTTTGAAAATATCAAGAATTTTGACGGATTTAGGGATTTAATAAAATAACTTACTTCCTCATCTTAAACTGACGTTTGAAACAAAATATGAGAAAAGTTTGCACATAAAATAATGATGGAATGTGTTTAGATAAATATCTACTCATTACTCCTTTCGTTACCACATTTTTAATGTAAGACACTGCCGACGGTCTTACAATCAATTTTGAAAATATCATAAATTTGAAGGGGTTTAATCAATTTCAAGTATATCAACAATTTGAAGGGATTTAACAATTTAATTAATTTCTCATTATTAATTTGATGTTTGGTGCATAGCAAAAGTTCTTACATAAAATGCTGTTGCTAGATATTTAGATAAATATAAACACTTTATCATAAGCGGTTTTGTTTTACGCGGTTCAGTTTTCAAAGTGTTATCAGATGTTATCACCAGGAATGGGAATCAAGCGAATGTAATGATCCAGTCTTCGGTAACGCAACATAGGTGAAAATAGTAAAGTATTGGATAGTTTGACAGAATCGGTAGAGGGTCGAACGCCATGCTTTACAGCTACAGCAAAGAGTCATGTCCCTTTACGGTCTGAGTTCAAATCCCGCTGAGGTTAATTTTGCCTTCCTTCCTTACGGGGTTGATAAAATAAAGTACCAGTAATGCAGTGGAATAATTGTTGGCCTTGGGCCAAGAGTAGAAACAATTATAGATTTCCTCACAATGGAGCGGTGTTAGTTTTACAGTTAAATAAATAAAACTAGACGTAATTATTTTGTCTATACACAATGCATTTTTTCTCTCATACCACCATGTGATGGGAATAGGTACTCATTTATCTAATTTACAAATTCATCACTTTTTGGAGTCTGACACATCGTTGTATGTTTATCAAGCTGGGAATATTCTATGGAGTCTGTTAGACCTGCAGCCAAAATGTTCTTTACAGCAACACCAAAAATTCATGGATAAAATATTCTTTTAAATATATTCCGTATATTTCTTTGTCGTAACCTTGTATTGTATTTACTGAGGTAACTAGAATTATCCCCCTTAGGGAAATGAAAAAAATTGTGAGATAAAAGAGGGAAAATCACCAAGAAAAGTATAAAAACAAAAAACAATATAAAATATAACATTGAGATTCAACAATGTTCTGAAAATAAAGGAGAGAGAAAGGGGAAAAGAAAGAAATAGTAAGAGAGGGGGACAGAAAGAAAGAGATAGTGAGAGAGGGGACAGAAATAATGAGATACTGAGAGAGGGGTGGCAGAAAGAAAGAGATAGTGAGAGAGGGGGACAGAAATAAAAACATAGTGAGAGAGAGGGACTGAAAGAAAGAGATACTGAGAGAGAGGAGGAAAGAAAGAAAGACAGAGTGAGAGAGAGGGACAGAAAGAAAGAGATAGTGAGAGAGACGGACAGAAAGAAAGAGATAGTGAGAGAGGGGGACAGAAAGAAAGAGATAGTGAGAGAGGGGGACAGAAAGAAAGAGCGTGAGAGAGAGAAAGAAAAATAAGACACAAGAATCAGTACATCATACATAACATGTTCTTTGCTACAAGCGGACCTAATCAGCAACTGTCATTAGATAGACGAGGTGAAGTTGGATGAGGTGAGGGGAGTGTGAAAATATATATAAAGAAAAGAAAAAATGATTGATCGTAATCTTCCATGAAGTCAGTTGTTATTATTTAAAACCAATCCTTGTCAAAATGTGTTATTTTCCCCAGGGTAGAGGTTCAAATAACGTAACTATGGTGATGAGATGTGATGAGAGAAACGAAAAGAAAGAAAAACAGAAACACGAAGAACAGAGAGAGAAAGAGAGAGAGAGAGAGAGAGAGAGAGAGAGAGAGAGAGAGAGAGAGAGAGAGAGAGAGAAAAGAAAGAGTGTGAGTGAAAAGAGAAAGAAATGAGTGTGAACGAAACGTGAAAGGAAAGGGAGAGTGTGAACGAAAAGAGAATGTGAAAGAAGGAAAAGGAAAAAAGAAGCATCTAGAAGAAAAAATACAAAAATAAGTAAAAATATTTACAAAAATTTATAATTCATTCTGCAGCTTTTAAAATACAGTTTCTTCTCAACTATAAATATTTCCCCTTTTCCCTTCTTCACATCTCAACTTTCGTTCGTTACTTTTTGTCTTGCATTTCTTTTTTTTTTCTCGCAGTATTTCTCTATAGTCGCAATTATTGTATTAATCTGACACGTTTTGCTTTTTATGCTTTATTTTGTTGTTGTTGTTGCTGTTTATATAATTGTTGCTTCTACTATTTTTTCCCCCCTATATTTTCTAAAAACTGCTTACAGCTCAGTAATATAGACGCTGGCTTGCCATTTACCTAAACACTAGTAATATATCAACGATTCGTGTTTTTAGAGTGAAGCTTGCCAAAAATTAAGGAAAGGGAAAAAAGCAAACGAACTAACAAACAGACAAATTCCTTTGGGAGTAGTGAATGCTATAAATGTAAGGGAAATAATTGCATCAGATAAAGATGTAATGTAGATTTATGGAATAATAATAGCTGACCTTGTTGATACTGTATCCCGAACCAACGGAGAAAATATCTTAATTCCACTCCTTCAAATTACTTGTTGTTTTAGTCTGTTGATAATGGCTTACACTGTGTATTGAGAAAGTTATTGCCTACAAAACTCGACTATATTTCCAGACCAGACCGCCTTCTGTTACGTTAAAGCATGAAATATATTCGTGTTAAATGGCATAAGTTGACTCAAATCATATCGATAGAGTGAACATATTTTCTTAAATTTGAATAACACACTGTACAGAATAATTGTATTGTTTTCTGACGCGTTTCACTCGGTGAAAGAAGTCAGTGTGTCAACAATGTCTTTCTCTATGACATGGAATCAGTATGGCTGGAATGTCAAGGAGTTTACTTCGTAATTATTATGTCCCGGGTTCGATCTCACTGCGTGGAATCTAAATAAAATCCGAGTTCAGTTCCGTTGCATAGTATCTTGGGTACGTGTTATTTACCATAAAGGGCTGTGGATTGGCAGTATCAGTAGAAAGTCGAATGCCATGCTTTGCAGCATAGAGTTACGCCCCTTTACAGTTTGATTTCAAATCCCACTGAGGTTAACTTTTATTCTTACGGGGTCGATAAAATAAAGCACCAGTAATCCACTGGGGTAATTGCTGGCCTTGTGCCAAAAGTAGAAACAGTTATTTACCATAACCTAGGATCATGAGTGAAATTGATTAGCTGTTTTGAAGCCGGTCAAATGGATTGTACTTGAAATCAATGGTCCAACGTTATCACACACACTAATGCTAAATCTTCCTTGGAACTACATTAAGGTACACAAGTGTATGTTGTATGGTTCAGCCACTTACACCTTCATTTCTAGTGCAGGCTGTTCTGATGATTGAATAAAGGGAACACTCATCGTCGAAACTGACGGAGAACAATTCCATTCTATTTAAATCCCACGAACATTTCTGATGTAGGTGACTTTTGCCTGACGAAATGAGGATCACAGACGCAGCATAACACGACCTCTAGCTCACCATGACTGATATATATATATATATACTATATATATACTATATATATATGTGCATGCGTGTGTGTGTGTGTGTGTGTGTGTGTGTGTGTGTGTGTGTGTGTGTGTGTGTGTGTGTGTGTGTGTGTGTGTGTGTGTGTGTGTATGTGTGTTTATAGGGTGGATGGGTGTGTATCCATGTGTGTCCGTATTAATGTGTGTGTCTGTGTTTATGTCTAATAGTTTAGCAGTTTGACACGCTGAAATCGATATAAATGATACCAGACTTGAAAAGAAAATGGTGGTAGTCGAAAATAATGCTTCAACATGACAACAGTCTAATGCCTGACACCAGTAAAATAAACATACCATACGTGTGGCTATTAGATTACCTATGCAGTTATTTCTCGGTAAACCGTGTCAGTGACCCGGTTTCGATTCTCGTTTAAAGCAGATATAATACTTTGCTAACACCCCCGGGAAAGATATTAAATTTTTTCTAAGTTTCTACGTTTTCTATCTCTATAAATCTGTTGCATGAATTAGAGGCAACGCACTATTACATTACTTATATTTCGGAGTATTTTACCAGGAAACCAATATCTGCAGATCTAGTCTGACTAATTTTTATATCATTTCTAAATCTGGAAATATTTTGGACCTCCGTCGGTTCCGACGAAGAACGTGTCTTTTACTTGTTTGATAAATAGAACAGCCGACTCGTGATCTTACCTTGCAAGTGGATGAGTATTCCACAGACAAATGTACCTTTAAAGCAATTCTCAGGGAGATTCAGCGTCCGACTGTGTGTCACAAAGTTGACTCTTTGAATTACAATTACAAGTTCAGACCATTTGTATAACAATGCAAGAAGCTGAACATTCTACAGGCACGTGTATCCTTAGCGTACTTCTCAAGGAGAAGTACAATATTTCCACAGGCTTTACCACAGTTATATCATTGTTGATCACAGCATATGGTCAACATTGATCGCGAGTGGCTTAATGGTTAGGATGTTGGACTCACAATCGTAGGGTTGTGAATTTGATTCCCCGACTGTGTGGTGGGTTGTGTCTTTGAACAAAGCACTATATTTCACGTTGAGTCCCCTCGTACACACAAACCTGCATACACGTGCACACACACACATACACACACACACACACACACACACATATATATATATATATATATATATATACAGAGAGAGGGAGAGAGATGGAGAGAGAGAGAAAGAGAGAGAGAGAGAAAGAGAGAGAGAGGGGGGGGGTATATTTTCACCGTTTGAGACCTGTGGCTAGATTTTCATAAATTTAATACATTTGATGTTTAAGAATGGTTTCTCCAATAAATTAGACCCCATAATATTACATAAGGCCACATAAAGTATAAAACGGTTCTCGAAGAAACATGGTGAGATTCTCATTGTAATATTTATGTAACTCTCTGTGTTAATGTTTTCCTTTACATGAGCCATGTAGATTTCTTTTCTTTTTTTTGCCAATATCTTCTTCTTCTTCTTCTTCTTCTTCTTCTTCTTCTTCTTCTTCTTCTTCTTCTTCTTCTTCTTCTTCTTCTTCTTCTTCTTCTACCATCTCCTCACTCACTACTCGCACCCGAATATGGAATTTCCTTTTCTTTCCTCTCTGTCGTACTCGATACATTTCTCCCACTCTCTCTCTCTCTCTCTCTCTCTCTCTCTCTCTCTCTCTCTCTCTCTCTCTCTCTCTCTCTCTCACACACACACAGAAATGCACACTCTCACTCATATACATACATACGCGTGCGCATAACACGTAACACGTTTACTCCTTTACACACACACACACACACACTTATATATATATATATATATATATATATATATATATATATATATATATATATATATATATATATATATATATATACATATATATATATACATATATATATATATATATATATATATATATATATATATATATATATATATATATATATATATATATACATGTAAAGTTATATTTAAAATTGTTGGGTTACAACTAGTAAATATTTATAACTGATATAAAAGCACTCGACAAATACTTGGAGTATATTTACAATATTAAATAAATGGAAAACTATATTTATAAAACCATATTTATTTCATTATATATATTTCGGGATATCATATTAACAATATGCTATGCCTTCATCAGACAAAATACAATATAAACAGTTTTATAGATAAATATATTCGACATACCGTAATAAACATCAACTTCATTTGAAGAGGTTCACTCTAGCAGTGAAAATACAGAGAGAAAGAAAGAGAGAGAGAAAAGAGGGAAATAAGAAAGAAAGAAAGACAAAACGAAGAAAAGGAAGAAAAAGAAGAAAAAAAAGAAGCAAAATAGAGAGATGGAAAAATAGATAAAGCGAAGAGCTTCATGTAAAGAGACCGAAAGAGATATATATATATATATAGAGAGAGAGGAAATAGAGATAGATACATATATAAATATAGATATAGAAAAATTAGGTAGTGGGAGGTCATTTTGAGTAAGTGTATCAATGATGCATTTATTTATTTATTTATTTATTTATTTATTTATTTAGCTCAAGTATTAATGTAAGGGAGATATATAGAGAGACATAGAGAGATATAGAGAGAGAAAAATTTAAAAATAGCCAGACATATTCGAGGCGTAGAAAACCCTATGTTTTAATGTATTAGTATTTATAAAACTTACACTATATTGTAAATATCAGTATTCCTGAATGAAACAAGTATTCACAATGCGTGAAAATTCATTATCTTATGTTTAGTTTTTTAAAAAAAATTCATATGTCTATGTGAATCCAACTGATTCACTCCGCAAATTCAAAGTTACCGGAAAACATTCTCAATGTGGTATAAAAATTTGAGCGTATTATTATTCTTGCGATTACTCTACAAGATTATCTATCAAGCAGAAATAGAGAGCAGATTTCAATATACTAATCGAAAATATATATTATATTATAAGCAGAGATAACAATAATAATGATAATAAGTAAAAATATATAAAAATATAAAAATATAGAATAGAAACCTAAAAAAAAAAAGAATATTACGAAAGAATATTACATAATAAAAATATTGCATATTAAAAATACTACGTATTAAAAATATTACGTATTAAAACTTTACATATAAAAATATTAAAAATAAAAATTTACATATAAAAATATTAAAAATAAAAAATAAAATAAAATAAAAAATAAAAATATAAAAATATTATAGAATACTACAATACTAAAAGAATAAAAATAAAAATAAAAATAAAAATAAAAATAAAAATAAAAATAAAAATAAAAATAAAAATAAAAATAAAAATGAAAATAAAAATAAACCACAAAGAACAACCCTTCAAGGTTAATTGACAATATATTGCCAAGTTCACTACAAGACAAAGCCAAAAATTATCTATCAAATCACATCTAGCAAGGAATATCGCAAAAAAGATTATGATGTCCAATAATGTCTACATATGTTCCTATATTTAATATATAAGTTTATCAAGTGTAAGGTTAATTCAGAAAATTTGGAGCATCGGCTTTTAGGGTAGCTTAATTTTTCATGAGGAATGTTTAGATAAAAATAAAAATAAAAATAAAAATAAAAATAAAAATAAAAATAAATAAAATAAAATAAACAATAAAAAGAGTAAAAAGAGGGAATCAAAGATTTAGGAATCAAAAGATTTATCGGCTAGTTCTCATATAAATATAAATCAAACTAAATATACTACATTTTAAATTTAAATTTATATTTAAACGTTGAGTTTAATCTATGTTTGCAACAACTGAATAAATTTGTCCGTAGGTTAAGGGAATTTTTAGATTTTAGTATAAAGAATATCTCCTCTGCGCAGAGGTCACATGTCTCAGAGGATGAATTAAAAGGAATCCCTCTTGAGACTATATTCCAAGCCGTCGAATATCTAACGTTATCTAACTTAAGTTGCCAGAGTACACCTGATAGTGCCGTTGAAGATTTTTTATTTGGATCTGTGAAAGAATTCTTGTGGTTATTATAGCGAAGTTTAAATTCCGTCGATGTGGAACCGACGTAGTTAAAAGAATTAGAGTCAGTATTAACATTACAATTGTATACTATATTTTTAACTAAGCAGTTGTTATTTAACGGACATTTAGATCTATCTCTACAGTTACATTTGTTAACTTGTATATTATTTATGCTATTATCAGTAGGTTTTAAGTTCCTATTATTTATTCTATTAATATTTTGTGCTAAATTTTTGGTGGATGAGTAGGTTAATTTAATTGTATGCCTATTGAAGATTGAGTGGTACCTATGTGTTCTAGGGAAGCGATTATCAAGAGCTTTGAAAAATAATTTAGCGATGTGGGTTTTAATGTTTAGTGAGAAAGGGGGGGCAAACCAAATTATGTTCCTAGTTCTATTTCTTTTTTGTCCTTTGGAATTATTGTAATGCTTTCTATTATAGTTGTTAATGTTGTTGCCATAATTAAAAAAGTTGTTACTTTGTTTAGTTTGTTTATCATTATCTATGTACACAATCTTATCAGCATACCCTGCCCTAGCTAGTGCATCATTATAGTATTGGGCCTTTTCGTCAAAAATCTTTCTATTCGACGAGATCCTAGAGACACGTTTTTGGACTGAGTTTACTATAGTGTTTTTGACAGATCTGGGGTGGTTAGAGTTAAAGTTGACATAGTTTAAGTTTTCATTCAACTTGTGAAAAGGATAGTGGAGACATGTGTTGAGATTTAATGTTATATCTAGGAAATTGACTATTCTATGGTTGTTCTCAATTTCTCTTTTAAGGTTAAAGTAATTAAAAAATTTTGTAATTTGTTTACATTTTCTATTTAGTTCAGGGTTATTATTATTAATAAGTAAAAGCATGTCATCCCTATATAAACCTCCGGTAGTACCAGGTATTTTCCTATGTAGCGAATTGATTAAAAATAAGCCCACAAGGTCAGTTACTTGAGCTGAGTCGGAAGATCCCATAGTTATGTCAAAATTGCTATCTCTATCTGCTCTGGTCCATAATTTGTCATCAAATTCTATCAAAGTTTTCCTAGCCGATAATATAATATGCATTTCTTTGCTAGTTAGGTCCGTATGTTTGAATGCGTAATTTAGTGCCTTATTTAGTAGACTAGGGGTAATAGAAGAATAATAGTTAGCTATATCAAGTTGAATAAACCTATTATTATTGTCATATTTAATTTGCCTAAACCACTCAACAACCTCTCCAGTTCCCTTCCACAAGCTCAGGTTAGATACATAATCCAAGTTCTTAATTTGCAGTATCACCCTGTCAAGAATGTTTTTGCTTAATTTGCCCAGGTCCGATTTTGAAGGTGCGATCAATCTAACTGGCAGGTCAATCTCAAAATTCCTCTTGTGGTCCTTCATATTGATCTTCGGTTTCCTGGGCACGAAAGGTTGTGTTCTGTTCTCAATTTCCAACTCATGCATTATACAAGATGCTTCAACATTCATTTTCACAAGTTCGGTCTTATCTGCTACCTTGTATTTTTTCCTCAGCTCTTTCAGTATGAGGCCATTATACATGTCTTTCTGCACTCCATAGAGGTTGTTGGTCTTGTCAGATTTCACCAAGATCTTCTCAGTTTTCTCTAAGCTCTCAATGTTATCCTTAATGCCTTTCAGATATTCCTGGCCTTTAAAGTTTCTCTTGAATTTGACCCCTTGTATGATAGAAATTATATCGTTTTCAAAGTCAGATAAAAGTTTGTTAGGGGGTGGATTTCTTTTAGATTTGAAAACTTTGTTTAAGTCCGAGATATTTTCGTCTGCATTAAATTTATCAAAGTGGAATGCACGCCACCTGATTCTCCTTATAAAAGAGTCAGTTTTATCTATTAGTTGTTTTACAAAGTCTTTGTTTCTAGGTAGAGGTATATCTTTTAGAGAGGAAGTAATCTTAAAGAATTCCATTTTTCAGTTATAATATAAAGCGCTCAACAGTATTGGAGCAAGATACATGTAAAGTTATATTTAAAATTGTTGGGTTACAACTAGTAAATATTTATAACTGATATAAAAGCACTCGACAAATACTTGGAGTATATTTACAATATTAAATAAATGGAAAACTATATTTATAAAACCATATTTATTTCATTATATATATTTCGGGGATATCATATTAACAATATGCTATGCCTTCATCAGACAAAATACAATATAAACAGTTTTATAGATAAATATATTCGACATACCGTAATAAACATCAACTTCATTTGAAGAGGTTCACTCTAGCAGTGAAAATACAGAGAGAAAGAAAGAGAGAGAGAAAAGAGGGAAATAAGAAAGAAAGAAAGACAAAACGAAGAAAAGGAAGAAAAAGAAGAAAAAAAAGAAGAAATGCATGGGACAAAATAGAGAGATGGAAAAATAGATAAAGCGAAGAGCTTCATGTAAAGAGACCGAAAGAGATATATATATATATAGAGAGAGAGAGGAAATAGAGATAGATACATATATAAATATAGATATAGAAAAATTAGGTAGTGGGAGGTCATTTTGAGTAAGTGTATCAATGATGCATTTATTTATTTATTTATTTATTTATTTATTTATTTAGCTCAAGTATTAATGTAAGGGAGATATATAGAGAGACATAGAGAGATATATAGAGAGAAAAATTTAAAAATAGCCAGACATATTCGAGGCGTAGAAAACCCTATGTTTTAATGTATTAGTATTTATAAAACTTACACTATATTGTAAATATCAGTATTCCTGAATGAAACAAGTATTCACAATGCGTGAAAATTCATTAGTTGAGTGGTTTAGGCAAATTAAATATGACAATAATAATAGGTTTATTCAACTTGATATAGCTAACTATTATTCTTCTATTACCCCTAGTCTACTAAATAAGGCACTAAATTACGCATTCAAACATACGGACCTAACTAGCAAAGAAATGCATATTATATTATCGGCTAGGAAAACTTTGATAGAATTTGATGACAAATTATGGACCAGAGCAGATAGAGATAGCAATTTTGACATAACTATGGGATCTTCCGACTCAGCTCAAGTAACTGACCTTGTGGGCTTATTTTTAATCAATTCGCTACATAGGAAAATACCTGGTACTACCGGAGGTTTATATAGGGATGACATGCTTTTACTTATTAATAATAATAACCCTGAACTAAATAGAAAATGTAAACAAATTACAAAATTTTTTAATTACTTTAACCTTAAAAGAGAAATTGAGAACAACCATAGAATAGTCAATTTCCTAGATATAACATTAAATCTCAACACATGTCTCCACTATCCTTTTCACAAGTTGAATGAAAACTTAAACTATGTCAACTTTAACTCTAACCACCCCAGATCTGTCAAAAACACTATAGTAAACTCAGTCCAAAAACGTGTCTCTAGGATCTCGTCGAATAGAAAGATTTTTGACGAAAAGGCCCAATACTATAATGATGCACTAGCTAGGGCAGGGTATGCTGATAAGATTGTGTACATAGATAATGATAAACAAACTAAACAAAGTAACAACTTTTTTAATTATGGCAACAACATTAACAACTATAATAGAAAGCATTACAATAATTCCAAAGGACAAAAAAGAAATAGAACTAGGAACATAATTTGGTTTGCCCCCCCTTTCTCACTAAACATTAAAACCCACATCGCTAAATTATTTTTCAAAGCTCTTGATAATCGCTTCCCTAGAACACATAGGTACCACTCAATCTTCAATAGGCATACAATTAAATTAACCTACTCATCCACCAAAAATTTAGCACAAAATATTAATAGAATAAATAATAGGAACTTAAAACCTACTGATAATAGCATAAATAATATACAAGTTAACAAATGTAACTGTAGAGATAGATCTAAATGTCCGTTAAATAACAACTGCTTAGTTAAAAATATAGTATACAATTGTAATGTTAATACTGACTCTAATTCTTTTAACTACGTCGGTTCCACATCGACGGAATTTAAACTTCGCTATAATAACCACAAGAATTCTTTCACAGATCCAAATAAAAAATCTTCAACGGCACTATCAGGTGTACTCTGGCAACTTAAGTTAGATAACGTTAGATATTCGACGGCTTGGAATATAGTCTCAAGAGGGATTCCTTTTAATTCATCCTCTGAGACATGTGACCTCTGCGCAGAGGAGATATTCTTTATACTAAAATCTAAAAATTCCCTTAACCTACGGACAAATTTATTCAGTTGTTGCAAACATAGATTAAACTCAACGTTTAAATATAAATTTAAATTTAAAATGTAGTATATTTAGTTTGATTTATATTTATATGAGAACTAGCCGATAAATCTTTTGATTCCTAAATCTTTGATTCCCTCTTTTTACTCTTTTTATTGTTTATTTTATTTTATTTATTTTTATTTTTATTTTTATTTTTATTTTTATTTTTATTTTTATTTTTATCTAAACATTCCTCATGAAAAATTAAGCTACCCTAAAAGCCGATGCTCCAAATTTTCTGAATTAACCTTACACTTGATAAACTTATATATTAAATATAGGAACATATGTAGACATTATTGGACATCATAATCTTTTTTGCGATATTCCTTGCTAGATGTGATTTGATAGATAATTTTTGGCTTTGTCTTGTAGTGAACTTGGCAATATATTGTCAATTAACCTTGAAGGGTTGTTCTTTGTGGTTTATTTTTATTTTCATTTTTATTTTTATTTTTATTTTTATTTTTATTTTTATTTTTATTTTTATTTTTATTTTTATTTTTATTTTTATTTTTATTCTTTTAGTATTGTAGTATTCTATAATATTTTTATATTTTTATTTTTTATTTTATTTTATTTTTTATTTTTAATATTTTTATATGTAAATTTTTATTTTTAATATTTTTATATGTAAAGTTTTAATACGTAATATTTTTAATACGTAGTATTTTTAATATGCAATATTTTTATTATGTAATATTCTTTCGTAATATTCTTTTTTTTTTTAGGTTTCTATTCTATATTTTTATATTTTTATATATTTTTACTTATTATCATTATTATTGTTATCTCTGCTTATAATATAATATATATTTTCGATTAGTATATTGAAATCTGCTCTCTATTTCTGCTTGATAGATAATCTTGTAGAGTAATCGCAAGAATAATAATACGCTCAAATTTTTATACCACATTGAGAATGTTTTCCGGTAACTTTGAATTTGCGGAGTGAATCAGTTGGATTCACATAGACATATGAATTTTTTTTTAAAAAACTAAACATAAGATAATGAATTTTCACGCATTGTGAATACTTGTTTCATTCAGGAATACTGATATTTACAATATAGTGTAAGTTTTATAAATACTAATACATTAAAACATAGGGTTTTCTACGCCTCGAATATGTCTGGCTATTTTTAAATTTTTCTCTCTCTATATCTCTCTATGTCTCTCTATATATCTCCCTTACATTAATACTTGAGCTAAATAAATAAATAAATAAATAAATAAATGCATCATTGATACACTTACTCAAAATGACCTCCCACTACCTAATTTTTCTATATCTATATTTATATATGTATCTATCTCTATTTCCTCTCTCTCTCTATATATATATATATCTCTTTCGGTCTCTTTACATGAAGCTCTTCGCTTTATCTATTTTTCCATCTCTCTATTTTGTCCCATGCATTTCTTCTTTTTTTTCTTCTTTTTCTTCCTTTTCTTCGTTTTGTCTTTCTTTCTTTCTTATTTCCCTCTTTTCTCTCTCTCTTTCTTTCTCTCTGTATTTTCACTGCTAGAGTGAACCTCTTCAAATGAAGTTGATGTTTATTACGGTATGTCGAATATATTTATCTATAAAACTGTTTATATTGTATTTTGTCTGATGAAGGCATAGCATATTGTTAATATGATATCCCCGAAATATATATAATGAAATAAATATGGTTTTATAAATATAGTTTTCCATTTATTTAATATTGTATATATATATATATATATATATACATACATACATATACAGCCATACTCTCCAATCATCTTTCTGTGTTATGGTTTCCTCGTGTAAATCAATTATATTTCCTGTAATATAATGGTCGACCTGACATGGTCAGTGAGACGATGGATTCAGCCAAAGCTAGGCTATTGGTTAAACTCCAGGGCTTCTAATTTCCACTGCTAGTCTATTGCTGTAACTCAACTTTGATAACCTGAGCAAAATACCCAAATTGTAATATAATTGCGTTTTCCGACCCACTGGCCAATCCCATTCCATCAAGCGATGCCAAAAATATTAGAAATATCTATTACAAAGGTACTAATTTCAGTAGGATAAAATGGGTTTCTAGTTTAGAAGTTGGTCTCACGATCATAAGACTGTTATGTCGAACCCAGGTCGTTGCTGCGCATTTTATTCGTAAGTAAAGCACTTCATTTACGCTTCTCCCGTTCACTCAACTGAAAATTGTGCACCAGCCAGCAGTAGAGAATTAACCTTGCAATGGACCGACGTCAAGTTCAGTGGATATTGTAATTTTATATTCGTGAAACTCGAATAAACCGAAGAAATTTGCCTTCAATTTTTGTTTCTTATTAAACTATTTCGTTAATACGCTCTATTTCAATTGATACATAAATTCTTTTGAGTGATTTAATAATTTATTAAGTAGTTCACTGCTAAAATAATAGTAATTTAACATATGGTTCTAATGTAATATTATGCTGGGAAATTTTACTTCAAATAGAAACCATTTATTTTAAATGGGTGTGTTTTTTTCAATAGAACCACAGGGGGTTTTAGCAAAAGGGTCAATGCATTAGTTTAGCAAGGACAATGGAGTAATGTATTTTACTTTTACAAGGCCTGCCAAATTCATATTGTGACTATAAGTTAGAATCAAGATATGAGAAAACCCAAATTATATTGACTATCCACACAGACCTGTATTTGTGGTGCGTACAGATTGGCTGAATAGTTAAGAAGTTCGATTCGCAATTGGGCTCCGTATTCGATTCCACTGCATGCCATCTATGAGTTGTCCTAAATCTGAGTGAAATTGGGTGATCGGAACCTGCTTAGGAGCCTGTCAGTATGACTGTACTTATACTTCAAATGCCTCGGCCTGGTCACGCAATGCAAATTACATTAAGGGTATACATGTTTGTGACATGCCAGCTATTTACACATTCATTTCACGAACTTGCTGTTCTGTTGATCGAACAACTAGAACAGTCATCGTCGAAACCGACTGAAATCCGTCTGTAGTTCTCAGAACTAGTTGCTCTAAAACAAAAAACAGGTGTTGTTAAATAAATTTGGCTATTGTGTCAAGATTTATCACCATAAAAGGCTTATCGCATATGTAACCTACAGAAAAATACCTTCTGCAGCACTATCGCAGTCTGTTATTTTCTCCTTCTACAACTCTCTCTCTCTCTCTCTCTCTCTCTCTCTCTCTCTCTCTCTCTCTCTCTCTCTCTCTCTCTCTCTCCCTCTCTCTCTCTCTCTCTCTTTCTCTCACTCTCTCTCTCTCTCTATCCCTCTCTCTCTCTCTCTCTCTCTCTCTCTCTCTCTCTCTCTCTCTCTCTCTCTCTCTCTCTCTCTCCTTTATTCACTCACTCTCTTTCACTCCCTCAAATTCCCTCACTCACTCATCCACCCTCTTTCCCTCTCTCTGTCTTCTTATATTCCCTCCTCCTCAATTAATCGTTCTCTAAATTTCTGTCTCCAGCTAACACCAATATCTCTAAGAATGTTGCTATAACTAGTTCTAAAATACAACGACCTACAATCACGTGTTGGAAACCTTCACATCAAACATTCCTCACCACTCACTTTCTGTCCAACCTCCACTCCACCCTCTTATTGATGATTTAGGAAGAAACATCAGCACGTTTGTGGCGATAACCTTTCTATTTAGAAGGGACAATAATACACTCCCACTAACATATATGCACGGATATGGTCATATTACCTGATTTGTAATGTTATACACATATATGTATGTGTGTGTGCGTGTGAGTGCACGTGTATGTGTGTGTGTGTTTGTGTGTATATAAAGATTAAAACATTAAGTGTGTCACACACCGAGAGGTCATCAGGCTAGCGTTTATCCTGGTTTCATATATAGGCGTGAGCAGTTAGTAATAACTATGAGAAACCACTCATTAGACATTAGATCAATTCTAGCTGCTCTGCTTCTGAATGAGTTTAATGTTCGCATCAGGGACGGGATTTGGAATAGAACCCAACACTCTGAATACAATACGAAAACATGCGTTCTCACAGTTATCGACAGTAAACAATATTCTTCAGCGTCTAGGGTTGGAGCATAAGTAGAAATAAGACTGGTGTAATTCACTTTTGGAAGAGATAAACGAAGAGTCATAATTCGTTCGTTGATGGCAGTTGGTGTATAGTGATGGTCTCGTATGATGTAGCTTTTAATAAGAAAAAAAACAATCCTTGGATTCTTCTGTCCCTTTTATCCTTGCCTTTCAAAAAAGAATGTATAACCAGTGCCTTGGAGTCTTCCTTTTCCTGAAAGCAGTATTTCACACCTTGAATCTAGCCAGTTCCTTTGAGATTAGAGCTGTGCAGTTTTCTGGTCTTCCACTGTTGTCAATGTCAATATTACAAACATCATATTGGTAGTCTTAAGTTTCTTGTTCTTTTGATCACATGATATGTGGCCCGCCAGCTGCGGTTTCTAGTCGGGAAGTAGTAACGATCTACGATGTTTAATCCACTTGTTCTAGAACCTTCCTTGGGTGAGGTGTCCAGTTGTACTCCTAAGAAGGATTGTCCAGATACGAATGTAGAACCGGACACCTAAGGAGTCACTAGATCTTAGGTAGGCGACCATCACGCGTTCGCTGCCAACGTGCTGGTTCAGGAGTAGAAGCTTTTAGTTTCACCAAAACTTACTCCCGTCATCCATTGCCTATCACTCTTAGGCTTTGCAAGAGTTGGTTGGGGGTGACAGAAAATGAGAATAGAAGAAAGTGACTCACGTGAAATCAAGTTTGTGATCAACATTATTACATAATATGGCGGTGGATTGGCAGTATCAGTAGAGGGTCAGACACCATGCTTTCCAGCATAGAGTTATGTCCCTTTGCGGACTGAGTTCAAATACCGCCGAGGTTAACTTTGCCTTTCATCCCTACGAGTTCGATAAAATAAAGTACCAGTAATGTACTGGCTAATTGCTGGCCTAGTACCAAAAGTATAAACAATTATTACATAATGTGCCACGTTGAATCTCCATGGTACTTATGTTAACGGTGCATGTATCCGTTGTATCCTTATCACCTTACACGTTACATCCAACAGCACGCTGATTCGTTTAACGAACTGAAACACTCTTCATCAGAAGAGACGGAGGTCCAACAACAACTTTGATATCTATAAACCACAGGAAAGTCTCTCTCTCAGAGCTTTGGAAAACATATTTTATCCAGTAAGGTTGTTTTTCTCAGTTAATAACATTCATATCGGAAACGTGGAGCAGCGTCAACATTCTTATAATTATTGTACATCTTTTCCTTCTTCTAACGGAGATTCGGAATATATGATATTTTATATATATATATATATCTGTGTGTGTGTGTGTATGTGTGTCTATGTATGTGTATGTGTGTGTTTGTGTGTGTGTACGCGCGTATATATGTGTGTGTATGTGTATGTGTATGTGTATGTATATATACACGCGTAAAGCGGAAGAATAGATAAATAAATCTAAATGTATATATATATATATATATATATATATACATTTAGATTATATATATATATATATATATATATATATATATATATATATATATATATATATATATATATATATATATATATATATATATATATATACATATATGTATATGTATATATACATTTGTGTGTGTGTGCATATTTTGTTTTTATTTTTTTGTAAATATATGGATAGTAGAAATATGTGACTGAGATAAAAAGGAATATTGTGTCTTTTTCATAATAAGTCTTAGAAATATTTACGTTTCGTTTTTTTGTACAGATTCAGCTCTAACAATATAGCATTGTTTAAGAATCTCTATATATTTTGCAGTAACGTTAGTGAATAATATATGGTACATGGTATAGTTTTATTCATTGAGTGGGTTAGAGTTTTTTTGTCACTTGAATTATCGTGTAATCCTTTCCATTATCGAGGTAGTATATATCTATATTACATCTATATTTATTACTGGTTGCATTTTCCCCTGATCAGCCCATTATCACGTGTACTTGGTTTAAAGAAAAGTATGTTGGGTTATTCCTAATAAATTAAGTTACGTGATCGACATTTTGTATTAATATCTATACAAACTAATATTATATATAAATAAAATAAACTCTCCTTCAGTATATACGTACGTATGAATATATATGCACATATATATATATATATATACAACATATTGAGAAACACACAGATACATGCGGACACATACATATACATGAATATATCCACATCCATCCTTGAGTTAATGGTGCCAACCTTACCCGATGTTGCTCTATGAATAACTGGGACAAACCAATCCGAATGGATTAGACTGAACCAGTATCAGAACTAAAAGTACATTATGAAGAGAGAAGAAACATTTAGATATAATTAGTAATAAGATGTATCATACCTAAACTGCTTCTAGATTCCTCGACTACGTAGTTTCGTGGCATAATAAAAAACAATACATCATAGAGATATAGAGCCTTTGTGAGGTCTGCCGACTTATCAAGAGGATACCTCATTTTACTAGCTTCAAAGAGCACGTCTATAAGATGTGAGATAGAATCCCAAAAGGCGGAGGGGAGTCTATCACGTGATACGACGGTCAAGAAACAGAGCTAAGCCCCTTATAACCCTGAAAAAGAAGCAGTTTAGGTATGATACATCTTATTACTAATTATATCTAAATGTTTCTTCTCTCTTCATAATATATATATATATATATATATATATATATATATATATATATATATATATATATATATATATATATATATATATATATTATGTATATACATACATATATTTCTGTGTGTATATATATATATATACACACACACACACACACACACACACACACACACACACACACACACACATATATATATATATATATATATATATATATATATATATATATATATATATATATATATATATTTATTAAAATAACAGATTAAAGTTTAAGCAAAGAATCGCTGCTTTCACCCTTAACGGGATCTTCTGAAACTAACAAAGTCAATCTGTAAACGCAGAAGTGGATATTTAAAAAAACGTTGCAACCGGAGGAAGACAGGAAGACGATACTTTGGTGTGTATGTGTATGTATTTTTTCTCACAAGTAAGTTCTTTCGTTGCTACAGACCCCGCGGCTGAATTACCGGTCGCTATCTTCAATTTGCAAAGCCCTTTAAACTGTATGTTATTACTCTGAGGTGTTATACCTTGTCGAACGCTTGGCTGCACTGCTGAAGGCATTCGTTGGCTTAGCTGCGGATCGAGCTTCGAATATGCTGTACTTTCATTTGTATATACATATATATATATATATATATATATATATATATATATATATATATATATATATATATACATACATACATTACATGTATGTATATTTAAACAATAAAGATGCGAGAAAAAACACAAGCCCTCCATCTCAATTCTACTTTTGAAAAGCACAAGAACTGCGAAACCGGTAAAGGAAACAAACAAATATTTTAAAAAAGACTCCAGTTGCATTTTCGATTTCAACTATTTTCCTTATACGTTCACTCGTATAGGACATCTCGTTTTTTTTTCATTTTGTAAAACAATCTAATTTTCTAATATATATATATATACATACATATATATATATATATATATATATATATATATATATATATATATATATATATATATATATATATATATATATATATATATATATATATATATACACGGGTGTGTATGATTGTGTATAGAAGATTATATAAATAAAAGGAATTCCAACTTTGTCTGATTTACTCGTTTTATTTAGAATCCTTTAAAATTATAATGGTATTAGAATGAAATAGTATGGTAGAATGTTAAGTGTTAATTGAACAAGTACTTTCATGCTTTCGCAATTTTCAGGTTCATATTCTGTGGTGACAGTCAAGTTTGCAATTTTCAACTGTAATGAGATGGGTAAATTTTGTGCCTTATATACAGTGAACAGTGGCTACAGAATGCTAATTTTGCAAACTGTATTTCGACCAATCGGTGTGTAGTTTCACTGGATTATTAAAGCTAATTGGTTTAGGCCTCACGGTTGGTTGAGCATGTGTAACGACTTCTATTTGACCCTATCGAAAGAATCAATTGTTTTGCTATTTTTAGAAATGATGAAAATAGCATTTTCTAGTAATCATCACCATCAACATCACTTTTATTATTTATTATTGTTCATTTAGATTGGGTTAGAATTTATCAATAAAATTCTTTTCTTTGATTTTTCTCTTGAATTCACTTGGGCTGTGTAATTTGTAGAATGGAAATATTATAAATATTTTCTGACCACATGTTGCTAGATGGTTACTCAGGGGTATCTGACGGACATTTCGGTCTCTGATTTGCTGTCGGTGCACCCGTGCACGTTCCGATAATGCATTTCCAGTTTGACTGACATATAGTTCTTCACAATTCGGGCATTTAATGCAGTAAATTAGATTTCTGCTTTTGCAGTTCATATTTGCATTTGGGAATATTTTTCCAGTTTTGTGTTCATATTTTGGCCGGTGTGTATGGATTGGCATGTGCCACATCGACTATCATTGCATTTAGATACAGTGAATGATTGGTCTTTTTTGTTCAGGTCAAACTTTGCTTTTGTTAGTAATTGCTTCAAAGTTTTCGGCTGTCTTTTACTAAGAGTCAAAGATCGGTCTGTTTTTAAGCCTTTTAATTCATTACTTTGAGCAATGATCGGTAGGTTTGCTTTGGCAGTGTTGAAGATATTCTGGTGACATGGGTTGTGTGTCATTATAAACGGTATGACCAGTTCTTGGTTTCTTCTTCCTTGGGTTGTCCTAAGTTGTTGTTTAGGTATTTTTATAGCCCGCTGTATGCCATTTTCTATAAGTAGAGATGAGTATTTTTGTTTGAGCAAACATTTTCTCAGTTCTGTTAGGCGTTTGTTCCTGGTATTGGTATCTTCTACAATGTTACAAATTATTCTGGCTAGGCAGTATGGGATGTTGCGTTTTGTATGAGATGGATGGCACGACTTAAAATTTAGATATTGATGCGTGTCTGTGTGTTTATAATATATATCCGTGGTAATAGTGGTGTCGTTTTTGATTACCATTATATCTAGGAATGGTAATTTGGTACTACTCATCTCTTTTGTGAATTGGAGAGATGGGTGTAGGTTATTCAGGAGGATATTGAACTTATCCAGAGTATCTAGAGATTCTGTCCAGATGATAAAACAGTCGTCAAGGTATCTCTTCCAAGATTTTTCAATGTACTTTCTAAAGTCAGTGCTATATTTTTACTCTATTTCTTGGTAGAGTTATTGTTCTAAGTATCCCATTACAGAGTTCGCGTAAACTGGAGCAAACTTCGTTCCCATCGCTGTGCCTCTAATTTGGATGTAATTCTTTCCATTGAAGAAGAAAGTGTTGTTTTCCAGAATAAGTTTAACTGCGTCTAATATAAATGGCGCTGTGAATCTGGTGGGAATCACTTCTCTATGTTTTTCCACCCAGTATTTAACCGCCTTTATTCCTAAATCATGTGTAATGTTGGTTGAAAGGCTTACCACATCAAAACTAAGTAGAAGTGAATTCGTTTCCGTGGTTTTGGGAATATGGGACAGGAAGTCGATATCATCCCGGATGAAACTGTGTATGTGAATACATAGTGATTTCAAAATAATGTCAACAAAATTACTTAGACGGTGGGTAGGGCATGCTGGACCAGCTATAATAGGTCTAGGTTTTAAGTCTTTTGGGTGTAGTAATTTAATGTACTCACTGTTTTGTTCTTTTACTGCCAGATGGATTTCTTTTGACTTATGAACTTTCGGTAGGCCATACAGGTTGCTGGGTTTGGGCTCAAAGTTGGTGACGTAGTCTCTTTCCTTATCAGTAAGTGAGTTGTGGTATTTTGAAGCCAGGTTGTTGATCTTCTTCATGATGTTGTGGTCTATATTTGACGGTATTTCATGATGGAATGTTGTGACTTTCAGTTGTTCCTCAACCAAATCTTTGTAGTATTCAGCATCCATTATAACAACTGCACCCCCTTTATCTGCTTGTTTAATTATTATTGTTTTATCATTTTGTATACGTTTAAGTGTAGACATTTCTGAGTTGTTAATGTTTGGTCTAACATTAGTATTACGTCTAAGAGGAAATTTAGACAGGTTGTCAATGTATTGGTCGAGATAGATATTTCTTCCTTTTGGCGGAGTGAAATTTGATTTATTCTTTACTAGTGATTCAGTACTCTCATTACTTTTATCACCGAAGAATTCTGTCGAAAATTACGTATATATATTGGCAGTAGCATTTAGACAGCTTTTAAACATAATAGGGGTGTATATAACAGCATATATACGTTTATCTATATATATAAAATTGAGGATGTCTGTCTGTGTGTGTGTGAGTTCGAATCCCTAAAACTCGAGAAACACCCAACCGACTGTTTTCAAACTTTACACATGTAATACTTATGTTTCAGGGAGTGTTCTGAGCAAAAACAATTTCAAATTGTCTATGCCCCAGGCACCACATTAGGCGACTTACCGATCTCGCTCTATAATTCTTAGTCTTTCTCTTTTTAGATGGATACATACTTATAACGTCGCGCCCTTATAATATCTGTCTGTATGTCTGGCTGGCTGCATTACGTCACTTCCTTGGGGATGTCTGTGTGTGTGTGTGTGTGAGTTTTAATCCCTAAAACTCGAGAAGTACCCAACCGATTTTTTTCAAACTTTACATGTGTATTACTTATGTTTCAGGGAGTGTTATGCACAGCTTTTTGTATCTCCTAGGGCCCGCATTAGGTGAAAAACTGCGTTGTTTAACATTTTTAGGGGGTTTTTGAGGCGTTACGTCAGACCGATTTCCTTGAAATTGTAACTATGTATTAGTCAGTCTCTCCTTCATACCGTAAGCAAAGAAAATTCAATTTTCTTATGGCCTAGGGCCCGCATTAGGTGAAAAATTTCATTTTTTCAGCTTCTTGGGGCTTTTTGGAGGCGTTACGTCTAGCCGATTTTCCCGAAATTTCAAGGCGTATTATGCAAATAAAAAAAAATTCATTTTCATGATCCCCTAGGGCCCGCATTAGGTGAAAACCTGCATTTTTCCTGCTACATCGAGGAAAATCTTAAAGATTATCCAACCATCAGAGTATTCGGTTTATTTTCTTTACATATTGTCCAGGCATGCAGTTTTTACGTCTATTGGCGGCCCGCGTTCCAAAATACCTTATCCCGTGCAACGCCGGGTACCACTGCTAATATACAATAAACATACGGTGGCTTCCAGTCAGTGTTTACTATTTGCTATTTTCAAATGCGCATCTCCACCAAATGTTTCTCATGCAAAATCTATATAGACTGTTGGCTATTTCCATGTCAGTACCGCTTGACTGAATTTCACTGATGAAAGTTTGACGAATCTCGAAACAGTGCTATCTAGCATTCTCGACTGATACTGACAT
Organism: Eledone cirrhosa; assembly: GCA_964016885.1. Classification (NCBI taxonomy): domain Eukaryota; kingdom Metazoa; phylum Mollusca; class Cephalopoda; order Octopoda; family Eledonidae; genus Eledone; species Eledone cirrhosa. The sequence goes on from OZ024740.1 coordinate 323,449,688, forward strand.
TCAAGATGTGCTCACAGAATAAAAGAAAGAAAAATAATTTTTCGTAATTCAAATTTAGAGATATATGTATAGAGAGAGACAAAGAACTATATATCGTTTGAAGAAAACCATAGTATTTTGCACATACATAAAGTACATACTATTTAGGAAAAATACGTACGTAGGTATTTTTTCTAAATAGTATGTTTTATGTGTGTACAAAATGCTATGTATTTCTCAATCGATATATGCTTTTTTCTCTCTCTATACATATATATATTTTATAATTTGAATTATGTATATACATATATATATATATATATATGTATATGTATATATATATATATATGCCACCAGTTCCTTGAGAAGGGACTGGGCATGTCAAAGGATCGAAATAACTCTAGTAAACTTTGTGCCATCACTATGTTATTCTGTTTTTCTTTGTTTTTTTTTTGTTCAAGTTCTAGCTGTCTGATGAGACCATAGCTGTTGAATAATAGTTATCATCAAAATATATATAACAGCGAATATATATATATATTATAATGAGTCGGGACCCGACAGCTACGCTCGTGTCGTTTCAACAACTAGTTCCAGACTAGCTGTTGAAACGAAGAGCGCTCAGTCGTCGGGTCCCGACTCATTATAATATAACCATACTCTACTACCCCAGGCATGGTCAGTGGCGAAACGCGCGTCACCAACCAATAAACGTAATAAAGGAGTAACCAATCGTCCTTGTTATCTTATTTCACTATATATATATATATATATATATATATACATATATATATATATATATATATATATATATATACTTTATTGTATATTGATCTGATTGTTGATTATTTAATTAATTAAATAATCGTCATTGAGCAACATCGTGAATCATTGCCAAAAACATATATATATATCTATGACTTTGTCTAGTTTGTGTATATGTAAATCTTTATATTTGATAATCTCCCTTATGGTTGAGATGAAATTTAGGCAATATCAGGCTGCGCTTTCTAGCAACCAGCCGACTCGCCGTAAGGCACCAATCACATTCTTTCTGACTTGACCACTGACACGTCACAGTTCTTAGCCATTTTGAATTCGTTTCTGGCGGGGATCATTTAGAAAAATCTTCCTCCAAGTAAGTTTGTTTCCTGATGATTTCGAAGCTCATGAATTTATCCTTGATCGGATATTCCCAAAAGCGAATGAAATACCATGGGGTAGAAACGTAATTTTGGTATGTTTATATACATTTTTTCTTCTAACTTTGATTTTATACCTAATTGTGTATGGTTGACGATATATTTAATCGATTTCCACGTGCTATTGGAAATGGTGGGTAAATATTCTATAGCTGTTGATCGCGAATAGATAGCCGTCGTTTACTTATCTAGTATTTCTTCATAGGTGCCTTTTAATCTTATAGCCTGGTTTAATTGTTTTTTTTGTGTGGTTGATTATGCTGAGTGGGAGAGGAAATGGTGTATATATTTTATCAAATGATTCTATGGACATACTTTATTGTATATATATATATATATATATGTAAAAGGTAAACAGAAAAAACAACACAATCGGTACAGTATATGGATGGTATATTTTAGGTTAACGCAATAAACGTATAAGCCCAGTAAACATCAGGACATTCCAGTTTCAAGAGAATACTCCAATGTGCCTGCCTACATGCGGCGTCATAGGCCTTGGTGAGATCAAGCTGCTGCTTTTATTCTAGATCAAACATACATACATATAAACTACATACATACATATATACATACATAAATGCATACATACAAACATGATGGCTGCCCCCTCGTTAACGAGTATGGCCATTGCACGATATAACATTATTAATAATTATCAATTAATGCTATCGTGCAATGCCCGTGTGTGAAGATTTTTTTTAAAGTGAGGAAAGACTGTGCACTGAGCCAATCCCACTCTCTGAGTGACAGTAGCTATAACCTGAAAAGAAGAAAAGATCAACATCATCGGTAACTACTGAGCTGCAGGTCCTATGTTGGAGTTATCCCAGTTTCCTGAGTTGCCTTCTCCTAGAAGAATGCCTGACAAAGTCTAAGGGTCCTTCACTCCCAGTGGTTTAACCGGGGATCTGGTATCCAGCCCTATAATTTCTATGTTCCCGCGCATATATACATACATACATACATACAGGGGTATTACTTGTTTATCATAGAAAATCACTTGAAATGAGGCATACGGGTACTTTAAGATGTGTGTTTTTAACCATGCATATACAATATATGTAAACGTATATTCGAGTCCTTCGTAACTTCAAAACACCGGGACCAGAACGATAAAATATATTAACTCTATGTTATTGTCATTTATTTGGTACTGTCATTGTGTCATTTTTTCTGGGAGTCAATCTCAGAACATTTGTGGCACATCTAAAGCTATTATGACAAGTTATAGGATGATGTTAGCAATGTCAGAAACAGATGGGTTTTCATATACCTTTCTCCTTATTGACATCTTAAAAGGCAACGAAATGGCAAAAGCGTTAAAACGTCAAACGAAATACTTGTATTTGTTCTCTCTCTCTCTCTCTCTCTCTCTCTCTCTCTCTCTCTCTCTCTCTCTCTCTCTCTCTCTCTCTCTCTCTCTCTCTCTCCTCTCTCTCCCTCTCTCTCAGCGTACTGAATTCAAATTTCGTCGAGGTCAACTTTTCTTTTCATCTTTCGAGGTCGATTATAGCCAATGCGGTTGTGGGGTCGAATTTCTTCCTCTAACTCTATCTTTATCTTCCTCTCTCACTCACTATACACACACACACACACATATATATATATATATATATATATATATATATATATATATATATACCGGGGTGTTGAAAGGTTCCTGTCTTTTGGTAAAAGAAAAATACAGGGGAATCAGTTAATTATGATTTTATTTAACATATTCTCCTGTCAGATTCACACATTTCTTACAACTCCCCTGTAGAGGTAATAACTTGACCCTTTCGCGATACCCCTAAAACCAGGAACTGCGGGGAAATAGGTCGCTCCGTATGCCTGTTTTTCATTCACCTTTTTCGAAAAGATTTTCTGATGGAACTTTATATTGTCTTGTAGCTACACCTACCGACATCCTCGATAACCGGTCGGTTTTCCCTTATCTTCAGTCCACTAAAGACAAAATCTTCGATTAATTTACAAATACCTCCTAACCCCAAAAACAAATTGTTTTCAAATAAAGATGGCGGATAAAAAAATATCATTCGCAGAAGAGAAAAACCGGCTCTCCACATAATGGAAAAACCAAAGTTCCAGAAGCTTAAACACAGGAGACAACAACAAAAACAACAACTACAACATCAACTACTACTACTACTATAACTACTACTACTACTACTACTACTACTACTACTACTACTACTACTAATAATAATAATAATAATAATAATAATAATAATAATAATAATAATAATAATAATAATAATACTAGATGAGTGCATAGAATCATGTGATTAATTGTTGTTGGATAAATGGATAAGTCGGAGTGGGTGGGGTGAGAGGGCGATATGTATGTAAAGGTGGCGGGTGAACTTGCCGGTAAAATAGTGAAGAATATATATATTCTTGAGTAAAGCTTCGGGTAAAATGCTGTACTACTGGTAAAAACCGTTGGTAAAATAACAAGTAAAATAAAATCGTAGGTAATTATATAACAAAATAGCTGGATAAAACCATGGAATGTGTAGAAAACGAAAGCACATATATAACCAACCATGTGATTGTGTAATATAGACGTTAAATTGATCAGAGCTTACAATTCAAATAACCATAGAGTTTATAAAACATAAATATATTTTATATGCTTTTTATATATTCTGTTATATAGTATCACCCTGTGTTAGGGATGCTGCTAGTATGTATATATACATAGCGAATGGTCTTCAAAATATTTTTAATTAAACACACAGTATATATTAAATATATTATACATACATTCATATATATATATATATATATATATATATATATATATATATATATATATATACGATAAATTAAGCTATAACCTATGAAAAGCAGGGTAGAGTCTATGGCTCCGTTAATTTATCGTGATATTTCGCTCCTTATAACAGTCTTTCCTCTTTCTCTGTTTGGTTGAGCACATTTCTCTGAGTGGTTTTGGGCTGCCCTTTCTAGCAGCTCGTCCATCAGACACCACTGGTTCACTGCCCTAAATACGCTGTGACATCTCTCTCCCAAGTGTAGCTGGACGGTCGTTTTAAATTCTCTTAGAGTTGTCTGAAATGTATGGCCTTGCACACGCTGATGAACCATGGGCTATTCCATTTCAGTCAACAATTTCTTGGCGAAATAGATCTCTTTTGATTTGTACATGTGTGTTATATAGTTATAGAGGTGCGTATATACATTTTAATTTATATTTTTAATTATTGTGTGTCTACCCTGCCTTTCATAGGTTATAGATTCCATACACTGGTGGTTTTTCCCTGTTTTATTGATGGCGGACTATCTCTCTCTAGTGTGTTACCTTTTCAACATATTGTATATATATATATTTATTTATTTATTAAAATAACAGATTAAAGTTTAAGCAAAGAATCGCTGCTTTCACCCTTAATGGGATCTTCTGAAACTAAAAAAATCAATCTGCGAACGCACAAGTAAATATTTCGAAAAAGTTGCAACCCAAGGAAGACATAAGACAATACTTTGGTTCGTGGAAACGTTCCCTGGCAAAGAACGGAAAAAAACGAAGATAATACGTCATTATTTGGAGCGAGTGTACCCGCACACATACGAACGTATACACCAAATACGCATAAAACATATATAAACATATATATATATATATACATGTGTGTGTGTACGTGCGCGAGCCCTCTTTGGATTTTAGTCTTCAAATTTATTATTATTACTATATATATATATATAGTAATAACTGTTTCTACGTTAGGCACAAGGTCAGCAATTACCCACTGCATTACTGGTACTTTATTTTATCGACCCCGTAACGATGAAAGGCAAAGTTAACCTTGGCGGGATTTGAACTCAGAATGGCAAGGGCCGTAACTCTATACGTCAAAGCATGGCGTCCGACACTCTACCAATACTGCCAATCTACATATACTAATAACAATAAATTTATATATACATACACAGTTGTCCCCCGGTATTGGCGGTGTGTATGCTCCAAGAGCACCCGCGAAGAGTGAAAAAATATGACAATGGACTTGGTGAATAGAAATACCTATAAACATCAAAACATAACCTAAAATATAGGCCAGCAAATGCGGTAAATTGATATTAGTAATTTAGGGTTAAAAAGCGTGAAAAATATATATTATCACGGAAAAAGCCATAAAAAAAATCGCGGAAGATATTTACGATTCCGTGAATATGCTGTGGTTTCCACGAACTATTATTCGGGACCGCGAATTGTGGGGATACACAATATGTATGTGTGCGTGTATGTATGCATGTATGTATGCATACAGTTGGCGTTATTTCGTGTCAATTAATCCGTGATATATATATATATATATATTTACATTATGAAGAGAGAAGAAACATTTAGATATAATTAGTAATAAAATGTATCATACCTAAACTGCTCCTAAATTCCTCGACTACGTAGTTTCGTGGCATAAACAAAAACAATATATCATAAAGACATAGAGTCCCTGCGAGGTCTGCCGACTTATCAAGAGGTTACCTCATTTTACTAGTCTCAAGAACGCGTCTACACGACGTGAGAAAGAATCCCAAAAGGCGGAGGGGGAGATAGTCACGCGATATAACGGTCGAGAAACAGAGCTAAGCCTCTTATAACCTCGAAGAAAATACCACGGAGGCGGAGGGGGCATTTATATCGAGGCCGCAGAAGAGGTGGTGAAGAAGGCGAGAAGTATGGGTAATGGATATTTATATATATACACACACATATATACATATATATATATACACACACACATATATACATATATATATATATATTTACACACACACACACACACACATATATATATATATATATATATATATATATAATTGCGCGTGTGCGTGCGTGTGTGTATGCATAGATATATATATATACCTAGAGATAATCAGCTACATAATCTGACAATATATCAAAATAACCTGCGACACTCACAAAGACACACACGCACGCACACACGCGCACATACCAACACACACACTACATAAGTTACCATTCAATAAAACTTAAACAAGCAACATATGATATCTATCAAACCAGCATTTAACGAAAAACAAAGCGCTTTCTACTGATGTATTGTCCGCACTGACTGTGGCGTTACGTGACAGCAACATCCAACTTCAATCAGATTTCATTTCCTGCTCACGTTCTCAAAGATATTTTCTAAGGAAGAGACGAATCTGACCCATATTCTATATATGTTCTTCCAAAACAATGGATATTCTAGCGTCTCATATATGTATCATTATATACGGTGTCTCTCTATTAAGTTTTGTTTATAAGTGTAATCAAGATATGTGTTAAAACACGTTAAAACATGCACACGAATATATATATAGTAACACAACAGTTAGTTCACCATACCGAGAACAATTGTTTCACCTTATATATATATATATATATATATATATATATATATATATATATATATATATATATATATATATATATATACATATATATAAATGGTTTCCACGAACTATTATTAGTTAGGTCTAAGGAAAATTCCGCGAATAACAGGCACTGCGAATGGCGGGGGTACACTATATGTACACTATATATATATATATATATATATATATTTAAATGGTTTCTACAGGACTAGAACTGTTTCATTCGGGAGAAATCATCAGGGCTTCCTGATGATTTATCCTGAATGAAACAGTTCTAGTCCTGTAGAAGCCATTTCCATATTACATATTAAATATTCATACTCTGCTACGTATTGAGTACCTTACTTACTGTGGTTACACCCGATTGGTTACCCCCGATTGAACACGTGATAATCATATATATATATTCACCCGGGTGAACCTACAGTAACTCTGCGTTACACTTCCTCTCTCTCTCTCTCTATATATATATATATATATATATATATATATATATAAATATATATAACGAAGGAAATGTGGTAAGGAACCAGGTGGACCATAACGCACCAAAGTACTCAATACTTGAGGTAGTAGAGTGGGTAATAGGAACCAGTAAGACCCCGACAGCTGAGGTCCAGAATTAGCCGTCGAAACGGCTTGAGCTCAGCTGTCGGGGTCTTACTGGTTCCTATAAATATATATATATATATATATATATATATATATATATATATATATATATATATATATACAATATATTAATAAATGGAAACTATATTTATAAAACCAGATTTATTTTATTATATATATTTCAAGGGCAACCAGGGCAAATTATGGTGCGCTTTCATCAGATAAAATATAGATTTATAATTAAATATTGACATACCCGGAAAAAAGACAACCTTAACGGTTGGAGCTTTCTGGGTATGTCAATATTTATTTATAAAACAAATCTGTATTTTATCTGATGAAAGCGCTTTATATCAGTTATAAAATTTTTTAAGCTTATTGAATCCCAACAAATTAAATATAACCTCTGCATATATATATATATATATATATATATATATATATATATATATATATATATATATATATAAAATTCAAAGGGTATATATCCAAGAAGTCTTTGGACAAATTCCTCCAAGTAATCCCGGACAAACCACCCACACCCGGATATGTCTCCGCAAACAGTAATTCTCTTCTCGAATGGGCCATGGTGCCCAAATCCTGAATTGAAAGACTTCGCCAGGTGGTGCTATTAAGTTAGACATGGCCTGGGCCAATACTGGCCAAAACATTTCAAAGTTATTCAAAGTTATATATATATATATATATATATATATATATATATATATATATATATATATATATAATTAGACATAGTCACACATACATATATGAGTTTGGCAACCATTCACGGTGTGGATCAATGAAGAATTAATTAAATAATTATTAATCAGAGCTATATACAAAAATGTAAGTCCAAAGAATCATTAGATAAAATATATACAGTATTTCCTCTCCCAATCAGTATAAATTAACCACATAAAAAATCTTTTAAACGAGGCTATAAGTTTAAAATGTACTTATGAAGAAATAATAGACAAATGACACAGATTATTTTCCGCGATGTACAGCCATATGACACTTATCTAATTATTTCTTCTGGCCTGTAGAAATTGACTAGACAACTAGTTAACTACACTGAATTAGGTACAAAATAGAAGTTTGAAGAAAAAATGCACATAAATTTTACCAGAATTCTCATAGTCTCTAACACTGGTGGTTTCTACAGGCTAGAAGAAATAATTAGATAAGTGTCATATGGCTGTACATCGCGGAAAATAATCTGTGTCATTTGTCTATTATTTCTTCATAAGTACATTTTAAACTTATAGCCTCGTTTAAATGATTATTTATGTGGTTAATTTATACTGATTGGGAGAGGAAATACTGTATATATTTTATCTAATGATTCTTTGGACTTACATTTATATATATATATATATTATGTATTTATATATATACATGTATGTATATTTATTTCGATAACCAATGTTGCATGATCCAAGCAATTGAGAATAATTAAGTAATCTGGCTGAAGCAGTAATGGATGGATGTCACAACGTATTATGTATATGGTATATCACTATTATATCGGTGTATTGGCAGTATCGGTAGTGGGTCGGACGCCATGCTTTGCAGTATAAAGTCACGGCGCTTTAGGGTCTGAGTTCAAATCCCGCCGAGGTTAACTTTGCCTTTCATCCTTACGGAGTCGATGAAATGAAACACCAGTAATGCATAATGACCTTGTGCCAAAAATAGAAACAATTATTAAGAAAAGGAAGAGACGGTATCACATATTCAGCATTAGTTTATTTCAATACATCATCCTGTTATGCACATGTCAAATACACCAAAAGATCGATATTCAGCAGTTATTTAAAGCATTGTCGTCAAACATGAGGTGAAATGTAAATGAAAATAATGTTTCTTTTGTTTTTTCCCATGTTTGACATTGAAGATATGTTTATATATCAACACCGGCCAAGCATATGTTGTATTGACTCTAGTACTGGCAACTCGGTGGATAGGTGCGTGCGGGCTAGAACGGTGGTAGCAGTAGATGGTGAAAGTAGGTTAGTACACTAAACAGAGTCAGGCTATTTAATCTATGGTCAGTCGTTCTGGTTCCTAAAGGGTTATAAAACAGTCGATTAATCTATCTAAAATCTTTATCGATTAGCCCCCAGTGGGTGACAACGGACGTTCTAGCCTTATCACTATCATGTAAGCGTCGCTAAGTCTATGAAACATCATCATCTATCAAAGCTGCTGTACACCGGGAAGAGGGGTTTTGCTGAAACTAATGCGTGCAAATGTTGCCAAATGCGTGTGTGCAATCTAGATCTAAACATAATGGGTTCGCATTGATGTAGCCATGACGCGTGTGTACCTGGCCCTAATGCAGTAGTATATGCAGGTACAAGTGAACTACAGCTGATGCATAAGCGCATATACGCTGAGAAACAAACAACTCTTATGCTCCCGCGCACACATATATATAGATATGTGCCCCCCCCCCCCCCCCACATGCAGAGGTAGATTGATAGAGGTAAGAAATGAAAGAAAGAAAGAAAAAATATATCACGTCAAAAGTAAAAACGAAGATCAAAAATGTTAGTAGAAGTTAGAGGTAATATACAAATGAAATGGTAGGCCCGGTTTTTAAACATACATACACACACATACACCCCCCCCCCCCCCCACACACACACACATACACACGTATGTATAAATATATATATATATATATATGCAAAGTTTTATTTAAATTGTTGGGTTACAACGAGTAAATATTTATAAGTGATATAAAAGCACTCAACAAGTATTTGGAGTATATTTACGATATTAAATAAATGGAAACTATACTTATAAAACCATATTTATTTCATTATATATATTTCAGGGATATCATATTAAAAATATGGTATGCCTTCATCAGACAAGATACAATATAAACAGTCTTATAAATAGATAGATTTGACATACCTTCCACTTCAACTTCCATTTAAAAAGTTGATTTGGTAGTGAAAAAATGTTAGGGACAGTTATAGAGAAAAAAGAAAGAAAGAAAGAAAGCGAAGAAAAAAGAAGAAATGCATGCAACGAAAAACAGAGAGAGATAGATATAGAGAGAGAGATAGAGAGAAGAAATTCATGTAAAGAAAAAACCGAGAGAGATAGATAGAGAGAGAAAAAGATGGAGATAGATAGAGAGAGAGAGAGAGAGAAAAGAGAGAGAGAGAGAGAAAAAATAGAGAGAGAGAGATATAGATAGAAATAGAGAGAGAAAAAATAGGTAGTTGGGCACCAGTTGAATGACGTATCAATGATATATTTATTTATTTATTTATTTATTTATTTATTTAGTTCTAGTATTAAGGTAGAGAGAGATATATGTGGTTAGGAGAGAAAACAGCCGTTACATAGAGAGAAAAGAAAAATATCCAGTGATAAACGAGGCAGATTTAAAACATTATGTTTCATCAATCTAAAATATCAATTCGTATGAATTAGGTATTATAATGTAAATATCAGTATTCATGAATGAGACACGTATCAATAATGTGTGAAAAATAATGATCATATATCTAGTTTAAAATTCCTAGGTTAATAATCAGAACTGAGATAAAACTGAGATAAAAACTTTAAAAAAAAAATTGAAATACATAAGTATATATGCACTTTCATGAAAAAAGAAAAAGAAAATAGAAGGTTATACCAGATTCGATACTATAGACATCCATGTGAATTTACGTGATCAACTCTGCAAATTCCCATTTCACATGAAACCATTCTCATTGTGCTATAAAAATTCTAGTATAACATATATGTGTACATACACACAAATATATATAGAGTCTACATTAATTTTAACAATAATATTATTGTCTTTACTCTACATGATTATCGTTCAAGCATAAAATAGACAACAGATATCAATATATCAATAAAAATATTAAAAATATTAAAAATAAAAAATAAAAAATATTAAAAAATAAAACACAGTATGCCCCGCAAATCAACCACAGAAAACTACCCTTCAAATTTATTTGACAATATATTGCCAAGTTCATTATAAGCATCAGAATCAAAAGCAAACAAAACCAAAATTATTCACCAAATCCTGTCTAGCAGAAATCATTCCAAAAGTTTAGGATACCCATTTGATCTACAGATGGTCTTATATTTATTATAGAAGTTTATCTAGTGTAAAATTTATTCGATATATTTGGATCATCATCTTTTAGGGTAGTTTAATTATTAATGAAGAATGTTTAAAAAAAAAAGGACTCGAAAGATTTATCGGCGAGTTTCATAAATAATTACAAATCATAAGTAAATATACTACATTTTAAATTTATATTTATATTTAAAAGTTGAGTTCAATCTATGTCTGCAGCAACTGAATAAATTTGTCCGTAAATTAAGGGAATTTTTAGATTTTAGTATAAAGAATATCTCCTCCGCGCAGAGGTCACATGTCTCAGAAGATGAATTAAAAGGAATCCCTCTTGAGACTATATTCCAAGCCGTCGAATATCCAACGTTATCATGCTTAAGTTGCCAGAGTAAGCCTGATAGTGAAGTTGAAGATTTTTTGCTTGGATCTGTGAAAGAATTCTTGTGGTTATTATAGCGAAGTTTAAATTCTGTCGAGGTGGAACCAACATAGTTAAAATAATTTAAGTCCGTTTTAACATTACAGTTGTATATTATATTTTTAACTAAGCAATTGTTATTTAACGGACATTTAGATCTATCTCTACAGTTACATTTGTTTACTTGGATATTATTTAGGCTATTATCGGTATTTTGGCTAGGTTTTAAATCCCTATTATTTATTCTATTAATATTTTGTGCTAAATTTTTGGTGGATGAGTAAGTTAGTTTTATAGTATGTCTATTGAAAATTGAATGATACTTATGTGTTCTAGGGAAGCGATTATCAAGAGCATTAAAAAATAGTTTAGCGATGTGGGTTTTAATGTTTAGTGAGAAGGGGGGGGGGCAAACCATATTATATTTCTAGTTCTATTTCTTTTTTGGCTTTTGGAATTATTGTAATGCTTTCTATTATAGTTGTTAAAGTTGTTGCCGTAATTAAAATTGTTGTTATTTTGGTTAGTTTGTCTATTATTATCTATGTACATAATTTGATCACTATATCCTGCTCTACCTAACGCGTCATTGTAATACTGGGCTTTTTCGTCGAAAATCTTTTTATTAGATGAGATTCTAGAGATACGTTTTTGAACAGAGTTCACTATAGTATTTTTAACAGATCTGATCTCAGTTCTGATTATTAACCTAGGAATTTTAAACTAGACATATGATCATTATTTTTCACACATTATTGATACGTGTCTCATTCATGAATACTGATATTTACATTATAATACCTAATTCATACGAATTGATATTTTAGATTGATGAAACATAATGTTTTAAATCTGCCTCGTTTATCACTGGATATTTTTCTTTTCTCTCTATGTAACGGCTGTTTTCTCTCCTAACCACATATATCTCTCTCTACCTTAATACTAGAACTAAATAAATAAATAAATAAATAAATATATCATTGATACGTCATTCAACTGGTGCCCAACTACCTATTTTTTCTCTCTCTATCTCTATCTATATCTATCTCTCTCTATTTTTTTCTCTCTCTCTCTTTTCTCTCTCTCTCTCTCTCTATCTATCTCCATCTTTTTCTCTCTCTATCTATCTCTCTCGGTTTTTTCTTTACATGAATTTCTTCTCTCTATCTATCTCTCTATATCTATCTCTCTCTGTTTTTCGTTGCATGCATTTCTTCTTTTTTCTTCGCTTTCTTTCTTTCTTTCTTTTTTCTCTATAACTGTCCCTAACATTTTTTCACTACCAAATCAACTTTTTAAATGGAAGTTGAAGTGTAAGGTATGTCAAATCTATCTATTTATAAGACTGTTTATATTGTATTTTGTCTGATGAAGGCATACCATATTTTTAATATGATATCCCTGAAATATATATAATGAAATAAATATGGTTTTATAAATATAGTTTCCATTTATTTAATATCGTATATATATATATATATATATATATATAGCTAATATATATATATATAGCTAATACTATTATTATTATTACAGTGAACTGCGGAATACACTTAATTCCGATCTTTGTATACTTAACGAGCTCCAAATTGTTGAGCTAATAAATTCGAATTGTTGGGCTGCCCTCTCTAGCATTTTCCCCAATCCACGAGAGCCGTTATTTGATGCAAATAACACGTGATTTCGCCGTACTCTGGGCAGCGTGTATATTAGCTTTCTCTCTATCTATGAGGTTGGATGTGTCGTGAACAGTGTCCACATTTGCTGACTGAGGATCTTGTGGCCTGTTATACTACACATATCAGTGGTGAAACGAAGCGAGATTCGTATCAGCAAACTTTTAGTTATAAGGTTGCTAATTTAAAACTCTAATTCAGTGATTTGATTCTGACTTAGTTTTTTTTCTATTTAATTGCTAAACCTGTAGATATTGTTCTCTATACAGTAACGGTAAAACTCACTTGTAATAATTCTTTACACACATCTCACTGTGTAACACACTTCTCTTTGTGTAATATATTTGCATTTGAGCTCAGAAGGAAATTCGCTATTCTTCTTTGAGCTAATACTATTATTATTATTACAGTGAACTGCGGAATACTCTTAATTCCGATCTTTGTATATATATATATATATATATATATATATATATATATATATATATATATATATATATATATATATATATATATATATATTGTAACTTTGGAAGGGTCATGTTGCCAACAAAAGTACACGCACATATTGTGTTTCACTTCAATTTCTCATAGTTAGTTGGTTGATTCGGTAACCAGAATGTTGTTTATATAATGCCAGAACTCTTTCGTCACACATTCTGTGACCTCGTCAGTGACTAGGTTTTTATTTTGTGTGTCTCGCTTTTTTCTGTCCTACACCATCTTGTTTTTGTGTGTTTTGTGTTGTGTGCTTAGTTTGCGCATGCGTTAAATACAGTGTGTGTATGTATTTTTATTTATTTATTTATGTGTTTATTTACTTGTTCTATCTGTGTGTGTCTGATTTGTTTCGTTAGTTTGGTTTTCAAGTATGTCTGTATGCCTTCATTTTGTCCTTAATTACTAGTTGTGATGTTGCTAATACCCTCATGTTTTCTATTTAATTTTGGTTGGAGTTCGTTTATATTTGTTGCCTCTGTGATTTGTCAATATCCACACACAGAAAAGATGCAGTAATCGAACCAAACAACCAACCAACCGGAAACTTATAATAAATTGAGGTGAAAACCAGCTGTTGCTTATGCCTTTATTGACAACATGATCCTCCCAAAGTATAACAATATCTGTTTCAACATACCTTTTCACATAAGAAATCTCGCAAAACAAATTCAAAAACAAATTATATATTTATGTGTGTGTGTGTGTGTGTGTGTGTGTGTGTGTGTGTGTGTGTGTGTGTGTGTGTGTGTGTACATGTGTGTATTGGAAAATGTGTGAAATCCTTGGTACAGTTAGGTATAATTGAAAAAAAGGAAAGAATGACTTCACTTGTAGTTCTAAACAATTTAATTTTATAATATTACAATTTTACAATTTTCCTTTGTAGATCTAGAAAGCAAAATTGTAATATTATAAAATCAAGTTGTTTAGAACTACAAGTGAAGTCATTCTTTTCCTTTTTTCAAATATATATATATATATACATATATATATACACACACACACACTCACATACACATATATATACGTATATATAGACTAGCCGAATTACCCGCGCCATGCTGCGTTTCACACATTTTTTTGTAAGAAAATGATGATTGATTTTAAATCAGTGATATAATTTATGGAGAAAAACTCTGCATTTCAATATTACTCAATGTAAAATGTAATGTATGAAAAATTGGAAAACATTATTTTTTGTAATATAGGGCGGTGGATTGGCAGTATTGGTAGAGGGTCGGACGCCATGCTTTCCAGCATAGTTACATCCCTTTACGGTCTGAGTTCAAATCCCGCCGAGGTTAACTTTGCCTTTCATCCTTACGGGGTCGATAAAATAAAGTACCAGTAATGTACTGGGTAATTGATGGCCTTGTGCCAAATGTAGAAAAAATTATTTTTTGTAATATATCAAATCAAAATAACATTATTAAATCTTATTCTTATTTTGTTTTTTGTAAATTTTTTTTTTTTTCAAAATATCAATTCAAAACTTTTGTGAATACGCATCTTTAAATTTCTTATAAATCGAAGGAAAATAATTTTCATCGGGAGTTTGTGCCCCCGGGGGACCCTGATAGGGGTTTAACCACCATTAGGGTGTCTTAATATTATTATATTTGCTGAAACTTTGTGAATAGGCATCATATCTTGTCATTTACCTATGGTTTAAATTTCATATAAATCGAAGTAAACACATTTTCAGCGGGGGTTTTCAACGGGGGTTTGTGCCCCTGTGGAACCCTTTGATTAAAATGAAATATACTTATCCTGGGCAATGTAGTTTCAGAATATATACGGTTATGGGAGTCTATCTCCAAAACCACAGAAGTTCGTGAACAAACAAGCAAACAGACAGGAACTACAACTATATTTATATATATATATAGTAATAATAATAAATTTGTAGACTAAATTCCAAAGAGGACTCGATAAGGATAAATATAATATATAAGAACCGTAGAGGAAATATTTATTAAAATAACAGATTAAAGTTTAAGCAAAGAATAGCTGCTTTCACCCTTAACGGGATCTTCTGAAACTAGAAGAAACTAACTAGAAGAAATAGATCCCGACGCATTATATGGTATAACCCACCATATAATATGGAGGTGGCCACACCATTAGCTAAGATCTTTCTCTCCCTTATTATGAAGCATTTTCCTCCTACACATAAATATAGTAACATTTTTAATAGAAATGCTATTAAAATTTCTTACTCTACGACTCTTAACCTTGCACATAACATCACAGCTTCAAATTTAGCTAAACTACCTAGCCGTAGGAACACGTGCAACCCTGTAGTTAGTACTAACGGTAATTGTAGGAATCGGGTTGACTGCCCCCTATC
>OZ024740.1:323470957-323480957 GCA_964016885.1 Eledone cirrhosa
AAGGATTGAAATATATACACATACAAGTATGAAAGCATGCGTATAAACACACACACACACGCAACCACATACATGCATGTGATATATACAGGGAAGGGAGTGTATCAGTCAAAGCAGGGTCAGGCTGAAGGTCGATACAGATATAAAAGTATTAAATATGAAAATGAAAAAAATGAAAAAAATGAAAAAAACTTTCCTTAACTTACCTTCTTTACAGACTTCTCTTTCTGATTTACTTTTATTTTTATTTTTAACTTTATTTTTACTTCACATCCACCAGTGCCCCCCCCCCCTGCTTTTTTATTCAATTACTTTATATCTTCACTATTTTACATATTTTACTTCCCCCTTTTCTTTCACTACCTTATATCACATGTCACTCGTGTTTTCAAATCCAGATATATTCTGTTGTCACCCCAGCCGCTTTTATGTATGTTTACTTGCGTATAATTTGTACTCATTTATTCATACGGCTGGTTTTTATATTGTATGTATGCGTGTAAATGTGCATATGTGTGTATACGTGTTTGTATATGTATACGAATGCATTCTTATGTGCGCGTGTATGTGTATATGTGTGTGTGTGTGTGTGTTTTTATATCTAGGTTTTTTAAATACTTATATATATGTGTGTATATATATATATATATATATATATATATATATATATATATATATATATATATATATATATAAATACTTTATATCTTCACTATTTTTCAAATATTTCACTATGTTTTAAATTGCCTTGTCTGACGAACGAATGAGGACGTTTCTTATATTCGTCTTATTCGGGAAACCTCTGGTAATGAGGTAATTATATTGTATTGTTTATTATACATTAAATTTAGCTCTGTAACTTACATAGAGCACTCTTCCCTCCTATGACTTTTCAATTTTCAACGGAAACTTCAATACTTATAAATAAATATATATATATATATATATATATATATATATATATATATATATATATATTTAAAATGAGGTAAATATCTCTCTGAGTACTAAGTACCGTTAGAGATATATAGGGTGTTTATAATATAATTGTTGTTCTATGGTACTAATTTGAGATACCAGAACTATAAAAATTGAGATGAGCAGAACAAACAAACATTAAACAATCCTTTAAATAAATTAAAAAAAGGATTTAAATATCTACCTGTTCATAATGCTATTACCAGCGGTTTCGCTTTATAAAAAGATTAGAGATTCAGAGAATTTCTAACGGAAAAGTAAAGTTCATCAGATAGCTGTTTCCATCCTATAGAACAAAGTTTCACAGCCTGCAAATATATTGCCAACTACCAGCTCATATCAGTTATGGCCGTTAAAGTGATCCACTCGTGAACTGGCCGCTAGTGAAAGCGGGAATATTACAGACGTGTTGATGGGCTTGCTGCTAAAAAAAATAGCAGTAAGCAAGAACGAATTTTTTTCTCTCCATAGATTGGAGAATATATAAAATGAGGTAAATATCTCCCTGAGTACTAAGTACCTATAGAGATATGTAGAGTGTCTATAATATAATTGTTGTTCAATGGTACTAATTTGAGATACCAGAACTATCAGGTAGATATTTAAATGATTTTTTTATTTATTTAAAGGATTGTTTAATGTTCGTTTGTTCTGCTCATCTCCATTTTTAATATATGTATATATATATATATATATATATATATATATATATATATATATATATATAAACATATATATATATATATATAAACATATATATGAACATGTATATATATATATATATATGAAAGACGTAAAATAAGAAAATTTTAAAAATTAAAAATCAACTTACTTACTAAAATTTTTCACTCCAACTCATTAGTTTCTGTAATGGGATAAATATAGTTACATAATATATATAACTATAGACTCCCTGATGACGTAATGAATTCTCTATAGTTATATATATTATGTAACTATATTTATCCCATTACAGCAACTAATTAGTTGGAGTGAAAATTTTAGTAAGCAAGTTGATTTTTAATTTTAAAAATGTTCTTATTTTACGTCTTTAATATAATTGTTCTGCATTCACCTGCATAGAACCGCATAGGTACTAAGACATAACATATATATTTGCTAGCATGAGTGTACATCTGTACACATATGTTGGTAGATGTACTAATTCTCTCTCTCTCTCTATATATATATTTATTGTATAGAAGGAGCTTCTACAGGACTAGTACTGTTTCATTCAGATGAAATCTTCAGGAATCTGGGTGTCATATTAAGTTCTGGTATTTATACATTTAGGTAGTGGTAAGGGAGGGGTGCCAACAGACCTAATCATGGAAAAACTGCATGCCTGGACAATATTTAAAGAAAATAAACCGAATACTCTGATGGCTGGATAATCTTTAAGATTTTCCTCGATGAAGCAGGAAATATGCAGGTTTTCACCTAGGGGATCATAACATAAATTTTTTTTATGTGCATAATATGCCTTGAAATTTCGGGAAAAATCGGCTAGACGTAACGCCTCCAAAAAGCCCTAAAAGGCTGAAATAATGAAGTTTTTCACCTAATGCAGGCCGTAGGCCATAAAAAGGTTGTTTTTTGCTCACGGTATGAATAAGAGACTGACTAATACATAATTACAAATTCAATGAAATCGGTCTGACGTAACGCCTCAAAAAACCCCTAAAACGCTTAAAAACGCAGTTTTTCATCTAATGCGGGCCCCCAGGAGATCAAAAAGTGGAATTTATGTGCAAAAGACTCCCTGAAACATAAGTAATACACATGTAAAGTTTGAAAAATATCGGTTGGGTACTTCTCAAGTTTTAGGGATTCAAACTCACAGACACACACACACACACACACACACACACACACACACACACACACACACACACACACACACACACACACACACACACACACATACACACACACACACTGACAGACATCCTCAGGGAAGTGACGTAAGACAGCCAGACAGCCAGACATACAGAGTGATATTGTATGTATGTATCTATCTAAAAAGAGAAAGACTAAGAATTATAGAGAGCGATCGCTAAATCGCCTAATGCGGTCCCTAGGGCATTGAAAATTTGAAATTGTTTTTGCTTAGAACACTCCCTGGAACATAAATATTACATGTGTAAAGTATGAAAACAGTCGGTTGGATGCTTCCCGAGTTTTAGGAATTAAAACTCACACATACAGACAGACATCCTCAGTTTTATATATATACTAGCTGAATGGCCCGGCGTTACTCGGGATTTGCTCTATGGTTCTTATATATTTGATTTACGTTTATTTATATTTTGTTATTGTGTATGCAAACATATCTGTATACGAATATATAATTATATATATATCTATATATCTAAAACATAGATTGTCTGTCTGTCTGTCTGTCAGCTCACTAAAATCTGAGAACCACCCAACCGATTGTTTTCAAACTTTACACATGTAATACTGATGGTCCTGTGAGTGTTTTGAGCAAAGAATATTTCAAATTTTCAATGCCCTAATATAGTATATATATAGTAATGTAAATGCTAAAGGATTAATTCCATCAGACCATGTGAGAGAGTTTATAATCACTCACGCACACATACACACTCACGCATGCAAACGCACACAAACTCACACACACACACGCGCACGTACACACACACGCAATAGTTATTCCACTGTCATGTATGTTTGGCACATACAACTCTCAAAAGACGGCGTCTGTCACTCTCTCTCTCTCTCTCTCTCTCTCTCTCTCCCGCTATCCCCCTCTTTTAGTCTGTCTGTTTCTTTCACTCTCACTCTTTCTCTCTGTAACTCATTCACATTTCTCCCCTCTATCGAAAAACGCTGTGACGAATGGGGAGGAGGAGGAGGAGTAGAGAGCCACTTCTTCACTTCGCCTCTCCGTTTCTTTCTCTCCCCTCTCACTCCCTCATTATGTACAGACATTGGCCACTTAACTAATTCGATCCCTAGGTCAGAATAATTTGAATTTTTGTTTTGCTCAAAACACCTCCGGGGCCATACGGGTTACATGTGTAGAGTTTGAAAAAAAAACAGTTGGGTACTTCTCGAGTTTTAGGGAAACAGACACACAGACAGACATCCTCTGTTTTATATATATATATATATATATATATATATATATATATATATATATATATATATATATGTATATGTGTGTGTGTGTGTGTGTGTGCGTGCGTGTGTGTGTGTGTGTATGTGTGTGTGTGTGTGTGTGTGTGTGTGTGCGTGCGTGCGTGTGTGTGTGTGTGTGTGTGTGTGTGTGTGTGTGTGTGTGTGTGTGTGTGTGTGTGTGTGTGTGTGCATGTGTGTGTGTGTGCGTGTGTGTGTGTGTGTGTGTGTATGTGTGTGTGTGTGTGTGTGTGTGTGTGTGTGTGTGTGTGTGTGTGTGTGTGTGTGTGTGTGTGTGTGTGTGTGTGTGTGTGTGTGTGTGCGCGTGTGTGTGTGTATACGTACATATTTATGTATATATTGTATATATGGACTAATGTACTTGCTTGATAATGTGTACTATTTCTATCACGAATTGTATCGCTCGTCATGCTACAATAGAAATCTTGCTAAATTATGTAGTAATTGAATACCTTGAATTGTACAGCTTTATATATTTATGTACAGCTTTCTTCTTGTTGCTCCTATTGTTTTATATCCAAATTTAAACGTTGTATATTTAAAGAGAAGGAAAACGACATGTTGTGTGACTTCTATGACTTTCTCAAAGACAAAACTAAGTTAAGTGAAACGTAAATTGTGTTAATATATAACACTTAAATGACACATGAACAGAAGAATAATATTACATTGTGACACAATTTTCCTTTCATAAACAATGGCAGATCCTGGTTTTCATAGTGTTTATATGTATCGAGTAAGCGGCGAGGTGGGCAGAGAAGTTAGAAAGTCGACTGAAACTGCATTGCGTTATTCGTTTTGTTTCTCTCTGCTTTGAGTTAAAATCGTACCAAAGACAACTTTGACTTTATTTTTATCTGGCCAATAGAAAAACATTCAAGTTTAATATAGGGGTCAGTTCTTCATCTATATGTTACTTAGACCCAATTTTCTCCCTCTCTGTGTGTGTATCTCCCCCCCCTCTCTCTCTCTCTCTCTCTCTCATTCTTTCCCTTTCTCTCGTTCTCCTCCCCCTCGCTCTCTCGTTCTCTCTCTCTCTCTCTCTCTCTCTCTCTCTCTCTCTCTCTCTCTCTCTCTCTCTCTCTCTCTCTCGTTCTCTCTCCCTCTCGTTCTCTATCTCTCTCTTTCTCTCGTGTTCTCTCTCTCTCTCTCTCTGTCTCCTCCAGCACAGAAAGAAATCATCCGTGCTTGGACTTGCAGATGCATGCATGCACACATACACACACACATATATACATACATACATGCATACATACATACATACATACATACATACATACATACATACATACATACATACATACATACATACATACATACATACATACATACATACATACCGCAGATGCCAATATAATATCAAAGATTAGTGAAAAGGAGAATATTTATGCAGAACTGATGAGAAATCTGCAGATACTCCACCCTGATTACACCTTCAGATTTATGCCTGTGATTATTGGGGTACTGGGATATGTTAGTAACTGCCTCAATACAAATCTTGAGAAGCTAGGCTTCACAGGAACAGAAAGAACACAACTAGTTAGAAAACTACAAGTACAATCCATTAATGGAACAGTCAAAATATGTAAAACATTCCAAAAATGTTGCATCTAATAACTGCATATACACATGTACAGATACAAAGCATATACACATGCACACATACAACTCAAAACATACATATCCACACATACAATAACATCCATATCTACACATGCATGTATACATACATACCTACCTAGTTGATGTTGCGTAAATTCAAATGAGAGAGTCTTGTGTCTATGTTAGAAACCGACTCTCTCTCTCTATTGGTAAAACTTTGTGAAATTATAAAACCAGAAGAACATACATACATACATACATACATACATACATACATACATACATACATACATACATACATACATACATACGTTCATACATATATACAAACATACATACAGACATTCGTTCGTACGTATTTACGTACGAACGTATAATGAATGCAAAATCTGAATCCACAGAATACTTTCTTCATATTAACCTATTCAGAGGCGTGACAAAACCTGGTCAGATGCTGCGGTTGGTATTTCTAAGATTTTCGGTTCCTTGCCGCAGCTAAAGATGCTATTTCTCTCTTTTAGAATCCGGAACTTTTCTTAAGCTAAAGATATATAAAATCCATCAAATAGAAGACAAATAATGATATTGATTTTTTTTTGCAAACCTTTATGGTCAGTGTTCTAACAACTCTTAACAAACATTCTGCACGTGATGTTTGTTGTGATTCAACTGGTTGACGGCTATGTATATATATATATATATATATATATATATATATATATATGTGTGTGTGTGTGTGTATGTGTGTGTGTGTGTGTAAAAGGTAAACAGAAATGATGAAACAAACGACACAGTATATGGAATAAATATATTAGTTTAACGCTTATAATAGCAGGAAGAGAGTCTTAACGTTTCGGACACTAATCCTTCATCAGAAAATAGAGTTAGAAATAAAAGGTGTGTGTGGGGGGAGAAGAGTGAAAGCATGCTACAAACGCCTATAATAATAGTCGAGTACTATTGATGATAATTGAAAAGAATCGGGTTGATTATATTTGGAGACGGAAAACTTGGCTGGAGGTGTCACATTCGTCTTCCGTCCATTGTTTCTGTTTCCACAAGTAATTTACTCGTGTCTTTCATTAATATTATCGACTATTAATATATATATATATATATATATATATATATATATATATATATATATATATATATATATATATATATATATATATATATAACAAATAGTCTTACTGTTCTACATGGCTGAATACAATAAATGTAATCGAATATTTTTTTGAATATTATAATATTAGATTCGTTTGCAGTTATGGAAACAGCCTCTTTAAGCCATATCAGTAGAATGACCCGTCATTCTCGCTCTTGTGTTGGCGTATAAACAAAACGGCAGACACCAAAGTTTCTGGGCGATTACCTTTCATCAGTATCGTATACTGCTTACCTGCCAACTGTCAGAGCTAGCGAAAATATATGATATTTTATGAAATATACATATACCTGATTTGCATATTAGAAGACTGCCTGATCAGTCAGATCTGCATATTAGCAGACCCACTGATCAGCCAGATTTGCATATCAGCAAATAGGCTAGTCAGTTTCATGTATACGGGCAGCAATTAATGGCCGGCTTTGCCATATTCAAATAACTAACAAATAGTTTCATCGCTCTACATAGCTGAATACAATAAATGTAATCTGAGTTTTTCGAATATTAATAATAATATTCGATTCGTTTTCAATTATGCAAAAGCGTCTTTAGGCCATGTCAGTAGAATGTCCCCATCATTCTTGCTCTTGTGTTGGCATGTAAACAGAAGGGCTATGTCAGATAGAACCACGAAAACAATGTTCCCCGTCGTCTTTCTATTGCTTACATTATCTGAAATGTTTCAACTCCTGACAGAATATAAGAAGAGATCGTCAGATGACATCAACGAAACAATGTTTTCATTGGTTTTTCTATTGCTGTTGCTATATACCAGTCACAACACCTGACAGAAGAAATGATCCAATATTCAGATCAAACGAAGGAAACAAAGTTTCCATTGGTTGTTTCATTGATGATACTATCAGCCGAGCGCAATGCCTGACCAAGGACCAAAGAAACAATGTTTCCATTGATCTTTCCGATGCTGATACTATCTAACGATCACTAATCTCGACCAAGGACCAACGAAGCAATGGTTACATTGGTTTTTCTGTTGCTGATACTATCTACCGATCACTAATCTCGACCAAGGACCAAAGAAGCAATGGTTACATTGGTTTTTCTGTTGCTGATACTATCTACCGATCACAATTCCTGACCCACGGATCAACGGAATAATGTGTCTATTGGTCGATCCATTCATGATACTATCTGCCGATCACAATTCCTGACCAACAGATCAACGGAATAATGTGTCTATTGGTCGTTCCATTCATGATACTATCTACCGATCACAATTCCTGACCAACAGATCAACGGAATAATGTGTCTATTGGTCGTTCCATTCATGATACTATCTACCGATCACAATTCCTGACCAACAGATCAACGGAATAATGTGTCTATTGGTTGTTCCATTCATGATACTATCTACCGATCACAATTCCTGACCAACAGATCAACGGAATAATGTGTCTATTGGTCGTTCCATTCATGATACTATCTACCGATCACAATTCCTGACCAACAGATCAACGGAATAATGTGTCTATTGGTTGTTCCATTCATTATACTATCTACCGATCACAATTCCTGACCAACAGATCAACGGAATAATGTGTCTATTGGTCGTTCCATTCATGATACTATCTACCGATCACAATTCCTGACCAACGGATCAACGGAATAATGTGTCTATTGGTTGTTCCATTCATGATACTATCTACCGATCACAATTCCTGACCAACAGATCAACGGAATAATGTGTCTATTGGTTGTTCCATTCATGATACTATCTACCGATCACAATTCCTGACCAACAGATCAACGGAATAATGTGTCTATTGGTTGTTCCATTCATGATACTATCTACCGATCACAATTCCTGACCAACAGATCAACGGAATAATGTGTCTATTGGTTGTTCCATTCATGATACTATCTACCGATCACAATTCCTGACCAACAGATCAACGGAATAATGTGTCTATTGGTTGTTCCATTCATGATACTATCTACCGATCACAATTCCTGACCAACAGATCAACGGAATAATGTGTCTATTGGTTGTTCCATTCATGATACTATCTACCGATCACAATTCCTGACCAACAGATCAACGGAATAATGTGTCTATTGGTTGTTCCATTCATTATACTATCTACCGATCACAATTCCTGACCAACAGATCAACGGAATAATGTGTCTATTGGTTGTTCCATTCATGATACTATCTGCCGATCACAATTCCTGACCAACAGATCAACGGAATAATGTGTCTATTGGTTGTTCCATTCATGATACTATCTGCCGATCACAATTCCTGACCAACAGATCAACGGAATAATGTGTCTATTGGTTGTTCCATTCATGATACTATCTGCCGATCACAATTCCTGACCAACAGATCAACGGAATAATGTGTCTATTGGTTGTTCCATTCATGATACTATCTACCGATCACAATTCCTGACCAAC
This sequence comes from Eledone cirrhosa, assembly GCA_964016885.1. Lineage (NCBI taxonomy): Eukaryota > Metazoa > Mollusca > Cephalopoda > Octopoda > Eledonidae > Eledone > Eledone cirrhosa. The sequence goes on from OZ024740.1 coordinate 323,480,286, forward strand.
AGATCAACGGAATAATGTGTCTATTGGTTGTTCCATTCATGATACTATCTACCGATCACAATTCCTGACCAACAGATCAACGGAATAATGTGTCTATTGGTTGTTCCATTCATGATACTATCTGCCGATCACAATTCCTGACAAAATGAGTAACATGAAGGTATTTTGCGCAAGAACACAACGCTCCGCCCGGTCCAGAAATCGAAGTTACGTCTGATGATCGTAATTTTACCACATTTACCTTTAGGCCAGGAACCTTCGTGGTTATCTGAAACCATCCTTTAGTCTGTCGCTCTTCTGTGTATCTGTGTCTATGTATATATATGCGTATATGTGTGTATATGAATGGTTATTTTAATGTTTGTGTATGAATGGATATGTGTGTATATTTCAACCAGTGTACGTATATATGTGTATGTGTGTGTGTATGTGCTATCCCGTTGATCGAAAACATGGAGCATTCATCATCCAAGCCGATGGAGGTCCATTCCATAAGTGGTAGTAAAAAACCGGACAATGGCTTATTGTGGTTAATACAATGCACTCTTTAGTCAACTGGGCATTCTAGATAACATTTATTATCCTTAACACTATGACATCACTGGTTACACAATAGAACGTTTCCATTAGTCACAATATATTGGTTGTATTCACTGAGAATGCCCTCCTTTT
>OZ024740.1:323485957-323500957 GCA_964016885.1 Eledone cirrhosa
GTTCATTCTGTCATTTCTTTCTTTAACTATCCTATCTTTTCACTTTTAATTTTTTCATTTAACCGACTCTTAAGAGTTATTTATTAATAATACATTCCCTATTTTATCCCTCTATCTTAACCCTCACTTTCTAGGCCATTCTCCCGATTTTGTGACTAACTTAATAATCTTTCATCATGTTCCTTATAAACCCCTTCTTTTTAATTATTTTAATTTTAATTTCTATCTATATTGTTTTATTTCTATTTATTTTTTTACTGGTATAATTAGTATTCCTATTGCTCCATCTCTGGTGGCCATAGCACACATTATTACAACTTCAGGGAGTATCGGTAGAGCGTCAGACACCATGCTTTGTAGCATAGTTATAGCCCAATACGTTCTGAGTTCAAATCCGCTGAGGTTAACTTTGCCTTTAATCCTTACGAGGTCCTAAAATAAAGTACCAGAGATGCACTGGGGTAATCGCTGGTCTTGTGCCAAAAGTAGAAACTCTATTTATACTCCCTGTAACTCACTTATATTTATAATTATTTATAATACACTTCCTATAGTATCCCTCTACCTTATTCTTTTTAGTATTAGCTGTCACTTTCTAGACCTTTCTCCTCCTTTTGTGACTTTTATATACTCTTTGACCATTTTCTTTATATACCCCTTCTTTTATATTATCTTAATTTGTATCAATATTTTTTTAATTTTTAATCTTTTTATTCTTATAATTAGTATTTCTATTACCATATGTCCTTTTGCTTTAGCATAACTTATTTACACCTATTTTCTTTCCACCCTTTTAATATTTCTTTTTCTTCTTCACTCTATTTCTTCACACCTATGTATGACCCTCGACCTAGATCTTCCTTCAACACTGTATCAAGTTAACCACTAGAGGAACAGTTGTCTAATAATTTGATCTCTTACACTCTGGTATATATATCCTGACCAGTAAATATAATAATATTACTTTATTCTTTTTTATCTATCATTTTCTTCCCCTTTAATTCATAGTATACTTTATTATCTTTCCCCCATTATGTTAGTATATATCACTTCCTCTAATTTTGTTTTTGTTTTTAATGATACCTCACATATTAACCCTCTTGATTAATTTTACACGATATTTCTTTCCACACATGTATTCATTTTTTTTTTCTACCGTTTAATATTATACTAACACATATCTTCCTTCATTTAAATATTTAAAATACTTCATTTGTAATTCTATTAATTATCTCCCTTTCATCATAGTGATGCCCCTTTCTATATATATACCTGCTTATTTCCTGTTTCATAGCTCCCATCTTTTTAAACGGTTAACTTCTTCGAATTTAAAATCTACTCTAATTCTGCTTCCATCATTCATGTGTTGACTGGGATGCTTCGTGTTTTACATTTATTGTAGACCCTATCTTCAGTGACATGTATTTTTGAATTTTATATTTATTTTATCATCATGAGATTATATCATTATTGGCAGTATCGGTAGAGGGTCGGACGCCTTGCTTTCCAGCATAGTTACGTCCCTTTACGATCTGAGTTCAAAGCCCGCCGAGGTTCACTTACATCCTTACGGGGTCGATAAAATAAAGTACCAGTAATGCACTGTGTATTTGCTGGCCTTGTGCCTAACGTAGAAACAATTATTTTCATTTTATTATCATTTGCTCTTATCGATTCTGTAATTGATCATTTTCATCTGAATGTGCTGAATGGTGATATGATTTTTGAAACAATTGTAAACTATTAAATATATTTGTTCAAGAATTTGGTATTGTTTTCTCTAACATTTAATTTCTCTCTCTCTCTCTCTCTCTCTCTATATATATATATATATATATATATATATATATATATATATATATATATTTATATATTATATATATGCGTGTGTGTGTGTGTATGTATATATATATATATGTACGTGTATGTGTGTATAAAGTCTATACCCATTATGAAAGCTGAAATCTAAAGTAATGTCTATGCATCAAAAGAAATTATGTGAACATTTGAATATCTCGAATATTTCACAGAAATCAAAATACAAGGCAGGATAACGAATAGCTGAAATACCTCTGGTGGGTATATGAAGGAAATTTAACATAGCTACTGTTTTGTATGATTATAGTAGTAACACTATGATATAACCACAACATTAAACATTGTACAGTTGCCAAACATTAACAACAGCTTTCTGCTATATAACGAGCTTATATATGATTAAATTATACAACGTTAAGAAGTCATGAGTTGACCTTAGTGACTGTTAAAGCTTTTCGTAAGAGAGACAATCAAAAATGAAATAAAGGGATGTAATTAATAGCCAGTTAGAATTAATTCGCAATCATCTAATACTTTGGAATTTCGCACATTTAGAAAGAGGATTGTCTCTCAGCTTACAGTAATCGATATATTATCTACTCACTATTTAATATTTCTTTGGAAACCAATACTAATTATTTAATATTTCCTGAAAACCAATACTCGTAGCTATGTATTCAAGAACTTCACACTTCACAGAGAAAGATTTTTTTCTATTTATATTAATGTTAATATTATCGGCGAATAAAATGTCATTGCGGTATATGTTCTGATTCTGTGTTCAAATGTTGCTGAGACAAACGTTGCATCCCTTCCCTGGTTGATAAAATAAAGTAGTACGCAAGTACTAGCACTAATATAAACAACTTTGTTTTTCATCGAAATTAAAAATCCATGTTATTTTAGTTTATATACTTATATTGTTCCAGACCTGTCAACTCTCCCCGTCCGACGAGGAGATCTTCGACCCACTTTGGGGTCGGTGAGAAATGTTTTCCCTTGTAAAAATGGGTATAGCTTTCATTATGTAAAATCTCGCCATTTTGCCTCATTTCCCACCGTTTTGGGGCACGTTTTTTCATGATACTACCCGTTTGGGTGTTTAGAGGTTGGCAGATCTGTTGTTGCCGATATAAAACCTTAAACTGTGTTGTATTCACACGAAAAGACGAAATGTTAAAAGAATGGAAGTAAAATTAATTATCAAACTATACATGAATTGAAAATGAACTTTTCTTAAACTTCAGTTGTAATTAACAAATGTCTCAGTATTTGAAACCATCCTTTAATACATGGTCTTTTTGTTTGTGTGTGGTTGTGGTGGTGTATATGTGTTTCTGTATGTGGGGCTGCGTATGTGTATGTGTTTGTGTGTGAGCTCGTATGGGTGTATCTATTTGCGTGTATCTATTTGCGTATGTTATTTGAAACTTCATTTAATCCTTTGTCCATCTGAATGTATGTGTGCACGTGAGTGTGATTATATGTATGTGTAAGTATGTGAGTGTGAGGGCGTGTGATTTAGTGTTTAGGCTATTTGGCGCTGACCTTACGGTTGTGAATTCGGTTCACGGTCACGTGTTGGTCCCTTGAACAAGGCACTTCATTTCACGCTGCTCTAATTCCTTCAGATAGACTAATGAGTTATATCTGTAATTCAAAGAAGCAGCTATGTTTCACATTGTGTCTCGTTGGATTCTTCTGTGAATTACATTATATATGTACAAGTGTTTGTGGATGGTTCAGCCACTTATATATTAATTTGACGAGCAGGTAATACCATTGATCGAACAACTGGAACACTCGTCCTCGGTACCGACGCAGATCCAACACATACACACGTGTGTTTGTAGATACGTGTGTCTGATGAGAACCCTGGTTTTAACCACTTCTGTTACAATCCAGAGTCTTCCACCGTGAAAATCAAATATTGTTGAAAATCATATCAACATATATCACAGGCACAGACACACATACACACACATTTATATATGAACATATATATATATATATATATATATATATATATATATATATATATATATATATATATATATATATATATATATATATATTCATATTCTGTGGTGACAGTCAAGTTTACAATTTTCAAAATTGCAAACTTGATTGTCACCACAGAATATGAACCTAAAGATTGCGAAAGCATGAAAGTACTTGTTCAATTAACACTTAACATTTAATATTCTACCATACTATTTCATTCTAATACCATTATAAATTTTAAAGGATTGTAAATAAAACGAGTAAATCAGAAAGTTGGAATTCCTTTTATTAATATAATCTTCTACACAATCATACACACCCGTGTGTATATATATATATATATATATATAGTATGTAGATAAATCTACCAAAATGTACGGTAGTGTCCAATCCGTATGAAGAACTCAATGTAATCCGAATATCATGAAAAGAGAAGATGTATTCAAAAATTCTTTTCGATGAAAAATACAGGAAAACAGAGTCAAGATAAATTAATAAAAATAATGAATAAACAAAGAAACAGTTCCTTATATTAAAAAATTCATCATTTTACGATCGTTTCTAGGATATATATGTTAGTGTTGGTATGCATATCATATAGATCTATGTAACATTTTTACAAACTATCAGAAGGAATATACATACCTACACATATATATGCTGTCTTCAGAAATAATGATATTTGTTTATTGAAAAAAACCAACAAAGATTTAATACAATAGGTCTGTTTGGGAACAGACCTATTGTATTAAATCTTTGTTGGTTTTTTTCAATAAACAAATATCATTATTTCTGAAGACAGCATATATATGTGTAGGTATGTATATTCCTTCTGATAGTTTGTAAAAATGTTACATAGATCTATATGATATGCATACCAACACTAACATATATATCCTAGAAACGATCGTAAAATGATGAATTTTTTAATATAAGGAACTGTTTCTTTGTTTATTCATTATTTTTATTAATTTATATATATATATATATATATATATATATACATATATATATAGTAATAATAATAAATTTGAAGACTAAAATCCAAAGAGGGCTCGATAAGGATAAATATATATCAAATATATAAGAACCCTAGAGCAAATATTTATTAAAATAACAGATTAAAGTTTAAGCAAAGAATCGCTGCTTTCCCCCTTAACGGAATCTTCTGAAACTACAAAAATGGCAGAAACAACATCTATATATATATATATATATATATATATATATATATATATATATATATATATATGTTCCTCTGGTTTTATAATTTCACAAATTTTTTCTCAATAAAGAGAGAGTCGGTTTCTAACATAGACACAAGACTCTCTCATTGGAATTTACACAACATCAACTAGGAAGATTATGTATGCATGCATGTGTAGATATGGATGTTATTGTGTGTGTGGATGTGGATGTTTTGAGTTGTATGTGTGCATGTGTATATGCTTTGCATCTGTACATGTGTATATGCAGTTATTAGATGCAAAATGTTTGGAATATTTTACATATTTTTACTCTTCTTAACTAGTCGTGTTCTTTCTGTTCCTGTGAAGCCTAGCTTCTCAACATTAGTATTGAGGCAGTTACTAACATACCCCAGTGCCCCAATAATCACAGTCATAAATCTGAAGGTGTAATAAGGGTGGAGTATCTGCTGATTTCTCATCAGTTCTGCATAAATATTCCCCTTTTCACTAATCTTTGATATTATATTGGCATCTGCTGGGCAGCTAATTTCCACTACTGTGCATGCTTTCTTCTCCCTGTCCCAAATCATAATATCTGGTCTGTTATGCCTGCATTTTACTGGGGTTTTTACTGGATCATTCCACCAGTACTTTTTCATATTATGTACATGGATGTCTTCCACATTGCTGTAGCTTTTAATGCGTTTATTATCGGCGCTATCTTTTTTACGAACTGCATTGTAAAGTGTTTTGGCCACTACATCATGCCTCAATAAAGAGAGAGTCTGCACTTTTTATCACATCTAGGTGTTTTGCCTGCATCCCTATCTCTTTCGTGAATAACTTATTTCGTGTTAATCTCCTGTTCTTGGATTGCAAAAGCGTATCTTTCAAAGTGGGAGCCAATATAGCGGTTGTTGGTCCAAGATAGACTACTTTCCTTATCTATATTACTCTCACTCTGGAGCTTCCTGGCAGCATATCCATGTATGATTTTTTGCTGATAAGCATGCAATTTTTCATCCATGGATTCACTGCGATAGTGCTGAGCGACTTCCTTGGATGTGAGTTTTTGATTATCAGACAGGGAATATCTCTCGAGGAGTTCCTTCCCAACTCTCATGAACTTATCTGTTTCATGCAGATAGACTTGCTCGAGAAACGGGCTCCTACGCTTCGAGGTTCGTAGATGTTGTCGGAGAGATATGATGCGACATTCAAATGCTGTCTGGACTGATGTTAGGCCTCTGCCTCCCTGCTTACGTTTCAAGTAAAGGCGATCAATGTCACTGTTGATGTGGAAGTTTCCGGTGTTGTTTAGTATTTTTCGAGTTCCAACATCAACTGCTCGGAAATCGTCTATAGTCCAATTGAGTATTGCAAACGTTGGTGTTAGGACAGACACAGCAAACACATTGTGGGCCACTATTTTGTTTTGCGCAGAGAGTTCCGATGACCAGATCTTTCTTAATCGGGTGTAGTATTCTCTGGTTACGCGTTCTTTATTACAGATACCATTATAGGATATGTTCTCATCTATCCCCAGGTATCTGTAGCAGTCCTCATCGGATATCGGTGAAACAGTTAGGCCATTGATGACAATGTTGCTAGATAGGGTTGTTGTTTTTCCCCGCTTTACAGTCATGTATGAGCATTTATATTGGCCAAACTCCATTCCTATATCCTTTGAGAACGTTGTAACCACTTCAACCCATCCATGTTCTTGGCATATAGTTTCAGATCGTCCACAAAGAAATTATGGGTTAGGTTCGTATTTCTGTCCTCCTGTGAGCCAATTATGTATCCCTCACATTTCTTGAGCAGAAAGGACAAGGAGTTTAATGACAAGATGAATAATATCACAGAGAGACTGTCTCCCTGAAATATACCCCTGCAATATTTTATTTTATCAGTGGAAATAGAATCCTCCCTCTCTGTCTTTAACCTTAGGATAGTAGCCCAAGAAGAAGACAGCCTCTCTATGACTCTGACAATAATGTCTGGGACTTTAGTTGGAGGGCCTCTATCATCCAAGTTGGAGGGCCTCTATCATCCAAGAGTGGGGAACAGAATCGAAAGCTTTCCTGTAGCCCAGCCAGACTGTAGCCATATTCCTCCTAAGTTGTCGCACCTCCGACATCGCAGTTTTGTTGATTAGGAGTTGTTCAGCGCATCCCCAAACCCCTTTCTTTCCAGCTGCTTGTTCATCTGTGATGATGTGTTATTATTTTCACAGTGATCTTGGAGGTATAGGTTCAGGCAGGCTGTATACATCTTATACATCAGGTTCTGGCATGCAATGGGTCGGTAGTTTTTTGCCAAGTGGGTGTCTTTGTTCTTGGGGACCAGTAATGTTTGTGCTAATGTCAACCATTCTGCTATAAGTGTATCTCCCTTAAGAACTTGTTGGTAGAGGTCAGTAAGATACCTCCGATAGAATATCAGTTTTTTGTACCAGTAGCCTACAATCATGTCTCTTCCTGGTATTTTCTTATCTTGGAGTTTTCCTATCACAATCTCAAGGGTACCTTTACTTATTTCGTATGTTTTTGTTGTAGTGTAGGAGCAATAATTCTTTCGCATTTCTCTTAGCCTCACTGCATCTTGGTTGAAATTTTTCATTTCACCCCATATTTTGCTCCAAAAGGAATCTATGTCTTTCTGGGAAGGAGCCTCAGTGACACTTATTATTTTGCCCTTCATATCTCTATAGACTGATGTTTGGTTTCGTCTGAATCTTTTATTAAGCACTTTTCTCTCATCTACCTTCTTCAGGTATCGGAGTTTTTTGCTAACATCTCTCAATTCTTGTTTGAGGGTGATCAGCTTATATTGGAAAGTTCTGGTTCTACTGTTACCAAACATCGTCTCTATTTTATTTTTCACTCTTTTTTGGTGAGGAGTGAGGTTTTTTTGTGTTTGTTTGCATGTAAGGAGCATTGTCACATATCCTATGGTTTTTCGTAGGTCAGCAATCTTTTTTCTATTTTAGTTATATATGATGGTATTTTTGGTGGTGTTCTGTTCTTGTTAATATCTCTGTAATCACCAAGATAATGATTCACTGTCGTTGCTAAGGCATATAAACAGGCGTTGATTTGCCAAAATGTTGGAATTTTTAACCGTCGTAAATATTCATCCCCTATTTCGTCAATAACACGTAGTATTTCATTATTTGGTTTTTTTATTAAACATTGTCGTTTTAATACGTTCAGCGAGAGAGATATTTATACATGAATTAATTTCTCTCTGAAAGATTTCGTTGCGGGAAAATTTCAATTGTTTATACTTTTGATTATTATCAATATCGATAGTATATTCCACAACAGTCGAGGAAGACTGGGATGGTACACGTGGTGTCAAATTTATTCGATTATTATTATTATTTCTTCGATTATTATTATTATCGATAGTGTTTTCCCCAGCATTCGAGGTAGACTTAGATGGTACAGGTGGTGTCAAGTTTCTTACAGGCATAGTTGTTTCAAGGCAATGTTCGACCTGGCTGCTAGGAAGTCTAGTAGCATGGCGACCTGTAGCACGTGTTGTTGATAACATGTTTGTTGTGGGGGACTTACAATTAATAATATTTATCTTATTTTTAAGTTCAACAAACGTCGCTTGTTGGCGTAATTGTTTCGCTGTGAAATAATTTAGCTCTGGGTGCATTTCGTCTCAGTGTAGCTTCATTCTGTTCATATAGCCAATGGAGGCATTGATTTTTGCCATTTTATAACAATTAAATAAAACATCATTAAGTTCGCAACTCCAAGAGAAATGCGATTTATGATTTCGGTTTCTTCTGTAGCTACAACTGAATACATTTTTTACCTTTCTCGTTGTTTTTCTTCGGTACTTCCTTAATGTTGTTGTTGTTGATGTTGTGTTCAGCCATGCTGTTTGTAGCAAATCCTTGTAAAATGAATTATGTATTTAGTCGGATATCTCTACGAATTCGAATAAAAGGTGTCTTCAGAATATATAGTTACAAGAATAACCAGTTATTCAACATGACTGTAGTTGTGGCATTACCGTCGGAGATAGTATTCATCTTAAATTAAATAAATAGTCTCCCATGCCAAAATATGCGACTGATCGCGTTGACTGTATGTATGTATGACTGTATGTATGTATGACTGTATGTATGTATGTATGTATGTATGTATGTATGTATGTATGTATGTATGTATGTAAAAGGTAAACAGAAATAACAACACAATCGGTACAGTATATGGAAGGAATACATTAGGTTAACAATTGAAATAGCAGGAAGAGGGTCTTAACGTTTCGGACGCTATTCCTTCATCAGAAGAAAGAATGAGAAATAAGATAGATTGAAGGGATGGGCGGGGTCGAATTGGAAAAAAATGTCTTTAGATGAAAATAACAGGTCCATTCATGTTGTTGTATAGATAAGAGAATTGAATTAGATTATTTATCGGAGAAAAATCAGGAGAAAAATCAAATTAATGTAAACGGTTAACACACAATAAGACGCGTGGGTTCGATTCCCACACGTGCTGATAGCCATTCCTTCGTAATATATATATATATATATATATATATATATATATATATATACTATATATATATATATATAAGACTCTCGTATTCTGTGTATTCGTTCTCCATGTGTCCGCACCCTCGTAGTTACAGCCATATAAGCTACTATCGCAGCTATAGTACCGGTAGCATCGTTATGTATCGAAACTGAGTGTTATGTAACCTACCATAACGTTATTTTGTAATCTACAGCCGGTCGCTGAAAAAGCGAGTATTGTTCTCTGTTTGTATGAGTTTCTTGTTTTCTTGTCCCCGCTGTGATGATTTAGTTAATTTTCTTTGATTGAAAACGCAGGCAAAAGTTGTATATATATATATATATATATATATATATGTGTGTGTGTATATATATATATACAAATATATATATATATATATGTATATATATGTATATACACCTTGACCGACCAGCCTGTCGAGCGCCATCGGCGGCGCTGGTCACAGCACGTCGTGCTGTTTTAGCCATAAAATAACGCCATGCCACTGGGTGGTCGGGCAGGTACTTATTTCTACAGCTGAGTAAACTGGAGCAACGTGATATAAAGTGTCTTGCTCAAGGAAACAACACATCACCCGGTTCGAGAATTGAACTCACAACCTTTCGATTGCAAGCCCAATGCTCTAACCACTAAGCCATGTGCCTTCACACACACATATATATATACATATATATATATGTGTGTATATATATACACACACATTTCTCTCTCTCTTTCGTCTGCGACTTCACAAAACTTATGTTTACCGAATTCGTAGACCAGACCCCTTTATCTTCTTCTTCTTCTTCTTCTTCTTCTTCTTCTTCTTCTTCTTCTTCTTCTCCCCCCCCCCCGTCAAACTTGGGCGAAATTCTTTCCTTGCTCACATTTCAACCAGGTTTGATGGTCTTTTGTCTCTTGTTCACGATTTCACCGAGTTTATATTCATAGAGATCTGGGACTTGTCTATTTCTTCTCACTTTCCGTTGCTTAAACTTTTTTGTTTGTTACCCTGGCGTCCCCTTTGTTTACGTGTCGCAACGACTTTTTTTAGCCGTTGTTCGCACCAACCTGAGGCATATGGCCCTTAAAGCGATGAAATGCCTGGGACGGTTGGAGGGTCACTGATGAAGGACCTACTTTTTCACATGCCCCACCATTTGCAACGGGCAGCCTATTATTTTCATATATATATATATATATATATATATATATATATATATATATATATATACAACTTTTGCCTGCGTTTTCAATCAAAGAAAATTAACTAAATCATCACAGCAGGGACAAGAAAACAAGAAACTCATACAAACAGAGAACAGTACTCGCTTTTTCAGCGACCGGCTGTAGATTACAAAATAACGTTATGGTAGGTTACATAACACTCAGTTTCGATACATAACGATGCCACCTGTACTATAGCTGCGATAGTAGCTTATATGGCTGTAACTACGAGGGTGCGGACACATGGAGAACGAATACACAGAATACGAGAGTCTTACGACAAACGCAAACAATACAGGTAACAACCGAAATTGTTTGTAACAAACCCTAATGTGGATAAATAAATCGATTCTTTGAAATATAATGTAGATACAACGTTTACATGTATGCAAGTGGGAAAACGCTGAATACACTAAATGGTATGTTAAGCAACTGAAGTATATGATAAAGTTATATTTGTGTACAGAGAGAATAGAGGTATGCATAAGTGTGTATACAGACCAAATATACGTGTTTCCCTGTCAGTTCAAACACCTTTGAATTGCCTTTCAAATCTAGGTAGCCTGGTTTATCACCTCCGTATACACATATATATATATGTATATATATATATATATATATATATATATATATATATATATATATATATATATATATATATATATATATATATATATATATATATATATATATATATATATATATGTATATATATACATACATACACATACATATATACATACATATATACTTACATATATACATATCTACTTACATATATACATACATACACACATATATACATACACACATACAAACATACATACACACACATACATACATACACATACATATATACATACATACACACATACAAACATATATACTTACATATATACATTCATACACATATATATACATACATATATACATATATACTCAAATACATACACACATACATACATACATACGTACACACATACATACATACATATATACTTACATATATACATACACACATATATACATACATTCACACATATATACATACATTCCTACATACACAGACAAACACACACATTGAATCCAAGCCTGTAATGTGTGAAGATCAATCCTTATTCGTGGGTGTTTAATGCTATATTGTATATCGACGTATTCACACAATCCATACAACAACAATATCAACAATATAAGACAAACCAAACAATCATGGCCAACATAATAACAATGTTGTAGTATTGTAGTAGAAATATCTATCTATCTATCTATCTATTTATCTATCTATCTTTCTATCTATCTATCTTTCTATCTATTTATCTATCTATCTATCTCTCTCTCTTTCTATCTCTCTCTCTCTCTCTCTCTCTCTATATATATATATATATATAAGTTTAGGAATAACCAAAGAGTGCTTAGAAATACATTGTTTTATTTGCTAACAGTGTTTCATCCATACCCTAGGGCAGGAATCATCGGAGCTTATAAACAAAAATATATCAAAGGTTGCAGGCTCCATCGAGCTCAGTAACCAGAACCAAGATGAAGGACAAGTAGGGGGTCCCAGGCCAGCGCTGTATAGAATAACACACAATACATGATACATATAATGTCATAAAAAATTACATCAAAAGTTTATCACATAACTGTTGCAATAGATCATAAGGAGGTTGAGAGAGGAGAGCAAGAAATGAATGAGGGTGTTATTCAGCATGATCGAAAACAAACCAAGCATAGATACATCAATTCACAAGCAGTGCAAGTACATGATTTACAGGCAGAGTATGAAAGCTTGTAAGCAGGAGTCAGTAAACAGAAAAGTTGGTTAGCTGTGGTGCAGCTTTACAGGCAGGATTGTTTATAGGAAAGATGGTGCACTTCAGTAGTATCGCCTTGTAACAGGTCGATTTCTCCATATCAGACCACCACCCTCTATCCATTGGTTCCAGTTCCAAGCATTAGGCGACATAATACCAGGTTTCCAATTACACGCATAGAGGATCTCTCCACAGAGGCAGTCTGCAACAAACATCTTAAATCCAAAACAGAATACAATGAAGTGAGGTAAAGCAAAGTACATGCACTGCTGGCACTCCAATGAAGAAAGTGAAATTAAAACAGGTCCACAATATCTGCTATCTCTCACAGTCTTCACTTTCGGTTATGCAACCCAACGTCCCACGTGAAATACACTGCATGGCCCAGTCGGCATCGAACAACAGTGCCATACCATATGTAAATATACCACAGTAAATGCTATTCGTAATGGCTAGTTAGTCTCGTAGACAGAAAGCGTATATAGAAAACTCCGCCTATGGAAATACCTAGGGCAGAGTGAAGGAAACGCAGTGATGGTTAGATTAATAGGCGGGCTTATTAGAATAAGTGTAAATTTCTGGTGTGTGCAAGTACTGCAGAAGATATAGTAAACTCACGGCTAGAACTGTCAATGACAACAATGTTGTTTACATGTCCACCACGTGGTTTTTGTGTAGATCAAATGTTCTCAAGGGGGGGCATATGCACCCCCGGGGGGGCGTTTCGGAACTCCAGGGGGGAGTTTGGGAGCAAGGTCGCGTTAGGGGGGGGGCTGGGGGGGGGGGAGGTTAGGGGCGCTGGAAGGCTCTTTATTTTGGTAAGTTTTATAAGCCATATTTGTATGTCTTTGAGACAGCCAGTGTGAATGCATTTGAATGAGCTTGCAGACAGCATAACTATAGTCTGACCGCAGCTGTGAGCAGGTGTGCAGGCATGTCTGGTAATTGAGACGTTAACCGGTAATTGAGATCCTAAAAATGGAAAAACCCACAGTCAACTTGGTCAAAGACACTTTGAGCGCAGCCAGTTAGAATCTTATTTTTCCTTCACCGATAACAATGTATTTTATGTCTGAAATTATTGACTCAGCCGTAACGAGTTAACACTATATAGATCTATTTTATTCCCTATTGTGTAAATAATATTACAAATAAAAAAAAAAGAAAAGGAAAAACAGAAGCGAGTAGCACACACATCTAGGACCACATACAACACATAATCAGATAATACACACATCTTTAGAATATTGTTAATCAATTTTTTATTAATCTACTGATATAAAAATCAGTAGTATATTGAAAAATGGAAAAATAGGGGGGGGGGGGGCATTTCGTGATTTCGAGGGACAAGTGGGTTGAGAACCTGTGGTGTAGATTACTGAATCTGAAGGTTGTAATCTTTTCACAGTCGGGTATAACCCCTCCTGGGTCGGCTGGAAGTCAATATCAACTATCGCACATTGCCTTGAATGCGGTTTTATAATTTATCATATTTGCAGCACAATTTATATTCCACAATATCAAAAGTTAGCTTCTCGTTAGTAACTTCCAACGGTTTTCAAAATACGGGCGCAGGGAGTCGTTGTGCGTTTATGAAAGTATGGGAGGTACTTCGCGTCATAAAGGGCGGATTCATTAGGTATCCCCGGGACGCTTGGGGCAAATCCGTAGTTCGATTCAAACCCTTCCGGTGTTTGATCGATCATGTGGCACCTAGTACACTCGATTTGCTCACATTGTTCACTATATTATGTTGGATCTATGTCACACGCTATGGTCAAGGCTATCTGGATCCAAGATGCCCAGGCCATCCGCCTTATAGTTGCGGTGGAGTATGTTGGGCTTTCGATAAACTATTATGCTGTGCTATCAATTAGCGCACAATGGGCATGTTTATAAACCATATCCCATTGGTTAGTATGGGTAGGTGCCCGTATAGGGTGAAACTGTGCTGGGTAGAGTGAAAAGGCCTTAAGTAGTTGTACCATATGGGTTATGGGCTTAAGGTAAAAAGATGATTAAGGTAAAAGAGAAAGAAAAAGTAAAAGAGAAGGAATGAGAGAAAGAAAAGAGGAGAAGAGCCAATATACGCACGATGGGCTCTAATTGGTGGACCGGAGCGGATCTACCTCAATTAAGGTCGCATACGTGGGTTTGGTGTGCTGTTGGGAGAGTCGCAAAGGCATGCTATGAGTAGAACCCCCATGCGGGTCCCTAGAGTATGGGAATGAGGATGAGGTGAGGTATTGCCATCAATGATGACCCGGCCTACATGTAAAGAAACGTAGAGTAGGGTCGGGTCGGGTCGGGTCGGGTGAGGGTTGCCAGAGGTCAGTCGGGACCTAAGAGAGGTGCACAGTGAGGTGCCGAAGCAGGTCATGTCGTACAAGGTTGCTCTAGGAGAGT
>OZ024740.1:323508457-323510957 GCA_964016885.1 Eledone cirrhosa
AAGGAGGAGGAGAGGAAAGGAGTACAAGCTCTTCGTACTCCTGGAGATGAGGGTTGCACATTTTTTTTCGGGGGTATGTGTTACCCATATAAACTGTCTCCCTCTATTGGGGAAAATCGACTAACTTTTAAATTCCATCTGTGATAACATTTTACACGTTTTTATTGTATGTAAACTTCCCCCTTTGTATTTGTCCCCTTCTTTTGTGCCCCTGAGGCTAATAAAGAAATATATCTGTACGTGTTTTCCTCTCTTGCTCTCTTGCTCTCTCTCTCACTCTCTCTCTCTCTCTCTCTCTCTCTCTCTCTCTCTCTCTCTCTCTCTCTCTATCTATCTATCTATCTATCGATCTTTCTCTCGTCATATATTTATATATGTACACACACACACACACACACACACACACACACACACACACACACACACACACACACACACACACATATATATATATATATATATATCCATATACCTGGAGACAAATACACGTTAGGCCGAAGGTGAAAAGTTCTGGATAATAACATATAGGTACCATATGCAGTTCTGACATGAATTTAAGATATTAAATTCTGTGACAAGACTTCATAAATAATGTCTCCATTCGAATGTTCCACCCCCTACTACCATTTTTCTATTATTCGGCGGCCAATCTTCCACAAGAATTCCCAAATCAATAAGCATACAACATTCAGTTTTTGCACTTTTCATCGCTTTGTTTTCAAATAGCTTTCTTAAAGTTTTATACATACACACACATACACACATATACATATACATAGATATGTATGTGTGTGTTTATGTGCGTGTGTATGTATATATATATATATATATATATATATATATATATATATATATATATATATAATATATATATATATATATATATATAGAGAGAGAGAGAGAGAGGGGGGAGATAGAGAGAGAGGTGGTGATCCTATTTTGAAGCAATTTTGTGCATTGAAATTAAAATATGTCTTCTCTGAAAAAGCCTCAGATATGAAACCACTTATAGCGCTCCAGCCACTTCATTAAGGCCTTGTGGAAGACCTCAAAGTGAAGGTGTCCAGGACACTTATCACAGCCTCCTTCGTCTCTATGGCTTCAAAATGGCAGCCTCTGAGATTCTCCTTCAACTTGGGGAACAACCAAATGTCACAGGAAGCAAGGTCTGGACTTTTGAAAGGATGAGGGACAGTTTTGATGCCTATCTATGTCATCTATGTCACGTATTTGGTTACCAGAATGGAATTGTGGAATGGTGTATTGTCCTAGTGCAGGTGCCAGAGACCCAACTTAAAGAGCTCTGGCCTTTTGCGACAAAATCACTTGCTGATCTCCCTCAAAGCATCTACAAATTACTCTTTGTTGACCGCCTGGCCTCCTTGCGTCAAGGGGAGCCAGAATGCTCCCTTTGAGCAATCTGTCCCCTGGTTTCTTCAACATAACAGTAGGTACAGCTTTCGTCATAGGGTGATAGAAACTCAAGTACGCTTGGCTGGAGGAAATGAGCTCAACTATCTCCTTGCCATCACTAAGGCGTTTTTCCTTCTGTTTGTCACTGAGCACTCTGGGAAGAAACTTTACACTCATTTTGCCCTTGCTCAGATCTTAATGAATAATTCTGTGTACAGTCGTCACACCAACTCCAAAGTGTATACTTATTTACTTTATAAACACACGACGGTCTTCATCTAGAAAATTGCGAATTTTCACAATGAGCCCTGACGTTCTGACATTCCTCTCCCTCCCACCCCTCTCATCATCTTTCACCTCCTCTCTACCGCCCTTGAACCTCTTGTGTCAGTACAAAAACAGATACTTGGATTATTCAAGTTAATCCATAAGCTGTCTGGAGCATTTCACACGTTTTTGTAGCGTTTTTTGCCCAGTTAACACAAATCTTTATTGCATAGCGAGCTTCCAAATTGTTTTTACATCCCGATTGTATTCTGGAACCTAGTCAGATGTGGTGAGCAGTATTAAGTAAGGTGTATTCAAATTGGTCTTACATCGCTCCCCTTCAAGCTAGGATAACAGAAGTTGGCAGGTCTGTTTATTAGATGCATTGTAATGATATACTAAAATTACAATAATCTAGGACAGTTATGATTGCCTCACATAAAAACGCCTCAAAACTTCCCGGATGCACCTTGTGTATATTAATAGTAATAATTATTACTCTAACCAATTTAACAAGAGCTGCTAACCATAGTAGAGTTCAGTGTAGTGTAGTTACAAATATACCATCAAAGTAAAGGCAAATTTGTTTTTGCGGTATCTATTTTATTACATATTGTTGAGTACTAAAAGACTACTCCTCAAACTTATATTGAATGTGTGTGTGTATATATATATATATATATATATATCATAAATATAGCATAACGGGACTGAAAATGTACACATAAAGACAATGTACGCGGTAAATCACTCCTGTAAATACATGTGCGTGTGTGTGTGATTGTGTGTCTGTATGTGCATCGGTGTGTATGTGTGTGTA
>OZ024740.1:323515957-323518457 GCA_964016885.1 Eledone cirrhosa
TCATTATCATCATCATCAGCAGCAGCATCAGCATCAGCGTCAGCAGCAGCATCAGCATCAGCATCTCTCACGTCCATCTCCCCCCCCCCTGCCACCTCCTCCACCCCATCATCATTATCATTATCGTCATTACCATCATCACCATCACCGTCATTCACCTCCTCCTTTCTCCCTCCTCCTCCTCCACCTCCTCCACCACCTCCTACACATCAACAACATCACATCAACAACAACATCACATATCATCACCATCACCACACCTCCTCCACCATCCTTCTCCACCTCCCCCACCTCATCACCAACACCATCACCAACACCACAACACACCTCCACACTTCCCCATCAACACATCTTCATCACCACAATCACCTCCACCTCTTCCCCATCATCATCATCTTCATCACCATCATTCACCTCCTCCTCATCCCCATCATCATCTTCATCACCATCCTTCACCTCCTCCTCTTCCCCATCATCATCTTCATCACCATCATTCACCTCCTCATCTTCCCCATCATCATCATCTTCATCACCATCCTTCACCTCCTCCTCTTCCCCATCATCATCATCTTCATCACCATCATTCACCTCCTCCTCTTCCCCATCATCATCATCTTCATCACCATCATTCACCTCCTCATCTTCCCCATCATCATCATCTTCATCACCATCATTCACCTCCTCCTCTTCCCCATCATCATCATCTTCATCACCATCATTCACCTCCTCCTCTTCCCCATCATCACCATCACCATCACCATCATTCACCTCCTCATCTTCCCCATCATCATCATCTTCATCACCATCATTCACCTCCTCCTCTTCCCCATCATCATCATCTTCATCACCATCATTCACCTCCTCATCTTCCCCATCATCATCATCTTCATCACCATCATTCACCTCCTCCTCTTCCCCATCATCACCATCACCATCACCATCATTCACCTCCTCATCTTCCCCATCATCATCATCTTCATCACCATCATTCACCTCCTCCTCTTCCCCATCATCATCATCTTCATCACCATCATTCACCTCCTCCTCTTCCCCATCATCATCATCTTCATCACCATCATTCACCTCCTCATCTTCCCCATCATCATCATCTTCATCACCATCATTCACCTCCTCCTCTTCCCCATCATCATCATCTTCATCACCATCATTCACCTCCTCCTCTTCCCCATCATCATCATCTTCATCACCATCATTCACCTCCTCCTCTTCCCCATCATCATCATCTTCATCACCATCATTCACCTCCTCATCTTCCCCATCATCATCATCACCATCACCATCCTTCACCTCCTCCTCTTCCCCATCATCATCATCTTCATCACCATCATTCACCTCCTCATCTTCCCCATCATCATCATCTTCATCACCATCATTCACCTCCTCCTCTTCCCCATCATCATCATCACCATCACCATCCTTCACCTCCTCCTCTTCCCCATCATCATCATCTTCATCACCATCATTCACCTCCTCCTCTTCCCCATCATCATCATCTTCATCACCATCATTCACCTCCTCCTCATCATTAGCGTCTTCGTCACTGACATCACCATTACTACCAGCGTCCCCATCATTGCCATCAAATCCATAACAACCACTATCACCATCACCACCACCACCACCACCACCAACACCACCACCAACACCATCACCACCATCATCAAGTCATTATCATCATCATCAACATCATTATCACTCTCACCATCGTCATTAATATCATCACCACCATCATCATCATCATCATCAACATCATTATCTCCCTCACCATCGTCATTAACATCAACATCACAATCATCATCATCATCATCATCATCGTCATCATCCTCATCATCATCATCATCATCAACATCATTATCACTGCCACCATCGTCATTAACAGCACCATCATCATCCTCACCACCGCTATCATCATCACCATCACTGTCATCATCGTTAACATCATTATCACCACACCACACCATCATCATCATCATCATTATCACCACACCACACCATCATCATCATCATCATTATCACCACACCACACCATCATCATCATCACCATCATCATCATCACCACCACCGTCACCATAACTAACATGTAGCAGGAATGACGATGTAACTGTGTTGTGTCTAATAGAAATAACATAGAAGAAATCTGCCTCATGTGACACCTTTAACGTCTTAAATGAAAGGAGGACACATTAGCCAATGGAGTCCCTACACATAGTATAGTGAAGGCTAGGAACTACTTTATAGATTGGTCAGCATGACCAGTGATGGAAAGGAAAGGAATGGAAAGGAAAGAGCACTTAACTCCTGATGGAGATGTAGCATCACCGCCTTGACACTCGGCGTGTTGCAGGCATTTTAAACATGGTAGAGTCGATCCTTTTCCATGTTTCAAAACAACGGATATCTTCCAAAGATAGATAGATAGATATAGATAAAGAGGGGGAGAGGGGGAGGGGGAGGGGAGAGTGAGGAGAGAGAGGGAGAG
>OZ024740.1:323523457-323528457 GCA_964016885.1 Eledone cirrhosa
TAATGGGGGATATGTGGGGGGGGGGGTAGGAACAGGGCGGTCGAAGGCTAAAGGAATAGGGGTGGGGAGTTCAGGCCGGGGGGAGTGTGGGTCTGTAGGGTGAAGATGGTGCGTTGTTCGACCCTGAGGCGGGTGGCGGGTGTTCCGTGGCATTGGAGTAGGCCACAGACTGTGAGGTGGTGCGCAGAATGTCCAAGGGAGCCAAAGTGGCGGGCGATGGGGGAACTCCCACCGAGACGAATATCCCGGAGGTGTTCGGTGAAACGGTCCGCCAGGCGACGTCCAGTTTGTCCGACGTAGGTTGCGCTGCACGGAGTGCAGCGAACTCCATAGACTAGGTTGGAGGAGGTGCAGCGGAAGGCGTGCCGGACAGAGAGAGAGTGGCCGTTGGGACCCTGGAAGGTTGGTGGTGTTGGTGATGTGGGGGCAGGTGTTGCAACGAGGCCTGGAACAGGGAAGGAAACCGGTGGAGGAAAGAAGAGCGTGGGTTGGGGGTAGGGAGCTGCGGACGAGGAGGGTGCGGAGATTGCGTGCGCGTTTGAAGGAGGGGCGTGGTGGGGATGGGAAGATGTGGGAGGTGGAGGGGTTGGACTGGAGGCGTCGGAAAAGGCGGAGGATGGTGCGGTGGAGGGGTGCTAGGTGATGGGAAGGGGAGATGTTGGGTGGGTGTACGGTGGCGTGGGGTGAGGGTGGTGGAGCGGTGGACAGCACGGACGCGAGTGAGGTCGGTGTGGACGAGGGAGGGGGGGGCTCTGCGGATGAAATGGCTGACTAGGGAAAGGGCCTGGGACACAAAGTCAGCATCTCCGCTACAGAGGCGGCGGATCCTGAGGAGTTGGGAGTAGGGAATAGAGTGTTTAGTGTGTGTAGGTGGGAAGAGGTGAAGTCGAGGTAGGAGTGGGAGGAGGTGGGTTTGAAGAAGTCGGAGGTGACGAGGGAGTGATGGGAGGGGTCGATGGTGACGGAGATGTCTAAGAATTGGACGTGGGTGGTGAAGATAGAGGTGGTGAAGTGGAGGGAGGGGTGAAGGAGCAGAAGAAGGAGAGAAAGGAGTCGAACTGTTCTCGCGTGAGGGTCGTGGCTCCGATACAGTCGTCGATGTAATGACCGTACAGTTCGGGCGTGGTGCGGGTGTATTGCGCAAAGATTTGGGCCTCAACATGGCCAACGAAAAGGTTGGCATAGTTTGGGCCCATTCTTGTGCCCATGGCTACCCCCGTGACCTGTAGGTAAAACTCACCCGAGAAGCAGTTGAGGGTGAGGACCAGCTCGGCGAGGCGAAGGTGGAGGAGATGGGAGAGCGGCGAAAGTCGAGGTAGTGCTTGAGGGCACGTAGGCCGTCGGCGTAGAGGATGACAGTATAAAGCGACTTGATATATAGGGTGAAGAGGAGGGGCTGTGGGCCGGGTGGAAAAGTGAAGGAGTCGAATAGACGAAGGGCGTGGTTGGTGTCGGAGATATCGGAGGGGAGGGTGGTGACGAGGGGGGCGAGGATGGAGTCAAGAAAGGCGGAGATGAGTTCGATGGGGCAGTTGCAAGCGGAGACGATGGGGCGGCCGGGGTTGTCGGGTTTGTGGAGTTTGGGGAGGAAGTAGATAGTAGGGGTGGGGGGACGATGAGGTGGGAAGCGGTGGGAGGGAGGAGGGAGGAGGAGCCAAGGTGTTGGATGGTGGAGAAAACTTGTTGTTGGTAGATGGGTGTGGGGTCGGAGGGTAGAGGGCGGTAGAAGAGGGGGTTACAGAGCTATCTGAGGGCTTCAGCCGTGTAGAGGTCAGCGCGTCACACCACCACGGCGCCTCTCTTGACGCGGGTTTGATGACGATGTTATCTTGGCTACGGAGGGAGCGGAGAGCGAGGAGTTCGCCCCATGAGATGTTATGCCGTTTGAACCAGTGGCGGAAGTCGAAGCGATTTACTGCGCTACGGAAGGCGTCGACGAACGCCTCCAGGGTGCTAAATCGCCCTGGGGCCGGCGTCCAAGACGATGGTCGTCGGCCCAGGGCGAGAAACGGGTCTGGGGCGTTCGGAGCCGGTGGCGTTTGATGAAAATGTGGCTGTAGCTTCGTGCGTCGCACGAATCGCTCGACTTCTGTTCGGGTGCGGAACTCGTCGTTGTACGGAGTGTGGAGTATGAAGCGAAGGCTTCTACTGGGGAGTGAGCGCTCAGATGCGGAGAGGGGGAGGTCGTGGTGTATGGTGACAACAAGTGGTGGGGTTTGGGTGTGTGAAGGAGAAGGGGAGGGTGTTGTGGGAGTGAGGTGGAGGGTGGAGATTGGGTAGGGGTGTGGGTTTGGGATGGGGTAGGTGTGGGGTGGAGAGTAGTGGGGAGGGGTGTGGGGAGTCATAGGGATAGGCGGGGGAACGGGGGTGGTAGGGAGGAGTGAGTGTAGCTGAAGGGCTTTGGTGGAGGTGAGGAAGGAGAAGAGGTCGTGGTTGACGTTTTAGATGAAGAGGAGGATGGAGTGGGTGAGGAGGGGGTGGCATGCGGAATTAAAGCGGAGTAGGGTGAGGGGTCAGTTGGTAGTCAAGTTTGCGGATGGTGGAGCGGGATGAGCGGAGGGTGTTGCGCATTAGGAGACGCGAGCATCGGGTGAGGATACGTTGGGTGGAGGGGGAAGCGGAGGGGGAGGTGTGGAAGTGTTGTCGGAAGCCGAGGGGGATGAGGTGGAGGTGGAGGCAGCGGCTGAGGAAATGGATGTGGCTGGAGTGCCGGGTTTTGGCGAAGAGAAGGTAGGAGAGTTGGAGGGCCGAGGGGAGATAGCAGGGTGTGCGGAGGAGGGGGTGGGGGTGGTGAGGAAAAGTTAGAGGCGGGTGTGGGGTTGGTGGAGAAAGGATCTCAGGCTGGGCATGGTGGGCGTCGAGTGAAAGCAGGGGGAGGAATGAGAAGGGAGGTGTGTGATGCGGGGGGGGCGAAGGGGTGAGTGCGAAAGGTAAGCAGAGACGGGGGAGGGAAAATCAAACAGAAATAAAGTAAGGAGAGGAGAGTATACACAGGAAAATCATAGACAAAAAATCATAATCATAAATAAACACAGGCAATCATGGACAAAAGGATAAAGATAGAAATAAACAAATACAGTAAATAAATAAATCCAAAAGTAATACAAAGAAAGGAAAAAACAGGTTGTGGGAAGGTGTTTGGGAAAGTTCAGAGAGTGGTCACGGCGGATTAGATCGGGGTTGAGCCGGTAGTCAAGGTGGTATTCCAAAGTGGTATATATATTCGGACACCCCGTCTCTCTCTCCCCACTCCACCCGCCACCACCCCTACACGCCCCACACCCTTCCACCAACTGTTTTACCCCATTTTAATTTTATTTTGATCATGCCTTTATTTTTAATTTCATTTGCACCGTTTCCTCTCACCCCCCTTTTTGCTATATGTCTCTCCACCACTCACCTACACACCCTTTGAACTCTCTTCCGACACACTTTTCAACTGAAGAAGGGCTTATGCCCGAAACGTCATTCCCCACGACCACCCCACTCTCAAGAGCGTGAAATTAATAAACATTTGTTGTACTGCCTCTCTGTTTTGTTCCCGTTCAATTTTTCATTATATATATATATATATATATATATAGAGAGAGAGAGAGAGAGAGAGAGAGGGGGGGGGGAGAGAGAGAGAGAGAGAGAGAGAGAGAGAGAGAGAGAGAGAGAGAGAGAGAGAGAGAGAGAGAGAGAGAAAGAGAGAGAGAGAGTAAGAAAAGGTTCTACAGAAATCTTTAAAAATCTTCCCACTGAAGTTAACAAAGAACTTACTAGATCTACCAACACATCTATATATATAAAACTGAGGTTGTCTGTCTGTCTATCGATTTTTGGCACACATCTCCTCTTAGAATCTCTCACGGAATTGCACCGAAATTGCTATACTTGTACATTGAGCCCTAGCGAAGACATCGGAAAAAAAATATTTCAAATTGACCCGCCCTATCTGACGAAATCGAATATAATGTATCGATTTTTGAGCGTAAGTGATCAGTTATTTCCCTTTGTTCTGTTTACATTCAGCGTAGCGTCTTACGTTCTCTTTACATTTTCTGCGTGCAAAAATTAAAAAAATGATTTCCCTTTGTTCTGTTTACATTCAGCGTAGCGTCTTACGTTCTGTTTACATTTTCTGCGTTCAAAAATTAAAAAAATTACGCTGGCAAAAATTAAAAAAATTACGCTGGCTTTCTCAGCGTTTAAAATGACATTAACACAATACACGAACAGTTGTCGAGCCAGCAAAATTTTGACCTGCAAAATTCATCAGTTCGAACACTAAGCTTCCGTTTTGCTTCATTTCCATTTAAAAGCCTTTTAAAACAATATTTTTACTTGAAAACAAGTCTATTTAAAGACTACGTAAAACAAGCAAATATTTCGTAAAAAAAAGCAAAAATTATATAAGTTTATTTAAAATATATGTATCTGTAAATTTCGTTAGGCGTGCAGACAGACAGTCGTGCAGACAGATAGTCGTGCAGAGAGGTGATATAGGCGTGCAGACAGACAGTCGTGCAGAGAGGTGATAGAGGCGTGCAGACAGACAGTCGTGCAGAGAGGTGATATAGGCGTGCAGACAGACAGTCGTGCAGAGAGTTGATATAGGCGTGCAGACAGACAGTCGTGCAGAGAGGTGATATAGGCGTGCAGACAGACAGTCGTGCAGAGAGGTGATATACGCGTGCAGACAGACAAATTTCTGTTTATTTGGTTACGCTAATGTTTTTCTCTGCGTTGCAGTGTTTACATTTTCGATCTTTGTTAATAAATAACCAGTGCAGTTTTTGTCCCCAGCATCCTCTTTTGTTATAACATTCGGGTTATCGTTATGTTTTCTTAACTTCATAAGGCATATTGTTGGTTGAGGGAATATTAATCAAAAACACCACATGCAAGTCTGCACAGTAGACACTACAGTTTTTAAGCCAAAAAAGAAACTTAACATTGTAACTTTAACACAGCTACTGAGCGACCCGAGCAACGCCGGGCTTTACTGCTAGTAATAT
>OZ024740.1:323533457-323575957 GCA_964016885.1 Eledone cirrhosa
TTGGTGTTGCTGTGGTTGTTGTTGTTGTTGTTGATGTTTTTTGTTGTTGCTGCTGCTGCTGTTGTTGTTGTTATTGTTGTTGTTGGTGTTTGTGTGGTTGTCGTTGTTGATGTTTTTTTGTTGTTGCTGCTGCTGCTGTTGTTGTTGTTATTGTTGTTGTTGGTGTTGCTGTGGTTGTTGTTGTTGTTGTTGGTGTTGCTGTGGTTGTTGTTGTTGTTGATGTTGTTGTTTTTGTTGCTGCTGCTGCTGTTGTTGTTGTTGGTGTTGCTGTGGTTGTTGTTGTTGATGTTGTTGTTGGTGTTGTTGTTGGTGTTGCTGTGGTTGTTGTTGTTGATGTTGTTGTTTTTGTTGCTGCTGCTGTTGTTGTTATTGTTGTTGGTGTTGCTGTGGTTGTTGTTGTTGTTGTTGTTGTTGTTGTTGTTGTTGTTGTTGATGTTGTTTTTTTTGTTGCTGCTGCTGCTGTTGTTGTTGTTATTGTTGTTTTTGGTGTTGCTGTGGTTGTTGTTGTTATTGGTGTGTTTTTTTGTTGCTGCTGCTGCTGTTGTTGTTGTTATTGTTGTTGTTGGTGTTGCTGTGGTTGTTGTTGTTGTTGTTGCTGTTGCTGTGGTTGTTGTTGTTGATGTTGTTTTTTTTGTTACTGTTGCTGTTGTTGTAGTTGTTATTGTTGTTGTTGTTGTTGTTGATTATGTTGCTGTTGTTGTTGTGGTGCTGGATTTTCGTTGTTGTTGTGTTGTTGTTTTAATAGATATATTTATATATAATTGTTTCTACTTTTGGCACAAGGCCAGCAATTAAATCAGTGCATTACTGGTACTTTATTTTATCGACCCCGTAAGGATGAAAGGCAAAGTTAACCACGGCGGGATTTGAACTCAGAATGGCAAGGGCCGTAACTTTATATATAATGTATGCTGTTATGTCTCTGGGAGGTCTGTAGTTTTCAAATGATAGGTAAAAGTATTTCTGACAGGTGCACACACATACACACACACACACACACACACACACACACACGTACACATGCAAGCAAACATGTGCACTCCACGCCCACATGCACATACATACATCTACACAGACATTCACACAAACATACACTCACATATGTATACACACATTAGCACACACACATGTATACACACATACGCACACAAATGCACACACGGACACACACTTACACACACACGCACACACACACATATGTATACACACACAGACACACACACATGCACATACACACACACACACACATACAAAGAGACACCCACACATGTATATACACACACAGATACACACACATGCACACACACGTACAAAGAGACACCCACACACGTATATATATATATACACACAGACACATACACAGGCACACACGCATGCAAAGAGACACACATACATATATACACACATACACACACACACTTACAAAGACACACAGATCCCCGTCTCTTCCGAGTATTAGTAATCCAGTTGTTTGATCAACGTGACAGCGTTCAACTTATATATATATTGATTTAAAACTGCACTATCCACAAGTGTTTTTTTAGCCTTCATATCATGTTCTCCTGTTTTATCTGATGAAAACACAAATATTATTGCATGATGATGTTTGTTTTTGAAATGCGCATAATAAAATACATGGAACTCCTTTAACCATCTTTTGATCTTATATTATATATATATATATATATATATATATATATAAAACTGTTGTTGTCTGTGTGCGTGTGTCCTCATTTTTGCAAAGTCTATACAAATCCACATTTCTACTCCGATTAACTTCAAAATTGCAATGATATATTCCCTGCGCTCGAAAGATACTAACTGCAGCTTTAATTTTTCAATTTTCTGTTGTTAAAGGGGTGTTAGGCGCCGGTTATCGATCTCCATGGAGCCCTTATAATATCTGTATGTATGTCTGGGTGTCTGCATAACGACATTCTGACGAACACATCATTGCTGACGTATTATCTTCGCTACATTTACACACACACACACATACACACACACACACACACACACACACACACACACACACACACACACACACACACACACACACACACACACACACATATATATATATATATATATACTTATATATACATATATACATGCACACACACATATATACACATATACATATATATATATATATTTTACCTCGGCTGCGTTTGTCTGTTTCTCTCTTACTGCTTCCCCGTTCTCTCTATTGCTCTCACCTTCTGGCGCCCCCTCTGTCAGTTACACTTTCTCTCGACTGACCTCTTCCTCGCATCTCCACTCACTCACTCTCTGTTTCTCCCCTTCTCACTTCCTCCCGTTTGGCTACTAGTGGGTTCTCTTCTTGCTAACATCTCACTCACGTAGGACGGTTTTTATCTTGATCGCTCATGAAATCCACCCAGATTATGCTGACCGGATAACCATGTTGCTTGTTTATTCCCATCTTTGCGTTGCTTTCTTCCTTCTATGTTGTTTATTTGTCTCACTCGCTTTGCGCGATTTACTTGTCACCAACCTGAGGTATATGATGATGAAATATCAATGATGGTTGGCAAATTACTGACGAAGGACTAATTTGATCATATGTAACCCATGTGCAACCACGCAGTATTCTTCTTTCTTCTCATGTTTTATATATATATATATATATTGGTAAACGGAATAGAAAATGCTGACAAATTGTTCACAGTTGAAAAATGGTTTAATTAGGAATAAAAGAGTATTAGTGATTGTATGGGTTAGTATTCAGTTGTGGATTTAAGTTTTTAAGTTTTTACCGGTTGCGCATTTCTAAATGCTTTTCAAAAATAATTTTGAGATAGAGTGTCCGTGCTGTTTGCTCTGATCTGATTAGTTTTGGGAATTCTACCTGTTTTTATGTTAAAAAAGTGGCTCCAGCGTTACTTTGGTGTTGCAAAATTTCTTGTGGTCAAAACAATTTTGATTGGTCGGTAGAGGTCATGTGAATAAAAAATTGGTTTTGCGCCAAGATTGAGAAATGACTCTTTCACAACAAATATGTGTGTGTGTGTGTGTGTGTGTGTGTGTGTGTGTGTGTGTGTGTGTGTGTGTGTGTGTGTGTGTGTGTGTGTGTGTGTGTGTGTGTAGTAGTAGTAGTAGTAAGGTGTTCGATGTTGTGATAATGGTTAGCAGCGATGTGTGTCAAATGGCTATTGAGATAAGTGTGTGTGTGTGTGTGTGTGTGTGTGTGTGTGTGTGTGTGTGTGTGTGTGTGTGTGTGTGTGTGTGTGTGTGTGTGTGTGTGTGTGTGTGTGTGTGTATAGCAGAGTAATTCGTGGTGGCAGGGATGGTCAGTAAGAATGTGTCTGAAAGCAATGTCTGAAAGCAATGTCTGAAAGCAATGTCTGAAAGCAATGTATTTTAGCATGTCAAAAGATATTTTTCAGCTTTTGTCTTATACGGAGAAGTGCGTGTGTGTGTGTGTATATAAGTCTCTTTGTATGTTGACGTACGCGTGTGTATGTGTGTGTGTATATATGTGTGTGTGTGTGTGTGTGTGTGTGTGTGGGGGTGGACCAGTATTTTTTCCCCCTGGTAAAATGGTGTACATTATTCGATTTTTTCAGTAAGATCGGTTCTCTTAATAGAACATCAAAAATCTTAACAATAAAAGGTGTGAAATGATATTCACTATATATATATACACACATACATATATTCACTATATACATATATATATATATATATATACATATATACATATATATACACATATATATGCACATATATTTTTTTGTGTTGCACCATAGAGCATGTGTGTTTACGTAGGTCATTGTGTTTATATGTGGGTAGAGATGTGTGCTGATGTAGGTATGTATGTTGACGTGTGTATGTTGTGGGTTCGTCTTAGGGAGAAGTGTTTAGACGGGGTCCGTATTTGTTAATGAAGTAAGATTCCTTACTGATGCGCTGGGTGTGGGTGGCATTATCTTTAAATTTGTAGAGGGGAAAGATTCTGAAGTTGGGATGATTTTGGGCGGCACAGGTATCAATGTGTTCACTCAGTGGTATTTTCCTGTATTCCCGTATTTTAATTTGGGATCTATGGACAGTCATGCGTTGGCGGAGGCTGTTTTTGGTCTGGCCTATGTATTGTTCTCGACAACCTGAACAAGTTAATACATATATTAGATTTTTCGATGCACATGTGAAATTGTGTTTTACTATAAAACGTTGTCCATCTTTGAAATAGAATTCCGAACCCTCTATTAGGTTGATGCAAATGCCACAGTTGGGTCTATCGCATTTTTTTACTGTGGGTTTCGTTGTTGTGGTTGGAAGTACTTTGGCATGTGTTAAGATGTTTTTCATTGACTTGGATTGTCTTTTGCTCTTTATGATATCGTGTGTTCGTAGAATTTGGTTCGTTCTATGGTCCTTTTTCAATACCGGGATGTTCTGGAGGATGGTGTCAAAGGCCTCATTGTTGAGGGGGTTGTGTGTGGAGATGTGTGTGGATATATATATATATATATATATATATACATATATATATATATACATATATACATATATATAAATATACACATAAAGATATATGTATATACACACACACACACACACACACATATATATATATATACATACATATAAACGCACACATATACATATATATATGCATAAATATACACACACACACACACATATATATATATATATGTATCTGTATATATATATATATATATATATATATATATATATATATATAATAATAATGAAATGACAGGAGGCTGGATTTGTGTAAATCCTTGAAAGGTTTATTATACTATGATCATTTCAATGACAGGGTTCCGTATGAATCCGGTGATATCATCAGGTATTCGAAATATAATACGTGAATGTAATAGGTAAAATCCATGGGGCTGAAAATCGAGACCCGACGGCGACCGCTATTCTGTTCCTTCAACCTCAGCCGGTCGCCCTGGAGTGACGTGGCTAAATTTTATAGTATGCTACTACCGGTCAGATGAACGAAAACAGAAAGGGATGGGAGCATAAGTTAACGTCGATCCCAAGACACAAGGTAAAAGAAAGTAAGAAAGGAAGGAGAGAGAAGAAGGGGGAAGAAAGAAGAAGAGAAGCCAGGGTTAATGTCAGCTAAAAGAGGAAAGCAACTACTACTGGTCAGATATAGGCAAGCAAGAGGGGGAAGGAAGATAAGTCTGCGGGAGGAAGACAGGAGGAGGGGAGAAGAGAAGGAAGGGAAGAGAGAAGTAGAAAAGTAAGGGTTGATGGCTACAAGAAGGAAGATAGAAAGAAAGAGGAAGAAAGGTCGATATTAATGTCAGACCACAGTCAAGCCAGGAGTGGCGCGAGAAGATTTTCACAGGGACCCGCATCTTAGCAGAGGTGAATATATTGGGAGTCAGTGTTTTACAGTGTTTAGACTTCTAGGATGAAGTTAAAAAAATTAATAATCAATATTCAATATTAAAGAGGTTAGAAAATTTAAAGTTCAACAGTTTAACATTTAATTATATAATA
Source organism: Eledone cirrhosa (assembly GCA_964016885.1). Classification (NCBI taxonomy): domain Eukaryota; kingdom Metazoa; phylum Mollusca; class Cephalopoda; order Octopoda; family Eledonidae; genus Eledone; species Eledone cirrhosa. The sequence goes on from OZ024740.1 coordinate 323,538,966, forward strand.
GTTCCGATTTGTTCTGTAATTTAAAGGTACTATTTGGCGGTTAAAACACCGGCCGCGCCCCGGGCCCCATGGCGAATTAAGCCACGCCGAGTATTTTCATTTACTGAAAGAAGGGGAAATTTATTTTTCCAAGCACTCCAGGTGAGCTCGTTCGCCAGGGAGCTGGTCGCGCCGCCATTAAAACCCACCCAACAGTCCGACAGAAAGTTGGAACTTTAAAATTTTGCTTAGAGAAGTAAAAGAGTAATGGTTGATAGCTACAAGAAGGAAGATAGAAAGAGAGAGGAAGGAAGGTCGATATTAATGTCACACCACATTGAAATGATCATAGTATAATAAACCTTTCAAGGATTTACACAAATCCAGCCTCCTGTTATTTCATTATAATATTTAACTCCGTAATAGCACCACCAACTACAAAAACAAAGACGGTTGAACTGCTTTACGTTGAGTACTCTCTATATTATTGCATTACGATTGACCATACGGAATAGACCAGCTCTATACAGTGGTGAACCTCAAACCTGAATAAATATATATATACACACACAGATAAATTGTAGGACGCTTTAACCCGTCTTTTATTATTCAAAACACTTCTTGCCAATAAACATTAACCCTTTGTGCACCATTCATCTAACTGTAAACCAACAAATACCAAGTAAACGGAGCGTTGACAAGAATAACGGTGAATGAATCTTCGAGGTAAGCAGTTTCCTCCCGAGCTGTTAGTTCACGCGGTATTCTCTACTACACCTTTTCGTAATAATACCGAACAACGTACTGCTGGTCACTCCTTCCTCCAAAAGCCGTACAAAGCGGACAGGTGCATCGGGTGCAAATCTATACCAGGCCTACGCGAGAAATTCGCAAGGGACTGCACCAAGAAGGATAGAAAGAAAGAGTAAATTAATGGAAAGAGTGCGAATGAACTTTTGAGGTAAAGCCTTACTGCTATGACACTGGAACCTTCTGCCAACATAACCTGTGACTTTCACTTTCACATTTACTCCAAAAGGCCAAAGAAGAGGAGTATGAAAAGAAGGGGCTCAACAATATTTCTATGAACAATGCAAGTAGACAGCTAAACTGTACTTTTCAACTTCTTAATTTTCTCCAAATAAAACAAGTTTCCTGTCGGTATATTTTCGTGAGTTTTTAACAGGCACTCACAAATAAACGTTTCTCATTGGAGGTGCTATTAACAATGTTCTTACCCGTGCAACGCCGGGATACACTGCTGGTATTTATTAAAATTACTATATATATATATATATATATATATATATATATATATATATAACAAGAAAGACAGTGTGTGTGTGTATGTGTGTGTGTGTGTGAAAGGGAGAGAGAGAAAGAGAGGGGGGGGTTGACAACACAATCGCAACACCTAGCAGTTTCGGCTTGTATTCGGCAGGCCTTTTGAAGAGTGTACTGAAAAGACTCGCCGCCGAATACAAGCCGATACAGCTATGCGTTGCAGTCGGATTATTACCTTCCTCTATACCTACTCTATTTCTTCCCATACATAGAGTACTCTCTGATTTGTAGTCTTCCAGGTCTCGGCACCGCAGTCTTTATATCAATCTATCTATGTATCCATTTCCCCATCTCTCTTTCTCTCTCTCTCTCTCTCTCTCTCTCTCTATCTCTCTCTCTCTCTATATATATATATATATATATAGAGAGAGAGAGAGAGAGAGCGAGAGCGAGAGAGACTTCGAGCCAATCATCTGTGAAATGTATATAATGGTCGATATTTACTCAGACATTTTAAAGTGAAATTTCCTCGTATCAAACTAAATATATACGATCAGCTATAGAATAGCATCGAATGCCTATATCTGCACCACCTTCAGTAATCAACAAATTCACTAATTATCTTTAAAATATATTTATATATTATATGTATGTGCGTTTGTGTGTGTAAAAGTGTGTGTGTATCTTCATCATCGTCGTTAGATTATAATTGTTTCTACGTTTGGTACAAGGCCAGCAATTACCCAGTGCATTACTAGTACTTTATTTTATCGACCCTGTAAGGATGAAAGGCAAAGTTAACCTCGGCGGGATTTGAACTCAGAATGGCAAGGGGCGTAACTCTATGCGTCAAAGCATGGTATCATCGTTAGATTATAATAGCAGACGGTTATAGTCCTCCATCACCACACATTGCAGCCTTTATAATCAGTTGTGGTACCGTGACCGGTTGATTAGTTCTGGCCCTCCGTAGTATAGGATACTTCAGATGGCTTTGAAATCAGGAGAAATATCGCAAAATTCTCAACACCATTCTAACAATTTCACCGATACACCATTCCTGAACTGGTCTTATCCATGCCATCTATAGATCCTAAACGTTAGTCTTAGGGGAAAAGCTATATCTAGCGGTGAGTCTGGGGCATTTGACTAAGCGGAATCCATCGCACGCTAGGTCTCAACACAGTCGATTTTTCCAAAGACAAATTGTGAGAAGAAGAAAATTAGAAAATGATGTAGAGAAAGAATAGAGACCAGTACTGGACTGGTCTGGTATTTTGTTTATCGATCACAAAATGAGGGAAGTCAAAATTGACCTCGGTATGATTTGATCTCATAGTGTAGAGAGCTGGAATGTATGCCACACAGCATTCTATCCATCGTTCTAGTGACTCTGCCTATTTACCGCTTGTGTGTTAATATAAAATGTCTCTGCACTAATTAAAACCTATCTGATTAAGTGTTGTTCGTACTTTTCACATAGTTGAGTGATGATACTTGAATAAAATTGATTAGTGTCAAAAGCTATATTGATAGCAAGAAATTGAACAACGACCTCTCCTCACTGAGATAAAACATAATGTTAACAATACAACAGTGTTTGGAGTCTGGCCTGTAATTACAACTGGAAATAATCACTGGCACTGTAAACATTTTAGACAGGCGTTGAGAACGGAAGGATCCTGGTAAGTTGATGGACTTTGCCAGTTTATTGTTCCCAGCAATGCGTGACTAATGAGGAAATAAGGGAAAATATGTAATACTTAATAAAAAAAAAAATTAAAACTGAGGCATATTCCTGGTTTTAGTAACAAGTTAACATATGTTACTGATATGTACATATACACATGCACACACGGCGCTTACACGTACACACACACTCCCAGCACACACAGAAATATGTAGCTCGATTGCATGGGTTATTCTATTAATGCTAACTTTGTATCAAAGACAAGAATTATTATAGCTTGTCATTGGTACAAAGAGAGGTCGATCATTGAGTCTATTACCCTTTTGAGGCAGAAACTCATAAAACCGTCATGCTTTTATAATACAAAGACTGTTTGTTTTAAAATATATATATTTATCTAAAATCTTTCTATAATAATTATATGGAGGAATATTTGTTAAGTTATGTTCCAAACACCAGCTAAATAATGAGAAAGTTAGTTATATTATTAAATCCCTACAAATACTTGATTGTTTCAAAAATAATTGAAAATTATAAGCAATGGATTCCATTGGAAATATGGTAGGAATGGGGTTAAAGAGTACATATTTATCTAAAACAATTCTATCTTACTTTGATCTACTTTGTAACCATAAAGTGCAAACAAATGATTAATAACGAGAACGTTGAAACGTTAATACAACATGATTTATAAAAAGTCTTTAATAAAAAAGTTGAATCTGAAGCAAAGCAGAGTTGTGTTTTTAATATATATATATATATATATATATATATATATATATATATATGTATGTATGTATATACATGCATACATACATACAACCATATATGCATGCACCCTGCACTGACACAAAAGGAAAGACACACAAACACACACGGGTACACACACATATATATATCATATATATGATATATATATACTATATATATATATATATATATATATAATATATAAGATCAAAAGATGGTTAAAAGAGTTCCATGTATTTTATTATGCACATTTCAAAAACAAACATCATCATGCGATGACATTTGCGTTTTCGTCAGATAAAATAGGGAGACATGATATGAAGGTTAAAAAACACTTGTGAATAGTGCAGTTTTAAATCAACATATCATATGATATCATGTCTCCCTATTTTATCTGACGAAAACGCAAATGTCATCGCATGATGATATTTGTTTTTGAAATGCGCATAATAAAATACATGGAACTCTTTTAAGCATCTTTTGATCTTATATATTATTTATACTCCAGTCCTACAAACTGTAGAGTGCTACTTATCCGATATCTGCATTGTTTTATTGTACTACAATAAAACTCACCTCCTACATATATATATATATATTTTTTTTTTTTTTTTTTTACATATCTTACGTTAATTATTTTCCATTTTGACGTTATAGTCACTTATATATTATGAAATACTGTTGGCTTCTTGCTCACAATAATTTCTATATATATATATATATATATATATATATATATATACATATACATATATATATTTATATATATATATATAAATTCAAAGGGTATATATATATAATTAGATATAGTCACAGAAACATATATGAGTTTGGCAACCATTCACGGTGTGGCTCAATGAAGAATTAATTAAATAATTATTAATCAGAGCTATATATAAAAATATAAGTCCAAAGAATCATTAGATAAAATATATACAGTATTTCCTCTCCCAATCAGTATAAATTAACCACATAAAAAATCATTTAAACGAGGCTATAAGTTTAAAATGTACTTATGAAGAAATAATAGACAAATGACACAGATTATTTTCCGCGATGTACAGCCATATGACACTTATCTAATTATTTCTTCTGGCCTGTAGAAATTGACTAGACAACTAGTTAACTACACGGAATTAGGTACAAAATAGAAGTTTGAAGAAAAAATGCACATCAATTCTACCATATATATATATATATATATATATATATATAATGTATCATTCATATTTGTTGGTCCAATTACAATTAGGCTTTGCTCGTTTATTAGCAGAATCTACGATATAAAGGCCATAGAGATAATATGGAATATTTTGTGCAGCAGAAATGGAATGAAAGAAGACTTTAATTCTGGAAGTTAATGTCAGTGGTAACTTCGTCCAGGTTTATCAATAAGCAATAAGGTGATAACAAATATAATTGAAACGTCTACCAGATCTATGTACCATACCGGTTTTCTGGTATGTTATTTATAGCAACAATTTGTGTTATATATGGATATGTGTGTTTGAGTCTGAGGTGTGTGGGTGTCTGCTGGATCTATATTTAGATAGAGTCATGTCATACGAACTTATATTTATCTATCTCTATCTATCTATTATATATATCTACCTATCAACATATATATATATATATATATATATATATATATATATATATATATATATATATATTTCGGCATACCGAAAACGATAAATAATTATTAGCTATGTAACAAAAAAATGTGTAACCGTGTAACAAAAACATTTTTTTCTCTGTTCCTGTATTGTAATCACTTTTTTGTGTTGCTTAGGTCCCAAATAAATAAAAAAAAAAAGGGGCTATTAAACAGTTAAAAGTTTGGGTTTGTAAAAATTCTAAGCTATTCACTAGAATTATTTGTATGCTGGATTTTACGTTGTATGTAAGTTTAATTTGCTTATGTTAAATGATTTTTTTATATATGATTCAGGTTCAATTAAAATTATAAAATAAAGAGTAATACCTAAAGAAAATTATAAAAGTGCAATAAAGTATAAAATTGTTAAAAAGTGGATTAAAGAGATTTATTGATACTGGATTTTCGCACCCTGAATAAAGCGTAAGTTGTGTTTTAAGCATTCGTCTCCAGGTTGAAGCAGTGGAACTTGGTCAAGGAGGAAGTGTAGGTCACAAATCAGAGAAGTCGACACGAACCTTTCTCAGGCTTTTACACTCTTAGGGATGGTCTCTGCTTCTGCCATGACGTGCCTGGACTGTTTGACGTTATTGGGGTGCCGTTTGTGCCCAAGGAGTGGCAGCTATTTATAGACAGCTCCACCACAAGTTTGAAGGCTGTCCTCCTCCACAATGGAAACAAGTTCCCGACACTGCCTCTAGTTCATTCAGTCTGCTTGAAGGAAGATTACTACAGTGTGAAAGTCCTCTTGGAAGCTCTGCAATACAACCAGTACAATTGGGAAATCATTGGAGACTTCAAGATGGTCGCTTTCCTGCTTGGACTCCAAGGAGGCTTTATCAAATTCCAATGCTTCCTCTGCGTTTGGGACAGCAGAGCCACCTCTGACCACTACGAAAGAAAGAACTGGGAGCAGTGAACAGAATTTGTAGTTGGGACCCGGAACGTCATGTGGGAGCCACTGGTTGATCCCAGGATTGTGCTCATGCCGCCACTGCACATTAAGTTGGGGTTGATGAAGCAGTTTGTGAAGGCTATCAACCAAGAATCAGCCGCTTTTAAGTACCTTCTTGAGTTCTTCCCCAAGTTATCTGAGGCCAAAATCAAAGGTGAAATTGTTGTTGGACCTCAGATAAAGAAGGTGTTTGAGTCTACCGAGTTCTCCAATAATCTCAATAGGATTGAGAGAACAGCATGGAACCGTTTCAAGGCAGTTGTTAAGGGCTTCCTAGGCAACTACAGAGCTGAAAACTACCAGAAACTGGTGCAGGATCTGATAAAGGCTTCTGGCGCCATGGAATACAGGATGTTGCTTAAACTCCATATGATGGACGCTCACCTGGAAAATTTCAAGGTCAATATGGACGCCTACTCTGAAGAACAAGGCGAACGATTCCACCAAGATGTGAAAGAGATAGAGCGGAGGTACCAGGGCCACTACAATGAAAAAATGATGGGGGACTATATCTGGGGTCTAGTGCGGGAATGCGACCTGAACTACAACCGCAAATCCAGGAAATCCAGCCATCTCTGACGTGTACAAGTTGCTTTATAAGTGTTATTTGTTTTTACTTGTTTGCTTTTGATAAGCTTGTGTAATAAAATCAATATATACTCTGTTGATTTAATTATATGAACTGATAATTTTTTTTTAAATGTGTTTTTTCTTGAAAAATATGAAAATATCAAATATCCTGACCACAAACCCAAACTTCTAATTAAATAATAGTGTTTTTTTAAAATAATAATGGGATATAACAAACCAGTAAATGACACTTAGAACCGGGGAACAAAAAATATGCTACACGGTGATAATTCGGGCTGATTGTTTACAAACAAACCGAGCATTATAATAAATGTTCGGTAAACCCATACGTACATATATATATATGTGCATGTATGTATGTATATACATACCACTGTACGTCTGTATACATATATGTATGTACGTATACATACTTATATTTATATATATATAGTAGAGTTACCCACTCTACTACCATAAATATTGAGTACTCTGGTGCGTTATGGTCCATCTGGTATCTTACCAAACCCGCTTTGTTACATATATATATATATATATATACAAATGGAAGTTTAGTAAAATCGAATATTCGGCTGTAGCTAAGCCAACGAAACACAATCAGGATTTAAGCAGCCAAGCACTCGATGAGAAAGCTCACAGTAATAACTGTTTCTATTTTTAGCACAAGGCCAGCAATTACCCAGTACATTACTGGTACTTTATTTTATCGACCCCGTAAGGATTAAAGGCAAAGTTAACCTCGACGGGATTTGAACTCAAACCGTAAAGGGACGTAACTATGCTAGAAAGCAATGCTGTCCAACCCTCTACTGATACTGCCAATTCAGAGTAATAACATTCGTTAGACGGCATAACAAATTGAAAACCGTGGTAGGCAAACCTAGCCACGACACCGAAGCAACGAGAAAACTAACAGGTTAATAAAACAAACCTGGACCATCTCGGATGCAGATCGTCGTTTCTCCGATAGGTTTTTATGAATCGAAAATCAACAATCCTACTTGCGCAAGTATACAAGTTTTTGGTGTTTGAAGACCGAACTGAGGATTCATGTTTCAACAGGTTTACGTTCTGTGCCTTGACCTGGTGTGGTATGAAGTAGTAAGCCACTGTTGTTAGCAGCGGTCGATGCCTAAGCTATCACGTGCTTTTTCCCAACAAGGGAAATAACCCCGGGTTTTTGGCGGGCAAATTCAAAATGTGAACATGGGAAGCGTGTTCCCTGCACAAACCGAATAATATATATATATATATATATATATATATATATATATATATATATATATATATATATATATATATATATATATATATATGTGTGTGTGTGTGTGTGTGTGTGTGTGTGTGTGTGTGTGTGTGCGTGTGTGTGTGTGTGTGTGTGTGTGTGTGTGTGTGTGTGTGTGTGTGTGTGTGTGTGTGTGTGTGTCTGTGTGTGTATAAATATACTGTATATATAAATATGTATATATAAATACACACATATCTTTATGAATATATATATATATATATACACGCACGCACTCATGTATATTAGGTCATTCACCGAATACCTGGAACACTAACCGCTGAAACTAGCGGAAGTCCATTAACTACTTAGCTATCTCTCCGAAGAAGGACACACCTCTGAAACCACAGTTTGCTCTATTTCCTTACGACAGAAACATATTCAACAGTTGAGACAATTGTATTACTTGTTGCTGGAGCTGATCATCAGATCTTTCTTCACACTTTATAGTTTAAAATAACGTAAAAGTTATTCCATTCTTGGACATCTATCCTGGTGGAATATTCATTTAACAAGTGACTATTCCATTAGCTTATTGTGTTATCACTCTCAAGGCCTTTTATTCTCATTAACGGGGTCATACTTTAAGTAATCTCAATATCTCAACATATGCCAATATCGTAATCTTAATCAAAACCTCCATTATGCTTATTGATGTAGTAAAATCTTCTTAACCGATTACCGTGACATTTCTGACGTGACAACTCTCACATACTATTTTAATGGAAATTTTAACGATATTTATATATACATATATACACGTGCACACACACACATACACACACACACACACACACACACACACACACACACACACACACACACACACATATATATATATATATATATATATATATATATATTAAGGAATACTGTTGGCTTCTTGTAGCCATAGTTTCTATACCTTTCATTTATATATATATATATATATATATATATATATAGAGAGAGAGAGAGAGAGAGAGAAAGAAAGTTAGATAGATATGTATATGTGAGGAGGGGTGTAAGTGGGTGTGTAAAGAGGGAGAAAGTGGAAGAGGAATGCTCAGAAGCCAGACATAAAAGCAAAGGACAAAAAAATAGAAAAAATTAGAGTCAAATAAATTATAGAACATTTAGGGAATTGCTTTCGTCCTATTTCTTAATTTTGAGTGTTGCGGCCATCTTTTAACAGATTAAATTGTTAATATATGATATGTGTTAGTTAACATTAGTTATTTATGAGATGTGCTAATAGTATAAGACTGGAAGTTGGCAGAATAGTTATAACTGATTCTACTTTTGGCACAAGGCCAGTAATTAACCCAGTGTATTAATGGTACTTTATTTTAGCGACCCTGTAAGAATGAAAGGCAAAGTTAACCTCGGCTGGATTTGAACTCAGACCGCAAAGGGCCGTAACTCTATGCTGTAAAACATGGCGTTCGACCCTCTGCCGATACTGACGTCAGATAGAATGCTATGCAATATTAATTCCGATTCGCTGAACACTGAGTTCAAATCCTGCTGAGGTCAACACTACCTTTCATTCTTTTGACATCGATAAATTAAGAACCAGTCCAGTCCAGTCCAGTCCTCGGGTATATTCCTCCCGATCTAATTCCCTCTTTCTCTCCCTCTCCTGCTTCCCCTCTCCCTCTCTCTCTCTCCCTCTCTCTCTCTCTCTCCCTCTCTCCCTCTCTCTCTCTCTCTCTCTCTCTCTCTCTTTCCCTCTCTCTATCCATCCCCCTCTCTCTCCTCCCCCCGTCTCTCTCTCAGAAGAAGAAGAAGAAGAAGAAGAAGAAGAAGAAGAAGAATCATATACTCTATCATTTGAAATCTGTATATATTTAGTCGACGTCGACGTCGATCAAATCCCGTCCAGTTTAACCTTGCCTTCATTCTCTTAAATATAACTTATTCTACTTTTGGCACAAGGCCAGCAATTATCCCATTGCATTACTGGTACTTTATTTTATCGACGCCCTTAAGGATGAAAGGCAAAGTTAAACCTCAACGTGATTTGAACTCAGACTGCAAACGGACGTAATTCTGTGCTGCAAAGCATGGCGTCCAACCCTCTGCTGATACTGCCAATCCACCAATGCCAGTTCAGTAATACAGACGAGTCTTCCTCTGCGTCTCTTTATCACTTTCTCTCTCTCTCTCTCTCTCTCTCTCCCACACACACACACACACACACACACACACACACACACACACACACACACACACACACACACACACACACACACAGATTCTCACATACACATATTCTCTCTCTCTCACTGCCTGGAAGAAACCGGTTGCGTGTATACGCAGAGAGGGATGGAAAAGTTAACCTCGACGGGATTTGAACTCAGACCGTAAAGGGACGTAACTATGCTAGAAAGCATGGCATCCAACCCTCTACCGATGATGATATGTTATGTTTACATAACAGTATTATTACATTATACGTATTTCAATGACATGGTGGGTAGTTGTAATGTAACTGTTACATAAGTACATGTTACCGGTGTGACATCATCAGATGTTAACTCAATTATGTGAAGTGGTTATGTTGGTATGTTGATAAATCACAGGCAAAATTGTTCCATCCTGGTGTAAATCCAAGAGACATATATGTCGGAAATGACAGATCTCAACTGCATATGCATACACCACCAGCTCCCACACATTTCCCTTCCACTAAATGTTTGTCACGGCATTGGTCCACGCGACGGCTATTGTAGGAATTGACAAACAGTGGAAATGAACCCGAAATTACACGGTTTGAAGCTAACCCTTTAAATACACAATCGTGCTTACACCTTTGTGTTTAAGTAAGGAACTTAACCTTTTGATTATCTTATTTCTCAATCTACGCTGCTGCAAGTTTGGGGATACATTCGCTGGAAGGACATCGAGAAGTTAAGTAAATAACAATTGGAATATCAAATTCTACCTAGCGCCTATCACCATTCAATCGATCGGGGATGAATTCAAAACCACTTTCTTATAAATTCCCTTAGAATATTTTCTGTTTGCAGAGGAGTTACTGGAGGGATTTAAACAGAGATAACAGTTCCAGAAAATATGGTGACATCTTGTTGGCATTATACTGTATTGTTCCTTAGGCGATTGAAAACCTCTCTCCTTGCATTAGAATATCTAATAACAGATGTTTAACAGGCTGGACATTTTGGAAGAATTATACTTTTGTAGTGCTAAGATAAACGAACAAATGTTTGCCAACAACGCTTCAACCAATTGAAAAGATAAGCAAGGTCACTCTGCCATAAACGTTAGGTGAAACTGTCCAAATGACTGTAAACATATTTTTGCTGGACGAAATATAAAAGAAGCAACACAACGATAGGTAAGAATATATATAACAATGCTTTTTCACGTTTTAACTGTTGCCGTTGGAGCTCCGTCACTGTCGACGAAGATTGTTCCAGCTGTTTGTGCAACGGAACAGCCTGCGATCTGATCCTACTACAGACATATATACACTTATTGTAATTCTCAGGGAGATTTAGCTTCACAGACTAACTCAAAGCTGGCCCATTGAATTACAAGACGGTTTGTCTTATATTAATGTATAAGTGACTGAGCAGACACGTTTATCCTTCAGGTAGTTCTCCGTGAGTTCAGCATTACTACATAATTGTTTCTGCTTTATGCACAAGGTCAAAAGATTTGTGGTGGTGGGTAGGTTTATCAAATTGGTCCAGTAATTCACTGGTACTTTATTTTATCGATTCTTAGAGGATGAAAGGCAGAGATTACTTCCTATCCCTGCCTCTCCCGATCTCTCTCCCGGTTTCTCCCTCTCTCTCTCTCCCACACACTCTCTTTCTCTCTCTCACACACACATACACACGCACACACACTCTCTCTCTCTCTCTCTCTCACACACACACACACACTCTCTCTCTCTCTCACACACACATACACAATGACACTCTCTCACACACACACACACTCTCTCTCTCTCTCTCACACACACACATACACACGCACACACACTCTCTCTCGCTATTGTTCTTTGTTTCTCTCTTTGTATTTATCTAAGTCTATCTATAGCCACTGGTTGTCGAGTTCTAGTCCATTGTTGATGAAAACCAAATCACCAATTTCAGGCTAAAAAATGCCAGCATAAGTACAACACAAAATATACTACACCGACTTGGCTTCCTTAAATCTCCTATTGATGATTGGATTTTATCCCTAAATATTAAAGATTAATTACACACCACAGGTATAACATTCCAACAAATTTAAACTCTAATTTATTTAATATTTAATGTCCCGTTTGTAGCCTTCAAGAACTAACACTATTTTCTACACTTTCTACAATGCCTTAAGCAAATTTCAACACCTTTTTATATTTATTTCTATTCAATCATGTTTTTAATGAGATACTCAAAGCTAGCATAAAGGCTAAGTAGACGAAGGTGGGATTCGATCGTCAGACCTGGAATTTCTAAAACAATTCTGGCCATGTTTAATTTTAATTCTACAGCGAGCTATTCTTAAAGTTGGTTTTATTGTTGATTGTAACACCATTAGAACAATCAACACAGGAACATCCAGAGGCAAGTGTGTTAAATTTATAATATGCTATAGAAATTTAAAATACTATCTATTTAGAAATCGATCAATCAGCACTCCCTTTTAACAATATTTAACAATATTACATTGTCATCGATTTTAATGATCGGGAATACTTCATGTATGTTTGGTCGTGTTGAAAAAGTACAAACGAGTGGTGAAAATGATATTATCACTAAGTGTAGTCGTAAATGATAATTAATGCCTGTAGAAATCTTTGTAGATCATATCGCCATTAAATACTTTAAACTATTTTCTGTTTGAGCATATGATCCGACAGTAAAGAGTGTTGACTCATCCAAAACAGACCTTCCATTCTAGAGAAAGTCACTGTGGAGATATTATAAAAGACCAGAGTCTGTGGTTGAGCACTAGAGCAGATCTGATTGTTAACCATTGAGAAAGATTAAACGAGGGGCATAAAACCGACAGGAGCCCATTATAACAATGTTTTCTTTGTAATAAATGCTAAAGTGGTTTGCTTTTCATTTCCAATGTAGATTTAGAAAACTCTTTGAATTGAATATGATCCCTCCCTATATAATAATTGTTACGGGCGAGAGGGAAGGAAATGTCTAAGTGAATCAATTCAAATAGTTGTGCAATAAGCATTGAAAAATAGATTAGGACAATTGCCGGAGCAGATCACAACCTGTGACATATCAAAGGAAACCTATCATCAGTGAATGTAATTATGACCACCACTTGCATGTAAACCACTACCACATGCATCTACACCACCAGCGTCACACACATAGAAGCCACCATAACATACACACACACACACCAACATCACATACACATACATCACTATCACCATATACGCCACCACTATCAGATACACATGAACCACCACCTTCAAATACACATAGACCACCACCACCACCACCATCACCACCACGTACATGTATACGACCATCAACACATACACATACACATACACCACCATCACCACATACACAACCATCATCACACACACCACCACATACACCACCACCACATACACAACCATCACCACATACACAACGATCACCACATACATCACCACCACCACATACACCACCATCACCACATACATATGAACCACCATCCCCATATACACATACACAACCCTCATCATATACAAAAAAACCACCACCATCCCGTTCTCGGCTGAAGTATCGCTGCCAGTGAGCGTTAAATTCTATTGTGTAACTAAATTAGGTTTAATACCAACTTATATACTTTAATGTTTATATTATTTACTTGTATTTCCCCGAATGGAACAACCAAATATACGGTACACGACCACCCTGGTTCATACCTAGTGGGGCCCAACTGAAATATAAACACATTATCATTTCTATATAAACATATCATTTCTATTCAAAGGGAGGTAACTATAATTACTCTAAAATCAGCCCCAAACGATGCCAAATAAATTTCTGATATAGATCCTCTATATTAAAATATGTATAAAGGCCTTACACCCGTGTGTCATACGAATGCTGCGGTCTGTCAAAAGTGTTGTCAAATTGTCGTTTAGAATTCAAGGAATACAATTGTAAGACAAAATAAGGAGCTGATGTACAAATGTTCTAAATGATTTCACTGTCAATGACACTCTCTCTCTCTCTCTCTCTCTCTCTCTCTCTCTCTCTCTCTCTCTCTCTCTCTCTCTCTCTCTCTCTCTCTCTCTTTCTCTCTATCTCTTTCTCTCTCTCTCTCACACACACACACACACACACACACACACATATATATATATATAGATAGAGAGATAATACATACACAAATGTATACACACACATATATATATATATATATATATATATAACGAAGGAAATGTGGTAAGGAACCAGGTGGACCATAACGCACCAAAGTACTCAATACTTAGGGTAGTAGAGTGGGTAATAGGAACGAGTAGGACCCCGACGGGTGAGCTCAAGCCGTTTCGACGTCTAATTCTGGACATTTTAGTCCAGAATTAGCCGTCGAAACGGCTAATTCTATATATATGTATGTGTATATATATATATATATATATACATACATAATACATACACATATATTTATGCGAGCGAGACCTGGAAGAGTACAGCAAATAAAGAGAGACGGCTGACCGCTTTCCACCAGCGGTGCCTGCGAAAGATCCTTCGTGTGTCCTGGCGCAACCGCGTGCGAAACGAGGAGATCCTGCGGAGAGCCGAGTCGTAGACGCCACAGAGAGTGGTCACAGAGCGTCGGTGCCGTCTGGCTGGCCATATTCTGCGTCTGCCAAATGAACGGCATTGGAAAACAGCGATGAATTGGACTCCGCATGGCGGTAAACGGAGGCGGATTTGCCCAAGGATCACCTGGCGACGAACGTTCCGGAAGGACCTGATGGCAGTCTACATCACCTGGCACGGTCTCGAAAAAGTTGCCGCTGATCGTGACCGTTGGCGAGTACCTATTGCTCGTTGCGCCGAACGGCGCGGAAGAATTTAGGACTAATATATATATATATATATATATATATAGGAACGAGTAGGACCCCGACGGCTGAGCTCAAGCCGTTTCGACGGCTAATTCTGGACTAAAAATCATTTTTAGTCCAGAATTAGCCGTCGAAACGGCTTGAGCTCAGCCGTCGGGGTCCTACTCGTCCTATTACCCACTCTACTACCCTAAGTATTGAGTACTTTGGTGCGTTATGGTCCATTTGGTTCCTTACCACATTTCCTTCGTTATATATATATATACAAATAAATAATCAATAATCGGAACCTCGGCCCACGAAATAACGAAACACAATCTTCGAAATGTGTGGCAAAGTGCTCAATAGTTTGGATAAACCAGAGCTATAACTAACGTTTAATACCAACACACTGGGACGATGCTTAAACAATCATTCGCACAGCCAAAAATACGACCAAGAAAATTCGAGTCAGACAAATAAAAATATATATGAATGAAAAATTTACCCGGACCCCTGGAAAGATGGTAAATTTCAGCATTTGGGTTTCTGCGGCTCCTAAATCAGTTACCGTCAGCCTACATAAAAAATGTCCGGCTTCTGGTAAGACGATGAACAAGGAAACAACTTTTTCAACGGGCGTTTAGTTCAATAATACAAGGGAACCCGTTACTAAATCCACATGGGGTCTAGCAAGGGAGGGAACCCCTATATTAGGCGAATGAATTCAGTAGTGTATATTATTGTAAAAATACAAAATATCACATATCGAATTAGAGTTCTCAACAGACGGGTTAAAATTAACATGAGCTATTCATCAGTCAATAGGATCAACTAAAAAATCAATAAAATTAACTGATCAATAGCTAAAGACTGGAGATAAATACAAATAAATTATCGAGAATTGGAACCTCGGCCCACGAAATAACGAAACACAATCTTCGAAATGTGTGGCAAAGTGCTCAATAGTTTGGATAAACCAGAGCTATATATATATATATATAAATTTGATAACTTTGAAAGATTTCGTCCACTACTGGCCCAGGCCATGTCTAACTTAATAGAACGACCTGGCGAAGTCTTTCAAATCAGGATTTATGTTGACAGAGGGTACTGTACACTCTATTGCTACATTAAGTGTGGCCGAAACTCGAGTTGAGTTCGGGAACAATTGAAGGTACCCGTTTACGTGCGCTGTGTCGAAGCGAATAACTCAGTGTAAACTCTGGGAGTTTATTTAACATTACCCATTGAGGTCTCTGAGATGCAACCGATTCTAACAGTGACACCCATGCTAGTTCCGTCAACCTATTATATATATTTATATATATATACACACACACACACACACACACACATATATATATATATATATATATATATATATGTGTGTGTGTGTGTGTGTGTGTGTGTGTGTGTGTGTGTGTGTGTGTGTGTATATATGTATGTGTGTGTGTGTGTGTGTGTGTGTAAAAGTTAAACAGAAATATCAACACAATCGGTACAGTTTCAAAAGTTAACGCTTGTAATATCAGGAAGAGGGTCTTAACGTTTCGGAGGCTAGTCTTTCATCTGAAGAAAGAATGAGAAATTAGAAAGATTGAAGGGGCGGGCGGGGCGGAATCGGAAAAAAGGTTTTTAGAGAAAAATAACAGGTCCATTCATGTTGCTATCTATTGGAAAACTAATTAATTTTATATTCTGGAGTCTATAATCTATTAAGTATTTATTAAATAATGAACAGAATAAGTAAACATAAAGAATGTAAAGGTTGGGACAAATTTGAGCAGATAAAATATATATTAAATCTATAAAATATATATTAAATCTTTTGCAAAACAGACAGTTGTTAATCCATGGTTCAAGCGGACAGATTAGTGAGAGAGCAAGGGAGATGTGCTGAAAAAACCAGTCCAACCCTACCATCTCATGTCTAATGTAAAACATCAGACGGATGGTACTTTATTGTCCGAATGAATAAAATACACTGGAAGAACAGGTGCAGCTCGTTCTTGTAGATGGCTATCTTCATCAGATGGATGTTGCTTCGTGGTCTGAAATAATGAGATATACTGGAAGATCAAGAGCAGCATATTCTTGCAGCTGGCTATCTTCATCAGGATCGCAGTAAATAGGGAGCTGATTCCGGGTCCCAATACGCCGGACTGTTTTCTTCAATTAGTTCGATATTATAGCAAGAAGGAAAAATAAAAATAAAAGTACTTTCAATAAGGATTTGAACGAGGTTTTCTGATTACCATTAACAGGTAATCGACGAGTAAATTGATTAATCAGCATTTTTTGTTAACCCTTTCATGCCCCCCCCCCCCTTCTTTCACTTGCTCCCCCTCCTATTTATTTTCTGTTATTATTACTATTATTAGTCCTGTTATTCATTGTTTGCTGTTCTTATATAGACTGCATGAGAGATTAAAGAGATTAAAAGCAGAAATGTAATCAAACATTCACGCTGATGACATAGTTTACATGAATAGCATTTACATAGACACACACACACATATATATATATATATACACACACGCATACATGCATGCAAAGATATATATATATATATATATGTGTGTGTGTGTGTGGATACGGGCATATATGAAAAAAAAAAAATATATATATATACATATATATATATACATGAATACATTCTTACATATGTACACATATATATTCATATATATTACCACACGCACATAATACGTATATATAAACATACTTCCAAAAGTAAATATAAGGCGCATATGTTATTGATTGTGTATTGGAGAGTTGTTAACGTTGTCGCAATTCAAATTATTTTCACCCTGACGAATACACCAGCTTCCTGTCTTTTCCGCCATTCCTTGTCAGATTAACGCGATACATGAAACGCCTGCCTAAACATTCGCCGGTTTCAGTGCAAATTTGTTTGCTTGAATGGTTTAAAGTTAATTTTTAGTGAGAATTATTTCAATAAGAATGATGTTTATTGTGTCACTTATAACCGAAATGCACTTATAAACCAACCTAAATGCTACTTTTATTGATAAATTGTTTGGTTTCTCTATATATTTGCAAATCACTAGTTTTGTCTATATTATTGTAAGGCACAACATTTTCCGATCGCTATTATGAAGTCAGTTTATCGTATAACCCCAGAGTGGTTTTAAATCCTATGATATTTTAGAAAACGAAGATGCACTCATAACTAACCTTAAGCCTGCATTTACTGATAAATATGTTTGTATTGTCTATATTTACTAGCCATGACCTTTTCTGATCAGTATTATAAAGTTTGCTCACACTATAACCGAATTGTGGTTTTAGCTGACGTTTCATTAGTTTTTAGCTCAGTTTGTTTGATTTGATATTCCTCATGGCACACCTTCGTTCTATTTAACAGACCAAGCAATACAATGTAGTCATGGTATGGTATAATTTTGGACAGACGTTGTTGATTTTGTCTGCTGACTTCTACCTCGTATTCAGCAATGGTAGTTAGATATTTTGTTAAAGTGCTTCAGTTGTGCTTCAGATGCTTGATGGGTTTCCGGGTTACAGGTGGTTGATCATCCGTCACTTTCGACGATAAGCATTCAACTGAACTTCCTACTCGGGAAATGTTTGATTAGACCACTCTTCCTACTCGGGAAGTGTTTGATTAGACCACAGATACGAGAACTCTTAATTAATCTATGTGTATATATATATATATATATATATATATATATATATATCAGAAATATATAAATAGATGAAATAAAAAGGGCGTAGACATTAAAATACATACAATACAGAAGGGGGAAACATGATAATAGTACCAATGATAATGTTGCAGATGTGCAACGAAAGAACTTTGTTAGACTATATATATATGTATTTATATCTGTATTTTTGACCGTTGGTCAGTCAATGATAAACATTGATGGCCAAATTAATTAACTATGAAGATATAAAAGATGCAGAAGCGAAAACCAATCAAACAGTGAGTGTGTTCTGTTATTATTTCTGGCAATATTGTTACAACAATATGACCTCCCCAAGTATAAAAATATATATATATATATACATATATTTTTTCCTAACCTTACCTTTCAGGACATGGCAAATACAAAGACTGGGGAAACAATAAGACACCAATGGGTGCTCCAGCACTGGATTTTCTGTGTAAAAACACTATCAATGTTGCCCGTATAAGCTGGTCTAGGTACAATTTCAAGCAATTTTTGGAATATATAAAACTTTCAAATATAATATACAAAACTGTGTGAAGATGTTTGAGACCCATGGGTCAACGGAGAACCTCAATACAGTGTCCGAAAACCGTCCTATTCACTCTGGACGACCCCCAAAACGTACACAGGAAGTTATTGACATGGTCTGAGAGTCTGTTGAACAGAGCTCCAGATCACCTACACACGACAGCCAATCCTTAGGTCTCTCCACAGAAGCTTGCAGAAAGGTTGTCAAATAGGATCTTAAGACGTATCCCTACAGAATACAGAACAGAAAAGCTGAATAGAAAGGTTATGATTGTGAAAATGATAGAGAAGATGGAATAAAAGCCCAAATTTTCTGAATCTACTGTGGATCGCTGATGAATCCCTCTTCCACTTAGAGGGGAAAATAAACTCCAAGGACAATGTGTTCTTGGGGTCAGAAACTCCCCACTGAAGTGGCTGTAAAACCTCTCCACTCGATTAAGTGTACCACCAAGGCTGCCATATTTTTAGATAGTATTGATTGTCCCGTTCCTCTTTGAAGAGAATTGAAAAAGGAGCTATACACCCTGTACCCATCTCTAAAGAATACGGCTTGGATCCTAAAACACGGATCAAGCCATCACCTCTCCAATGAATCGCGAAAATAGCTAAAAAATAACTTTCGAAATCGTACAATTAGTTTGGAGACTGATTTTTAGTGGACCCTACACAACCCTGATTTAAGCTCCCTAGATTTCTTTCT
This sequence comes from Eledone cirrhosa, assembly GCA_964016885.1. Lineage (NCBI taxonomy): Eukaryota > Metazoa > Mollusca > Cephalopoda > Octopoda > Eledonidae > Eledone > Eledone cirrhosa. The sequence continues at coordinate 323,559,126 of OZ024740.1, forward strand.
TTGGGGTTATCTGAACGATTTGGTATATGTAAACAAAGTCAGGACCATCACTGAACTAAAGGAAAACATCAAAGCCATCCTTAGGTCTGTTTGTAAAGACGTTATTTATGCTAAACTTCCCCATGCATCTCAAAAACGCATGAATTCAAATGGGGATCACTTGGAACTATGCTATGACTCTGGACAGAAACGTCAGAAGATAGTGAATTTATGATATGTTGTTTCTAATGTTTTTATCTAAAGATATTCGCCGTTTTGTCAAAGAAATGAATAAAGTAGACAAAAATAAATTGGGGCCAGTTAATTTTTTTCTTTTTTTCGTCTTATTTAGTCACCATGTATGATTAAAGAACAAGGTGGCAGCGAGAAAACCATTTCGTTTTCTTTAACTTCTTGATCTTGTATTGAATACTGGTCTCTTGATTAATCATAAAAACAGTTCACAAAAATGGGAGAAGAAAGAGAGAGGAAGAGCGAAAGACAGATATATATATATATATATATATATATATATATATATATATATATATATATATATGTCTTTCGCTCTTCGTCTCTCTTTCTTCTCCCTTATATGTAAATATATAACTTATATATATATATATAATATATATATATATATATATATATATAACAAAGGAATTGTGGTAAGGAACGAGATGGACCATAACGCACCAGAGTATTCAATACTTAGGGTAGTAGAGTAGGAAATAGGAAAAAGTATGACCCCGACGGCAGAGCTCAAGCCTTTTCGACGGCTATTTCTAGACTAAATTAGAATGTTTAGCCTGGTGAATAAATAGCCGAACTTTTCAAGGGGGTACTTCCTTATATGGGAAGATTGTAGTTGTCAAGAGAATTAGTTAAAATTTGTTGTAAACACAAATAAGTCTATCATGGCATTTGGTGGGAGGTAGGGGCGGCTGAACTTGCCTGTAGAACAATAGAGGAGTGAGTGGAGCGGTCAAGCGTTGAAAGTGATATGTATACAGCAGATTCTAAGGATAGTGTATGACGTGGAGGAGGGAGGTTATAGAATAGGTAAATCGAATGAGAGTAGGAGACAATAAAAGATACTAGAAAGAAATAGAAAAATATATAAAATTAGATAGTGAGAAATGAATAAAAAAAATCACAATGCTATCTTACAATTACAGGTTAATAAGTTGAGAAACGAAAAAAACTTGTAGAAATTGAGTAGTACCAGAACTGATACAGAATTAAAGGGGTTTAACACGTCTGCTATAACTAGTTACCAAAACATATTCGGCCAATTCTGTCTTAAAATTACAGGGGTTGGGGGAACTGATGTTACAGAGGCCCGATGGGCTGCATTGGATAGGCGAAGGGGAAAAGCAGACGAGGAAGAAAATAGGGGTTCGGCTATTTATTCACCAGGCTAAAAATTCTAATTTAGTCCAGAAATAGCCGTCGAAACGGCTTGAGCTCTGCAGTCGGGGTCATACTTTTTCCTATTTCCCACTCTACTACCCTAAGTATTGAGTACTCTGGTGCGTTATGGTCCATCTGGTTCCTTACCACAATTGCTTTGTTATTTAACTCCTATCTCTGTAGTAGATCATTTTCCGACTCTACCACGCCATATCCCCACTTTTCCACCCAGTTCAAGTTTCTTCACCCGCACGATGCGAAAACACAACATCGACTTCTCCACCAAGAACATCCCAGTTCCACTGAGAAAACTTTACCTTCGGATGCTCACGCAAAAAATCGACCTTTTTGCGAAAAGACTAAGATGGAGAACTTTTTCTACTATAGATACCGCGACAATCAGGACTTCGACACCAAGGAGAGATTCGGATTCAATACCTACAAATCTCCCTCTCCAAACCCTATGCTCTCACCCTTCGAGAACGACCTTTTCCACCTGGTCAAGAGCATTAAATTCAAACCCAGACACAAGAGATTCCTACAACAACTCCGTAGCAAATTAACAGAGTATGAAAACACCAACGACATCATGGTGCACTCGGACAAAACAGGAAACCTCTACTTCGTCAACCCTGACAGATACCACACACTGATCAGGAGCAGCCTAAACTCCACCTATAAAAAGGCTAACCATTCAATTATCGAGGACATAAATCGAGATGGACAACAAATTACCTCCAGCCTCGGGGTCACCGACCGCACTGAACCCCTAGACCCACGGACTCCCTACTTCACACTGAAGGACCACAAATCCGACTTCGACCGCAAACCATCCATTAGGCTTATAAACCCAACGAAGTCGGACATAGGGAGAATCAGTAAAAAGATCCTAGACCGAGTGATACCAAAAGTTAAGCAAAACGTGAGACTTAGCCTATGGGTCAGCACCCAGGAAGTAATCTCATGGTTCAGGAATATGGAGGACAAACGAGACACAAAATTCATCCAGTTTGACATAGAGAGTTACTATGCATTTATTACCTTACCGCTCCTTACGGCCGCCGAAACACTCACACCCATCACTGCGCAGGAAAGAAATATCATTCTCCACGCCAGGAAGACATTCCTACTTTTCGACAACTCTAAGTGGATAAAGAGAGCTCCCGACTCCCCCTTCGACGTCAGTATGGGCGCGACGGATTCGGCCGAGGTCACAGATCTTATTGGATTATTCCTACTATTTAAACTCACCGAAATGTTTCCTGCATTCGGCGGTGGATTGTACCGGGATGATGGGCTCCTCACCCTCAAAGGGTACAACCCCAGTAGTACAGACCGTGTCCGTAAACAACTAATCAACTTCTTCTGGGACGGGGGATTTAAAATCACCCTACAAACGTCCCTAAACCGAGTCAATTTCCTGGACGTTACCCTTAACCTCGAAAATGATCTGTACTACCCATACAGGAAACCAAACGACAACCTGCACTACATCCACCGCCGCTCTAACCATCCTAGAAACATCAGCAATAACCACAACATAATCAACAAAAACACCATCAAACTCTCCTACAGCACCACACCTACCTTCGCACAAAACATCGTCTCCTCAAACAACAAAAAACTCAACCCCTATGGAAGAAATAACCTAGACATCAGTGGAGAGCCGACCAGGAGGTGTAACTTCCCTGATAGATCTACATGCCCCCTCAACAACAAATGTCGAGAACGTAACGTGATCTACCAGTGCAACGTGAGGACTGACACCTCCAATAAAGCTTATATAGGATTAACCGCGTGTGACTTCAAGACCCGGCTCTACCAACACCGACATACTTTCCGAAACCCCGTCCGGCGACATGCCACTACACTTTCGAGCCACATCTGGGACCTCCAAGATAATAATATAACCTACAATCTCACTTGGAGCTTACTGTCCAAAGCTAACTCTTACACGGGAGGACGCCGTCCGTGTAACGTATGCTCGGAGGAAACATTACAAATGCTGTTTTCGAAGGACCAACTCCTAAACAAGTAAGAGGAACTGGTAACCGCACGCAAACACAGATTGCATAGGACTTATCTCGCCCTCAAACCCCATAACGACCCGGGTGGGTAGACAAGGGCTGATACCTCCCTGCTTGCCGAATAAGTTAGGGGAAACCCCTGCTTACTTAGGTAGATGTACCTCTTTTCTTTTCTTTTCCTCTTTGTCTTCTTCCCTTTGTCTCATCCTATGACTTCCTTCCACCCCCTATTTTCTTCCTCGTCTGCTTTTCCCCTTCGCCTACCCCAATGCAGCCCATCGGGCCTCTGTAGCATCAGTTCCCCTACCCCTGTAATTTTAAGACAGAATTGGCCGTATACGTTTTACTAACTACTTATAGCAGACGTGTTAAACCCCTTTAATTCTGTATCAGTTCTGGTACTACTCAGTTTCTACAAGTTTTTACTATTCTCTACTTATTAACCTGTAATTGTAAGATAGAATTGTGATATTTTTATTCATTTCTCACTATCTAATTTTATATATTTTTTTATTTCTTTCTATTATATTTTATTGTCTCCTACTCTCATTCGATTTACCTATTCTATAACCTCCCTCCTCCACTTCATACACTATCCTTAGAATCTGCTGTATACATATCACTTTCAACGCTTGACCGCTCCACTCACTCACCTATTGTTCCACAGGCAAGTTCAGCCGCCCCTACCTCCCAACAAATGCCATGATAGACTTATTTGTTGTTTCCAACAAATTTTAACCAATCCTCTTGTCAACTACAATCTTCCCATATAAGGAAGTACCGCCTTGAAAAGTTCGGCTATTTATTCACCAGGCTAAAAATTCTAATTTAGTCCAGAAATAGCCGACACAACGGCTTGAGCTCTGCCGTCAGGGTCATACTTTTTCCTATATATATATATATAAAATAAAATAAATAAGTAAAATGATTCAAATTTAGCTTCGTTTATTACTGCTATATATATTTCGGTGACAGCCATCTTTGGCTGTGACCTCTTCAGGCAGTCCGAATTAGTGTGGTATAGACAAGTACATATGTTGTTGAGGTGTATAACTTTGTCAATACTCTGATATGCCCAGTTCCTGGTTGGGTTGTTATTTCACGGAGGAACTGGAATCATATGAATTCAAACAAACGAATTTCAGTGTCAAAGGGCCGCTTCTCCTCTCATTGGTCAGTTGTTAGAACATTCCTCATTCAAAAGTCTATAGAAATTCGTTCTGAGGCAAGCCAATCTGTAGTTGTTGTTCGTGTTATTGTTAGGTACATCTGACCTCTATTTTTGTGTTGGCAGTGTTGTTATTGTTGGAGTTAGCTAAAAAAAAAATTATAAAGTGGTAGAAGGAATAAGATGGTAAAGGACCAAAATAAAAAAAATGTCAAACTTCCCATTGGTCAGTTTTGAGAGCATACCTCAGTCCAAAGTCTATAGAAATTCTTTCTGGGGTGAGGCTCCCTGTAGTGTTTGTGTTTGCTATTGTTAAGTACATCTGACCTCTACTCTTATTTTGGTAGTGTTGTTCGTGTTGTGGTCAGCTTATGTCTTGCTGCTGCTGACAATTTAGAAGTATCTGTGTGTGTGTTTCTTCATCCCTCCTGCCAGCATCTCCTGTGGAGGTGGTGGTGGGGAGGGGGGGTCTTCCATGTATATGAAGAAATATAAGGCAATAAAATGAAGAAAACAGAAAATAAATAATAAATAGAGAATAAAGAGTAAATGAAAAATTAATGAAAAAGTAATGAAAAGGTAATGAAAATGAATATTGAGAAGTGAAAAATAAAATGAAGATTCAAATAAAGTAAGATAAAGTGTGTGTGTGCTATAACCAATCTCAAGGTCAGAAATATGTTGGATAGATTGGTATGAGGAAGAAGATGGTAAAATAATAAGATAATCAAATAAAATGTGTTTGTGTTATAACCAATCTCAACTTAAAAATAAATATAAGGTGATAAAGTGAAGAGAACAGAAAACAAATAACAAATTAATAATGAGAAATCAAAATTGAAAAATTGGAAAAATTGAAAAATCAAAAATCAAAAATCAAGTAAATTAAAATGTGTGTGTCTTATAAAGATGTTGGCCAAATTATAATGGCTGTGTCAGAATCAATCTCTAGGCTATCATGGAGTCTGCTCAGCCTGCGTTGGTCCCTATGGCTTGAGGGTAGTTCTCAACCTATGGTGTTATTATTGCCCATATAGCTTGAGGGAGGTCTGGCCGAGAGGTGTCTACATGTTCTGGAGAAATCCCTATAGCTTGAGGGGAGTTCACATCTTCTTGTGTTGCTACTGTCCATATATCTTGAGGAAGGTCCCGGCCCTGAGGTCTCTGCATGTCCTGAAGTCGGTTCTGAGGTTTATCAGGCCGCTTCCACCTCTTAGTATCTCGAGGGTCTCGTTCAGGCATAGTTTGCATATGCAAGATCCCCCTTTATCGGATGGTACTTTCCTGATTATGTACCAGGCCAGAGAGTACGGGGTCCTGTCCAGCTTAAGCTTCCAGATCAGGTCGGAGAGAGCCGTGCTTTTCCTTTTGGCCTCCTTATTGAAGGAATGGCGATAGTTGTACCAGCGGTCTTTAAAGCTCGTTGATGTGGCTCCTATGTAGAGGTGTTCGGAGTTGGGGGTTTTAACCCTACAACCGTATACTAGGTTCTTCTTAAGGCATTCATTACCAAGGGGGCATGATTCGGGGTTTCGGCAGTTGCAGAGGGTGGTCGACCTCTGCATGCCTCGATTGGGGTTCCCGTTAGGTGTTACATGGTGGTCTTCCCCCAGGCACGGTGAGGGGTCCCCGGGTCTGTTTGGGTTTCTTGGGTGGGCACTGGGTCCCCCCTTCCCTCCTTTCACATGGTTCTGCTGAGTGCTTGTATTGCCATCTTCTGGTTGTGTGCCTACTCCTGTTGATGCTAGCTATGTGTTGGGCCAGATTTCTCGTGGTGGAATACGAGAGCTTCACAGTGTGTCTGTTGAAGATCCTGTGGTATCTATGGTCCCTCGGGAAGCATTTATCAAGTGTTCCAAAGAATGATCGGGCCAAGCTGTTCTTTAGGGCTGCTGAGTAGGGTGGGTTGTACCACGTGATTTTTCTGTGCCTCCTCCTATATGTGTGGGTCGGGGGCGTCGTGAGTTGCTGGAGATTTGTTGGGTTGCTGGTGGTTCCCGCACTGTTGCTATCTTCACGGCCCGAATCTGTGGGGTGGTCGTTGCACGCGCTAGGAGAGAGAGAGAGAAAGAGAGAGAGAGAGAGAGAGAGAGAGAGAGAGAGAGAGAGAGAGAGAGAGAGAGAGAGAGAGAGAGAGAGAGAGAGAGAGAGTCAGAGATACATAAATAGAAAGGGGTGGGAGGAAAAGTAAGAGAAAAAGAGAGGAGATATAGAAAAAGAAAGAGAGAGAGAGAGAGAGGAAGAGAAACAGAGACTGAAAGTAAAAGGTAGAGGAAGAGAGTGTGAAAGTGAGAGAGAGAGAGTGAGAGAATAAAGCAGTGGAATGTGTGACTGGCTGTCCTATCTCCTCTGTGTCTTCAATGAATTGGCGTCCCGAATGATGAAAGTGCGACATTGATTGGCCATAAAGGGAGATAAGTTGTCTCTTCATTATCATTATGCCTCACTGAACATTACCAACACAGCAAGCAACCTCCACATACAGAGGACAATAATATAGCTAGCTATCTCTGTGTCTCTGATGGAAAATAAATCTTCTATAACTAATATGATTATGTTTATGAGGGAGATGATTGCTAATAACAGCATCAACAGCAACTGTAGTAGTAGTAGTAGTGGTGGTGGTGGTGGTGGTGGTGGTGGTGGTGGTGGTGATAGTGGTAGTAGTGGTAGTGGTGGTGGTAGTGGTATTTTTGGTGGTGGTAGAAGTAGTAGTAGTAAGGATGATAATAAGAATATTGAAAAGGGAGAGGAAGAGAGAGAAAAGATTAATCTGAAAGAAGAGTATCATAAACAAAATACTTTAGAGCAGGCATGTCAAACATGTGACCCTTTACCAGCACACCTGCGGCCCGCACAAAGATTTTTATAGCGCGAGTGTAATATAACATTAAAAAATATTAGTTGTAATGTGGGCAATTAGTTGTGATGTTGCTTCTAATTACCTTGTATGGATTCTTAAAACTAGTTTTGTATTTCATGTCAAATATAAATATTTACTATTTTTCTGGCGATAGTTTTCTTCGGAGTATCTATTTCCATTTGGTGGTGAGTTTCATATGTTGTATGGTGTGTCATTAGTTTCTCTCATCTTAGGTAGTTATGTTATATCAGTGTGTCGTCTTTCTATGTTGCGTTTGGAGAAGTTATTAGGTTTTTTTTTCCTTGTTGGCTATTTCTGCTGTGTAGTTCGTCAACGGAAGATAACTTACTCTGTGGATTTTTCAGAGCTGAAACGCTGATCGAGTGATAAATTATCGAGATAAAAAAAACAGGATTAGTGAGCTGATTAAAACAAAAGAGCAAAACCAAATTAGAATTGATGAATCTGCACAACATAGTGAATAAAAAGGAAGATGTATAAAATCCCCAGCACAAAACTCCCAGATACATGGATATAGAATACAAAGCATACAAAAGTCATTTAAAAGCATCACACAACATAATACAGAAAGTGAAAAATGCGTAATATCTTCCAATTAACTCCACTCTAACAACGATATTTCTGAACATACAACAATTGCAAACCGGCGAATTAGCAGGGTCGTTAATGGCACCGGGTTAAAAAAAAACTCACTCGGTGTGTTTTTCAGTCCAATTGTGCTCTGAGTTCAACTCCCGCCGAGGTCACCTTTGCCGTTTATCTTTCCGCAGTTCATAAATAAAGTAATCAACTAACAGTTCAGTATTGAGGTAGATCTTTTCTCTCTCTAATCTTTTTTCCTCTTTGTCTGCTAGAAATCGGCTCTGTTTGAGATGGGCTCCGCCAGACTTAAATGCCCAAGACACGTGGTATGTAGGGAGAGCAGCACTGCGACTCCATCAGACGTTAGTGGTTTTATAAAAAAAAAAAGGATCACAACAAAAACAACTAAAATACATATAAACACACCACATAACACAACATAACACTGAAAATCAGAAATGTTTATCAGCATCAAATGAAAGACTCCTTATCTAACAACGATGTTTCTGGACATACAATGACCATGACCAAAACAACTAAGAGACCGAACCATATATATATTGCACTCAACATACGCATCAAAAGCTGAGTTAGCGAACGTACATACTTTTAATATACAAATTGAACATATCTAAAAAAAAATATATTAACAGCACAAAATCTGTTTCGTTGAAATAAAGCAAAAATTCTCACTCATCTTATGATGCGTAAATGCTGAAATTTTATGCTAAAATTTTACTTATCTGTGGAATACTCAGCCACTTACACCTAAGTTTAAAAAGTAGGTCGTTTAGTTGATTCAACAACTAGAACTCTCGGTGTCGAAATCTCGTGAGCTTCATTTACTTTTAATAGATCAAATATGACCTTAAAATGTAACAGGTTTTACTAAACCACTCAATAATAAAAAGTAAAGTTGACAATGTTCGAGTTTGAACTGTAAACATAACTGAACAGAGGAAATACTTTTGCCCCATCTTCTTCCAATTCTGCTGTAACATTTATGACAAACATAGGCACCAGGCCAGTAATATGGGGAACTGCGGTCAATAATATTGACAACAGTACTTGACTGTTAATTTATTCTGTTGACCCATACAGAATGGAAGTCAAAGTTGATCTTAGCAGGATTTGAACTCAGAACGTAAGTACCCCAGATCATTCTATCCGACGCTTTACCGATTTTGCTATATTATTGCCCTTCGTAATTATTGTAATTACCTATAATATTTCACTGGTGTTGATTTTACCAACTCATTAATAATAAAAGGCAAATCGACACTCGTAGAATTTGAACTTGCCATTGTATTTTTGCCACAAATTATTTTATCTGATTCTCTTAACGATTCTACTATATATCGTCCTTCATACGATGTCAATATGTACAGAGACTGTATCGAAAAATATTAACTAGTTACATGAAGACGCTTGAATCGCCGACTTTTCCTTGCTTTTCGTAATCTTTATCTTCGATGTATTAACCCCAACGTCTTGTATTCTTGTGGACAAATTGGCAGTGCCGTTAGAGCGTCAGATAACATGCTTTGTGGTACAGCGTTGCGTTTCTTTACGTTCTGAGTTCAAATCCCACCGATATTAGCTTTGCCTTTCATCCTTACGGGGTCGAAAATATAAAGTACCAGTAACGCACTCGGGTCGATTTAGTCGACTTTCTCCTACTCCCAAATTGTTGGTCTTGTGCTTAAATCTGAAACCATAAATATTGGCACCAGTAATGCACTGGGGTCGATATAATCGACTTTTCCTTCAGAAAAATTATTGGCCTTGTGTTTAAATCAGAAGCCATTATAGGAAATAAATAATTTTCTATATAGATAATAAACACAACCACAAGGATATGGTGCGAACGTGGAAGAGACGAACTCCCACTGTCATCGCCTCCATCTCTCTCGCCCTCCCCATCTCTCTGTATGGTGAGCATATGGGGTCCCACGTGCTGGCCTCCCCACAGCCCCCGCAGACAAAATGGAGAAGGCGTTTCCCCGGAGGATGATAAGGGAGACGAATAACGCACTGGGGTTGATTTAACCGACTTCCCTTACCCTAAAATTGTTGGCCTTGTGCTTAAATCAGAAACCATTATTATTGGCACCAGTTACGTACTGAGGTTGATTTAACCGACTTTCCTTACCCAAAAATGGCTGGTCTTGTATCTAAATCAGAAATTATTATTGGCTCTAGCTTTTTACTGTATCAGTCTATATTCTGGTAGAGTTTGAACTTAAAACGTAACTAAACAGCAGAAATCAATTTATACAATCTCTCTAATTTCTGCAAATCTCTATCGATTCTGCTACATGTAGTCCGCCATAATTATTGAAATATTAATAACATTTCATTGATTCGGCGTTTGTCACCTTAATGAATTGAAATAATATTAGAAAACATTCAGTTATTAAGCAATAATAGCTTGAAAACATTAATAAAGCTTTAATCGACTCCATTGAAAAGGTAATTTGCAGCACTGCTATAAATTATATACAGTATCTAAAGTCACAGCAAATTACTATTATTTCATATTGTAAACATTGTTGTTGTTGTGTTGTTGTTATTGTTGTTGTTGTGCTTTTGTTATTGTTGTTGTTGCGTTGTTGTTATTGTTGTTGTTGTGCTGTGGTTCTTGTTGTTCTTAATGGTGGTGGATACTGTTATTATTGTTGTTGTTATAGTTGTGCTGTTATTATTGTTGGTGTTGTGGTTTTGTTATTGTTGTTGTTGTGTTGTTGTTATTGTTATTGTTGTGGTTTTGTTATTGTTGTTGCTGCGTTGTTGTTATTGTTGTTGTTGTGCTGTGGTTCTTGTTGTTCTTAATGGTGGTGGTGGTGGGATACTGTTAATATTGTTGTTGTTATAGTTGTTGTGCTGTTGTTATTGTTGTTGTTGAGCTGTTCTTGTTGTGCTGTTGTTATTGTTGTTGTTGAGCTGTTCTTGTTGTGATGTTGTTATTGTTGTTGTGTTGTTGTTATTGTTGTTGTTGTGTTATGGTTCTTGTTCTTAAGGTGGTGTTGTTGTTGATTACTGGTGGTGGTGTTGATGTCATATTGTTATTATAGTTGTTGCTGTTGTGTTGTTGTTATTGTTGTTGTTCTTGTTGTTATGATGGTTAATGTTGCTGTTGTTATAGTTGTTGTCATTATTATTATTGTTGTTGTGTTTTGTTCTTGCTGTACTTAATGGTGGTGGTGGTGGTGGTGGTGGTGGTGGTGATATAGTCGGTTAACGTTATTGTTGTTACTGTTGTTGTTGTTGGTGGTGGTGTTGATGTCATATTGTTGCTATTGCTGTTGTTGCGTTTTTGTTATTGTTGCTATGATGCTTCAAGTTGCTGTTGTTGTTCTTGGTGGTGGTGGTGGTAGTGGGGTAGGGGTGCTGTTGTTACGATGGTTAATGTTCCAGTTCTTGATGATGGTGGTGGTGGTGGTGGTATTGTTGTTATTGTTGTTGTTTTTTGTGGTGGTGGTGGTGGCGGGAATGTTATTGTTGTTGTTGTTATTGGTGGTGGTGGTGGTGTTGTGTTTGGTGTTTGTGAAGGTGGAATGTTGTTGTTATTGTTGTTGTTTTTTGGTGGAGGTTTTGTTGTTATTGTTGTTGTTGTTTGGTGGTGGTGTTGTTGTTGTTTGGTGTTGTTGTTGTTGGTGTTGTTGTTGTTGTTTGGTGGTGGTGTTGTTGTTGTGTTTGGTGTTTGTGATCGTGGGATGTTGTTATTGTTGTGTATTTTCTTTTTTTGGGGGGGGGTTATTGTTGTTGTTAATATTGGTGGTGGTGTTGTTGTTGTTATTGTTGTTGATGATATTGGTGGTGTTGTTGTTGTTGTTATTGTTGTTGTTGATATTGGTGGTGGTGTTGATGTCATATTGTTGTTGTTATGATTGTTAATGTTGCTGTTGTTAATATTGTTGTTGTGATGTTGTTATAATGTTATTGTTGCTGATGGTAGTGATGTCGATATTGATAAGAATATGTTGTTGTTGTTGGTGGTGATGATATTGTAATAATTGTTTCTACTATTGGCACAAGGCCAGCAATTATTCCAGTGTATTACTGGTACTTTATTTTATCGACCCCGTATGGATGAAAGGCAAAGTTAACCTCGGCGGGATTTGAACTCAGACCAGAAAGGGCCGTAACTCTTTGCTGCAAAGCATGGCGTCCGACCCTCTACCGCTACTGCCAATCCACCGCCCTGTTGCTATTGTTGTTGGTGGTGATGCTGTTGTTGTTGGTGATGATGCTGTTGTTGTTAATGTTGCTGTTGTTGTTAATGTTGCTGTTGTTGTTAATGTTGTGTTGTTGTTAATGTTGCTGTTGTTGTTGGTGGAGATGCTGTTGTTGTTGTTCTGATTGTTAATGTCATGTTATTGCCGGCATGTTGTTACTGTTGTTGTTGTTGTTCTTGTTGTTCTTGTTGTTCTGATTGTTAATGTCATGTTATTGCCGGCATGTTGTTACTGTTGTTGTTGTTGTTGTTGTTCTTGTTGTTCTGATTGTTAATGTCATGTTATTGCCTCCATGTTCTTAATGTTGTTATTGTTGTTGTTGTTGTTCTGATTGTTAATTTCAAGTTATTGCCGGCATGTTGTTACTGTTGTTGTTGTTGTTCTTGTTGTGATTGTTAATGTCATGTTATGACCGCCATGTTGTTACTGTGGTGGTTGTTGTTGTTCTGATTGTTAATGTCATGGTATTGCCGCCATCTTGTTACTTTTGTTGTTGTTGTTGTTGTGATTGTTAATGTCATGTTATTGCCGCCATGTTGTTCCTGTTGTTGTTATTGTTGTTGTCGTTGTGATTGTTAATGTCATGTTATGGCCGCCATGTTATTACTGATGTTGTTGTTGTTGTTGTTGTTGTGATTGTTAATGTCATGGTATTGCCGCCATGTTGTTACTGTTGTTGTTGTTGTAGTTGTTCTGATTGTTAATGTCATGTTATTGCCGCCATGTTGTTACTGTTGTTGTTGTTGTTGTTGTTGTTGTTGTTGTTAATGTCACGTTATGGCCGCCATGTTTTTACTGTTGTTGTTCTTGTTGTTCTGATTGTTAATGTCCTGTTATTGCCGCCATGTTGTTACTGTTGTTGTTGTTGTTGTTGTTGTTGTTGTTGTTCTGATTGTTAATGTCACGTTATTGCCGCCATATTGTTGCTGTTGTTGTTGTTGTTGTTGTTCTGATTGTTAATGTCATGTTAATGCCGCAATGTTGTTATTGTTGTTGTTGTTGTTGTTCTGATTGTCAATGTCATGTTATTGCCGCCATGTTGTTACTGTTGTTTTTTTTTTGTTCTGATTGTTAATTTCATGTTATTGCCGCCATGTTGATACTTTTGTTGTTGTTGTTGTTGTTGATGTTGTGATTGTTAATGTTATTTTATTGCCGCCATATTGTTGCTGTTGTTGTTGTTGTTGTGATTGTTAATGTCATGTTAATGCCACCATGTTGTTACTGTTGTTGTTGTTCTTCTTCTTATTATTGTTAATGCCATGTTATTGCCGCTATGTTGTTACTGTTGTTGTTGTAGCCGATGTTGTTGTTTTTCTTCTTGCTGTTGTAGCTGATGTTGTTGCTGTTCTTGCTGTTGTAGCTGATGATATTGTTGTAGAGTGGTGTTGTAATTTTTATTGTTGTTGATGTTGTTGTTGTTGTTGTTGTTGTTGCTGTTGTAGCTGATGTTGTTGTTGTTATTAATGCTGTTGTTTTTATTGCTGTTGTTGTAGCTGATGTTGTTGTTGTAGCTGATGATGTTCAATAATTTTATGAGTTTATTATAGTTATGGCTGTTCATCTTGTTGGTCGACAATAATTTATAATGGCCGTTCATTAAAGTGTGTTTGGGGAGAAATAAGGTGGAAGAACATTTCAAACGCTCTGCTGATTGGCAAGGAGAAATAAATCACTAGGCATATTATAGAGGAAATCTGTTTACATCTAAATTAACTATAGATATAGATATTTAGTTGATTGATGTCAGACTGTGTATCTGTACCTGTATATATATATATATATATATATATATATATATATATATATATATATATATATATATATATATATATATATATATATATATATATATATATATATATACAGATATATATATATATATATATAGATAGATAGATAGATAGATAGATAGATAGATAGATAGATAGATAGATAGATAGATAGATAGATAGATAGATAGATAGATATACACGGGTGTGTATGATTGTGTATAGAAGATTATATTAATAAAAGGAATTCCAACTTTGTCTGATTTACTCGTTTTATTTACAATCCTTTAAAATTTATAATGGTATTAGAATGAAATAGTATGGTAGAATATTAAATGTTAAGTGTTAATTGAACAAGTACTTTCATGCTCTCGCAATCTTCAGGTTCACATTGTGTGATGACAGTCAAATTTGCAATTTTCAACTGTGTGAATTTTGAATTTTGAACTGTTTTCAAAAGTTGAAAATTGCAAACTTGACTGTTACCACAGAATATGAACCTGAAGATTGCGAAAGCATGAAAGTACTTGTTCAATTAACACTTAACATTTAATATTCTACCATACTATTTCATTGTAATACCATTGTAAATTTGAAAGGATTGTAAATAAAACGAGTAAATCAGACAAAGTTGGAATTCCTTTTATTAATATATATATATATGTACATTTATATACACATGTATATATACATATAAAATATAAGATCAAAAGATGGTTAAAAGAGTTCCGTGTATTTTATTATGCGCATTTCAAAAACGAATATCATCATGGGATGATATTTGCGTTCTCATCAGATATAATAGGGAGACATGATATGAAGCTTAAAAAACACTTGCGAGCATTGAAGTGTTAAATCAAGATATGTTGATTTAACACTTCACTGCTCGCAAGTGTTTTTTAAGCTTCATATCATGTCTCCCTATTTTATCTGATGAGAACGCAAATATCATCCCATGATGATATTCGTTTTTGAAATGCGCATAATAAAATACACGGAACTATTTTAACCATCTTTTGATTTTATATTATTTATACTCCAGTCCTATAAACTGTTGAGTGCTACTTATCCGATATTTGCATTGCTTTATTGTGCTACAATAAAACTCACGTCCTACATATATACATATATATATACATATATATATACATATATATATATATATATATATATATATATATACATATATATATATACATATAATATACATATACATATAATATACATGTACATATATATATATATATATATATATATATATATATAACGAAGGAAATGTGGTAAGGAAACAGGTGGACCATAACGCACCAAAGTACTCAATACTTAGGGTAGTAGAGTGGGTAATAGGAACGAGTAGGACCCCGACGGCTGAGCTCAAGCCGTTTCGACGGCTAATTCTGTCCAGAATTAGCCGTCGAAACGGCTTGAGCTCAGCCGTCGGGGTCCTACTCGTTCCTATATATATATATATATATACATATATATATGCATACATATATATACATACATATACATACATATATATATATATATATATATATATATGCATACATGCATACATATATATATTGAGGTTTGTTGGTTCACCACTGGATAGAACTGGTCATTCCGTATGGTCAACCTCGATGTAATATTAGGGAGAGCACTCGACGTAATGCAACTCACCCGTCTTCGTTCGTGTTGTTGGTGGTGCGAGTACGGAGTTAATTATTATAAAATAACAGGAGGTCGGACTGGTGCAATTCCTTGAAAGGTTTATTATACTATGATCATTTCAATGACCCGGTTCAGTATGAATCCGGTGACATCATCAGGTATTCGAAATGTAACAACGGAATATAATCCATTGGACTGAAAAGGCAGAGAGACGAGAAGGCGGCCACACTTTTAGTTTCTAGTTAGGTCGGCCGCCTTCAAGTGTCTCTCTGCCTATTCAGCCCCATGGATTATATTCCTTTGTTAAATTACGAATACCTGATGATGTTACCGGATTCATACTGAACCCGGTCTTTGAAATGTTCATAGTATAATACACCTTTAAGGAATTACACCAGTCCAGCCTCCTCTTATTATATATATATATATATATATATATATATATATATATATATATATATATATATATATATATATATATATATATATATATATATGATAAAGAACACAAGAGCGTCTACAACATCAAACATTTTTTATTGGCTTACAATGTTTCTTCCTTACGTAACCGTAGGCTTCTTCAGAGCTATAAAAGGGGTTTGATTGGTGTTATGGACTCTACCAACCAAACATTCAAGAACAAAGAGTAAAGAGAGTAAAGAGCAAAAGCAGGGGACAATAAGTCTAATTTATGTACAGGCATATATGTATGTGTGTGACCGTATCTAAGTCTATGCTTGAGCCTAGGGCCTATGTTCCAGGTGATTGGTCAACGAAATATCCTGCTTGAGCATTCCACTGACACGAGTACCCTTGACATAGTACCAAGCGAGATACAATCCGAGATAAAACGCCTGCTTGAATTTCAGGTTCAGCAAAATGTTTTCCAGCCAAGTGAAATGAAGTAACCAAAAAGTGCTCAAGAAGACATGCCGGACAGTCTAGCATCGTAATATCGAGATCATGACTTAACAATCGTGTGTCGAACATCCTAACCCGTAAGACACGCACTTTCGCTATATATACATATACATGTATATATATATATGTGTGTATATACATGTGTATATATATATATATGTGTATATATATATATATATATATATATATATA
>OZ024740.1:323580957-323590957 GCA_964016885.1 Eledone cirrhosa
ACATATGAATAAGTAAGGTTTTATAACCAGGTTGAAATTGACCATTGTTAAGAATGGAAAGGGGCAGTGTAAATCCTTAAGGTTGGTGGTAGTAGATGAATAAATAGGCCATCAGTGGATAAGGTATCAAATGACTTTTAAGAAAAGAAATGAAAGTTGTTAGTGTAAATGAGTTTAGGCATATTGTATATAAAAGTGTTGATGCTCAAAGTAATTGTAGAATAAAAGAAAATTGCCCCTTAAATGGAAATTGCTTAATTAATAATATAGTATATAAATGTGTAATCACCACTAAATACTCTAATCAATCCTATATAGGATCCACTTCTAATCCATTTAAATCGAGATTTTATGCACACACCCACAGTTTCCGAAACACAAAATTAGCAAATACCACTTCTTTAGCAGAAGCAGTTAATAATTGTAAAAAGAAGAATATTAAATATAACCTAACTTGGAAGATTCTTAAGAGAACTATTTCTTATCAGGGCAATAGAAGGGGGTGCGGACTCTGTTCCCAAGGAATTTTTGAAATTACTAAATCGAAGGACACTATTAAATAAAAGACAAGAATTAATTTTAGTATGTAGCCATAAAATTAGAAGCACATTCAAATATTATAAATACAACTAAACAAATATAGAAAAGGATATAGGTGAATAAATGTGTGAATATATATATCATTGTGTGTATATGTATGTATATGCATAAATGTATGCCTATATATAAACATGTGTAACTATACATGTGTATATATATATTTTTTATATTATATATTTTTAGAACAAATTATTCCTCACAACAAAGAAATAACTAACTTTTTAAGATTGTTCTATTCCATTCTACTTGATGTAACACACTAATCTCAGTACCCCTTCTCCTCCAACCGTAATCTTCTTTGACCATCAATACTTTTATATACAATATGCCTAAACTCATTTACACTAACAACTTTCATTTCTTTTCTTAAAAGACATTTGATACCTTATCCACTGATGGACTATTTATTCATCTACTACCACCAACCTTAAGGATTTATACCGCCCCTTTCCAATCTTAACAATGGTCAATTTCAACCTGGTTATAAGACCTTACTTATTCATATGTATATTTTTTTGTATTCTTCAATAAACAAAACTCATTATTTCTGAAGACGGCGGGTAGTGAAGACGTATGTATTCTTTTCTTACTATGATATTTTGTAATATGTTTTACATAGATCAATAATTGAATGAACATACAGAGAACTACCCCCCAGAAACGATCGTAAAATGTTTTACTATGAATTAACAGTTTTGTGTTTAATTTCATTGTTTTAATATTTCTAATATATATATATATATATATATATATATATATATATATATATATATATATATATATATATATGTGTGTGTGTGTGTATATATATGTATGTATATATATATATATATGTGTGTGTGTATGTGTGTATGTGTGCGGGTCTGTGTGCTTATTTGTATATATAATATAAACTATATGATTGTGATTTAAAATACGCAATCTTATATACATATATATATATATATATGTATGCGTGTTTGTGTGTGTGTGTGTGTGTGTGTGTGTGTATGTTTGTATGTGCATGTGTGTGTGTGTGTGTGTGTGTGTGTGTGTGTGTGTGTGTGTGTGTGTGTGTGTGTGTGTGTGTGTGTGTGTGTGTTGCGTGTATTTGTCTGTTTCTTTATTTATCGACACCAAAAGCATGAAAGGCAGTTTTGACCTCTGCGGGATTTGAACTCAAGATGTATAGACTCGCAAACGTAAATATATAGACACCTGCATAAACGGACACATGATGCTAACATTTTATTGGCTACTACTGCTGCTGCTGTGACTGCTGCTGTGGTTGCTGCTACTGCTACTACTACTACTACTACTACTAGTTTTGTCACTGACAATCGAGTATGATTTGATAGTATGTACTTAACTTCAGCTAAGGGTTTTAGATGACCGTGCAGTAGCGAATAGACACAGACACCCTCTTGACGCTCCCCCATCTCCTTTGATCCAGTGGAACTTCCGGGTGGAAGGAGGGAGGGCTAAATCAATACTGAACTGGTACTTTCCTTATCAACCTCGAAAGTTAGGAAGGGCAATTGAATCGCAGCAAACACGAACGTCTTCTCGACCCATCTTCCTATGAACAAGTGGAACATCCAAGATATGACAGCTGGAAGGAGACAGAGTTACACAAGCACTTGTACTTTCTTTATGGACACTGAAAGGATAAAATTCAAAGTGGTTATTGGGGGAATTTGAATTGAAAACGTAGAGGCCCAGAACAAGTATCCAACACGCCAACATTAACTGGTTAATCGCTTCACTTGGGAGATTAATACAAATACAAATTTAGCGAGAATCGCATTTCGGCGGATAAAAATTGGCGAAACGCAACTTCTACATTGTGCAGACAAGCGCTCCGTGGATATGAAGATACCAGAGCTATAAACATAAATTAAAATGGTCATACAAACTGAGACGATGGTTAAGAAGCCATTAAAAACCTTAGCCAAAAAAGCGAACAAGCTAAACGAGTCAAACAAAATAAGATCTGATTGAAATAGATACCCGGACCCTCGGGGAAGATGGAATACTCCGATATTTGGGTTTCTGCAACACCTAAATCAGTAATACTGTCTGCTTATAAAAAATAAGCTCTTGGTATAATGATCGAACAAGGCATCGCTTTCTCAACAGGCATTTTGCTCTTCGTGCGCCAGAATCTCACAGGTTATGAAACCACATGTGAGGTTTTAAGGGGAGGAAACCCCTATTTTGCCCAGTGAATTCAGCATGTGTAGTTATTGTAAAAATTTGCAAAGACAGCACAAAATGAATTTAGCTCTCGATCGAGTTGTTTTTAAAATAAACTTAAGCGATTAATCAGTCAGTAGAGTTAACTAAAAAGCCAAAGAAAATTAATTGGTTAATCGCTTGACTTGGGAGATTAATACAAATATAAATTTAGTGAGAATCGCATTTCGGCGGGTAGAAATTAGCGAAACGCAGCTTCTGTATTGTGCAGACAAGCGCTCCGTGGATATGAAGATACCAGAGCTATAAACATAAATTAAAATGGTCATACACGCTGAGACGATGGTTAAGAAGCCATTAACCACCTTAGCCAAAAAAGCGAACAAGCTAAACGGGTCAAACAAAATAAGATATGATTGAAATAGTTACCCGGACCCTCGGGGAAGATGGAATACTCCGATATTTGGGTTTCTGCAACACCTAAATCAGTAATACTGTCTGCTTATAAAAAATAAGCTTTTGGTATAATAATCGAACAAGGCATCGCTTTCTCAACAGGCATTTTGCTCTTCGTGCGCCAGAATCTCACAGGTTATGAAAGCACGTGTGAGGTTCTAAGGGGAGGAAACCTCTATTTTGACCAGTGAATTCAGCATGAATCGCTTGAATCGCTTTACTTGGGAGATTAATACAAATACAAATACAAATACAAATATATATATTACTCAATACCGAGTACTTATTTCTCTCAGCTTCACCAGATATATGTATATAGTGAATTTGGAGTGTCAATCCCTTGTGATTTTTTTTCCTCTCCTTTTTTTCTTTTTTATTTTCCAATACCGGACTTACAGTTTTCCAGGATTTATACTGATTTTTTTTTTTTTTTTTTTTTTTCCCTTCAAAAGGACAGAGGCGTTTTATCTCCTCATGAAACTGACATTACTTAATGATGTTCGTCATCTATGGCTTATTCATATGTATTATTTCATGAATTGGCAGTATCGGTAGAGGGTCAGACGCCATGCTTTCCAGCATAGTTACGCCCCTTTACGATCTGAGTTCAAATCCCGCCGAGGTTGACTTTGCCTTTCATCCTTATGGGGTCGATAAAAATAAAGTACCAGTAATGCACTGGATAATTGCTGGCCTTGTGCCTAAAGTAGAAACAATTATTTCATAACTCTATAGAACTATTAGAATGTTTGTGCAGTGTTCTGTGTCCAGCCAGGTTTGTACAACAGGTAAGAAAAATGATGCTTCGGTGACGGTTTCTTCTGATAGGAGCCTCTTCCACGTCGGAAGATCGAAGTGGGTTTTCTTGTCTTCTTCAATACTTTCATAAACGGCTTCGGAGATTTAAAACTTATGTTTCAATTGGTGCTTCCATTTCCACACGGTTCTATTGTCTTATTTACAAAAATATATATTTCTATATATTTCTTTATTTATTTCTCTTCTTTTAGTATAATATAGCGAGTTGTCACCAGTGATGTTTGAAGTTCCTTGGTCAGAGTATCGCTTAAAGCTTCCTTTGTAGCGCCTATCCTTTAATTTATCTTTTTCAAAACAATTAGATTTGTCAGCGTTTGAACTAAACATTTTGAGAGTGTTTAGAGATACAACAACATAATTATTTTGGTGTTGTTGTTGTTGTTGTTGTTAGCTGTTTGACCGAGTCACTAACCCAGTCTATTTATATCTTTTGATACCTTGCTCGCTTCCCTTAATGCATAGTGGCATCATCACCCCTCTCTCAAGCAGTGAGGGTACAGTGGCGGCAGCGACGATGCAGCGACGATGCAGCGGCGGCGGTTGTGATGGGACAGCAGCGCCATAGGGATGGCGCTGGTCTGTATTTGGCTAGAGTTTTTGTGGTAGTGGTGATGGTGAAGGTGATGGTGGCGGCGGCGGTGGTGAAGTTATGTATATTAGGGCGGCCTTTAGCAATAGGTAATTTTCCGAAAGTTAAAATGTTGCTGCTCCCACAGCGAAAAATAGGTGTTTGCCCTACACCTGCGCTCTGTCCCCAGCTTTGCAAGTTGCCTTCCCCATTATATTTATTGTCACTTATCCTTCTAATATCAAGAATAAGTCTGAACAAGTTTTTAATTTAAAAGAAAATTATATAAGAGATAAACAAATTTTATCTGAAAAAAAGGTGAAAACTTTAAAATGTTCACGGTCGATGAGGGTCGCCTTGCAGTTGTTCGCTTGAGCTAAAGTTTGCATAGATTGGATTTTTGCTAATTGGAACAAGATAGTGGGGCGAGAGCTAAACCTTTAGAAAGTTGAAAAATGAGGGCAACCCTAATACACACACACATTTATATATATATATATACATGCATACACGTATATATATGGGCCTTCCAGTTTCATTTCACATTATATACATGTCTATGTACATTTTTATTATTTTGAAGTGAACGTGGCCCAACGAGACACGGGTGGTCTAGTATATTTACAAAAATAAAAATGATGACACACGTTACATTCTATGAAAGTAAGTTGTGTCTATGTTATGAGAAAATAAATGTAAATTCTATGTTGTTAGATCTCCGTCGTTTCCGACGTTGAGCCTTCTAGTTGTTTCGATTACCGGAACAACCTGCTTATGAAGTTAAAGTGAAAGTAGCTGGGAATTCTACTGGCACGTGTGCCACGTGACTTAGTTCTCTGAGAGATTCGGCAAGGCAGGGTGTGGCCTTTTCAATTATACGTACAGTCAATATAATATTGTAATGTAACTTGGCTGAGTATTCTACAGACACGTGTACTTTATCATAATTCTCAGAGAGATTCAGTGTCACATATTTCATAACATGACTGTCCCTTTGAATTACAGCTACAACTCAATTGTGGCAGCTGAGTGTACTGCACCTATGGTAAATATAGTGTATTGCTCATGGACACAACGTGTCGCAAAGAATCGAATTCATGACCTTATAATCCTGAACCCATCACCCTAACCACTAAGACATGGCCTTTCACAGAGAGTGCATAAAACTACATATAAAATAGTATATTTTACCTTCTCTTAAAGTAGTTCTTGTCTATAAAAACAAAAAACAAACGATGAATATATTGTAAGCCACATTATAGCATATCATTTAATAAATTTATAGGCGATATAAAAAATATAAAAAGCTATATTCTATTTATGATTAAATGCTCTAAATTTTACGATTAATTGAAATGGTAAAATATAAATATAAGCGTGCAGAAATACATTTAGTTATTTATATATTCATTTTCCCTTTTCCTTTATATTTTTTTTATTCATTATTTATATTTTCCTTTCTTTATTTATTGTATTGTAGTTTGTCATTTATTCTTCCATCTATTCATATCATTCAATCATTTTGCTATTCTGGCAATCTTTTCTTTTACTTCATTATTGAGATTCTCAATAATGTTTTGAATCTTTTGAAAATGCTTTGAAACAAGTGTATTATATAAAGTAGCAGTGCAGTTTCATTTCCACAGTCACCTGTATAGGAAACGTGAAACCAATGGAGGTAGTTTAAAGTTTTCAAACCTATGTGATTTAAACAATATTGATAATGGTTATTAATCGATCGTGAGGCCTTAATCTGTAGTTTTTTTTTTGTCTAATCCCAGCACTGTTAGATGCGTTTTGAGTAATGTTGAAATTTTTCTCTAACCTGGTGGCTTATAAGAACCGAGTTTATCCTGAATTCATGCGGCGTTAAGCGACTGAGAGTAAAAGATACTCACTGATAGTGACGGCGGATATTAGAAAGGTTACTTAGGCTGCTACTAGTACCCATGTTTAGCTGAGTGTACTGGCAGAATTTAAACACGAAATTCTTTGCTCAAATACACAACGCTGCACCCACCTTGAGAACTGAAACCACGGCACTACAATTATGATCAGAACAATCTGGCAACTAGATCACTCCTCTTCATTCTAGCCACTTAGAGTATATAATATCTCTCCCTGCAGGATTCATTTTGTGTGTGTGTGTATGTGAAGAATCATGGCCTTGTGGTCACGGTGTTCCGTTGACAATCGTAAGCAAGTGAATTCGATTCCCAGACCGATCAATGAATTATGTCCTTGAGGAAGACGCCATATTTCATGTTACTTCAGTTAACTCAGTTTGCAAAAAATGAGTTGCGTCACCTTATGTCACGTTGAATCTCCCTGGGAAATACTTTAAAGATGCGCATTCCTGTAGAATGCTTATGCTATGCTCAGCCACTTACACATCAAGCAGTTCTGTTGATTGAATCAACTGAAGCACTCATCATCGAAAGCGATGGAGATCCGACACATGATTCATTTTTGTATATTTAGTGTTTGCCTGTCAGCAGCCATCTTGTGTAAAGTTGACGTCTTACGGACAGCTGAGTAACATCGCTGATTGCTATCACCTAACCAAGCTTCCTTAAACAGTTGCACTTAACTGACCCCACTTTTACTCTGCTCTTTATGTATATGGGAGTGTGTGTGAGTTTGTGTGTGTATATGTGTATGTGATACTATCTATATCTGTCTATCTATCTATCTATCTATCTTTCTATCTCTCTATCTCTCTATCTCTCTATCTATCTAGCTATCCATCTATCTATATCTACACATACATACATACACATGTATATCTATGCGCATGTATGCGTATGTGTGTATGTGATTCTATCTATATCTACACACACAGACATTCACATACACACACACATATATATATATATATATATATATATATGTGTGTGTGTGTGTATGCGTTTTAGTATAGATATAGATAGATAAATATAAATCACACATACGCATACACAAATACACACACACACACACACACACACACATATATATATATATACATATGTATATAAACAGTAGAGGTAGAGTGAGGTCAGTTAAGTATATACAAGTGTGTTTTTATGTGTGTGTACGTGTGTGTGTGTGTTTGTGTACGTGTATGCGTGTTTGTGTATGTGTACATGTGTGTATGTGTGTCTGTGTGTTCACATGTATGTGTATATGCGTGTGTGTGTGTGTGTGTGTGTGTGTGTGTGTGTGTGTGTGTGTGTGTGTGTGTGTGTGTAATTGAACGTCTTCTCCTATAGATCAACTTCACCTACATCTACTGCCATTCGATGTTCAGGTTTATTTAACTTAAATAGGTACAGATCTGGTACTCTTTCTGAGATAACCTGAAATGGGTGCAGCAAAGAATCTGATACCTCGATTGACATTTCCTAATGCTGCGTAACGAAGTTATCGGAAAAGGAATCATGCTTATTAGCAACACTTTCTAGTTTTTACGACTCTGTTTAATTTCTAAGATATCACCAAGGATTCTCCATTGCTGAATAGCTGAATATTTCTCGTGTTGGTGTTCTCACACGGTTACTTAGGTAATGCTGACATGACTGTAGATTAAAATACCATCAGCGAGATTTATGTATGTTTATTGTACATAATCATATTGTATATGTTTCAATCATGGGTGAAGGCACATGGCTTAGTGGTTAGAGTGTTGCGATTGGGAGGTTGTGAGTTCAATTTTCTCAGACCGGATGATGTGTTATGTCCCTGTGCAAGACTATTTCACGTTGTTCCAGTTGTATCGGCATTTGCCTTTCCCTTGGACAACATCGGTGGCATGGAGAGAGGAGACTGGTATGCATGGGCGGTTGTCTTCCATAAACAACCTTGCCCAGAGTTATACCTCGTAGGAGAACTGTCTAGGGGCACACCCCATAGTCATTCGTGTCCGAAAAGGGTATTTACCCTTACATCTATGCTTTTGTTATGAATCACGCTGTATTAGTTCTGTTGCTAATTAATTGTTTCTACTTTTGGCACAAGGCCAGCAATTACCCAGTACATTACTGGTACTTTATTTTATCGACCCCGTAAGGATGAAAGGCAAAGTTAACCTCGGCGGGATTTGAACTCAGAATAGCAAGGGCCGTAACTCCATGCGTTAACGCATGGCGTCCGACCCTCTACCGATACTACCAATCTACCGCCCTGTTGCTAATTAATATTAGCCTATCAAGGCCGAAATCTATGCAATGAAGATCTTCATAAATATATTATATGCAAAAGTCTCTATAGACCATCAGCTTAGTTTGCCTCCGTAGGAGGTAAGTAAACGTATTTGAAGAAGGATAGAAATGCTGAAATACTGTACTATATGGCATTTCCCTACGTGTACTGATCACAGTTTCAAATACCATAGCGAGGCTTATGTATACTTAATGTACATAAATATTACTGTATATGCTTTCATACACAACTCTATCCTGAATCACGTCGCGTTTGTTCTGTTGTTTATATATATTAGTAGAGATACATAATTTAATAATAATGTTTTCTTTTTCATACATACAACAAGACATGTCTATTCACGTGTGTAAGACTGTTTATAAATGCGTGTTGATTCCGACTTACTTTTATTGAGATATATTGTCAGATATATATATATACAATGATATTAAATAAATGGAAACTATATTTATAAAACCATATTTATTCTAGTATATATATATAATATATAATATATTATATATATATTATATATATATAATAAAATAAATATGCTTTTATAAATATAGTTTCCATTTATTTAATATTTAATATCATTGAATATTATACTCCAGAAAAATGTGTCGAGTGCTTCGAATCAGTTATAAACATTTATATTTGTTGAATTACCAACAAATTGAATATCCCTTTTGCTTATATATATATATATATATATATATATATATATATATATATATATATATATATATATATATACTATCCTGATGTCCTCCAAAAGCAATGGTCGCATTTTTAAAGGGTACGTCAATGCTTATTTGTAAAACTGATATATATTGTATTTTGTCTGATGAAGGCATACCATAATTTAACTTGGTATCCTTGAAATATGTATAATGAAATAAATATGGTTTTATAAATATAGTTTCCATTTATTAATATCGTATATCTACTCCAAATACTTGTCGAGTGCTTTATATCAGTTATAAAAATATTTATTTTGCATATATATATATATATATATATATATATATATATATATATATATATATATATATATATATATATATGTGTGTATGCATGTACATATATATATTCTCGTATGCATGCATGAATATTACTATGTATATATTATGTATATATGTAAGTATACATATGTGATGCCTGTATAAATGTATGTCACTCTTGAGTGCTACTGGTAACATG
>OZ024740.1:323595957-323600957 GCA_964016885.1 Eledone cirrhosa
TGGTTATATTACATTATTGCTGACATATTTGGTGTTCGATCTCAAATCAAAGAATAACGGATGACAATATGAATTGGAATGGATTCGATCATGGTGATTCGTCCAGGAACTGATTGTTGGGACACAATTGGTTTGAGTATATATATATATATATATATATATATATATATATGTGTGTATATATATATATATATATGTGTGTATATATATATACATATATATTTGTATGTATATATATATGTGTATATATGGCCTCCGTTTATTTTTGGGATTCGAAACCGATCGGTAAAGGTAACTATAGTAGGTAAAGTCAATTTTTTAAAATTTATTTTGAAACTTTTTCATTATTTGCTAAACCTTGTTATATATATATATATATATATATATATATATATATATATATATATATATATATATATATATATATATATATATATATATATATATATATATATATAGAGAGAGAGA
The DNA here is from genome assembly GCA_964016885.1 of Eledone cirrhosa. Classification (NCBI taxonomy): domain Eukaryota; kingdom Metazoa; phylum Mollusca; class Cephalopoda; order Octopoda; family Eledonidae; genus Eledone; species Eledone cirrhosa. Next base: position 323,596,426 of record OZ024740.1, read on the forward strand.
GAGAGAGAGAGAGAGAGAGAGAGAGAGAGGTATACAGTGCGTATCAAAACGAATCATCCGATTTTATTTCCATTTAACAAATGCGCAATATGTAAATAATTACGTAAAACTTTAGTAACCGCATAGTCATTTGTTCAAAAAATATCACTTCCTTTTGAAATAAAGTCCTTTTGATACACCCGGTGTATATATATATATATATATATACACCTTGTGATACACCCTGTATATATATATATATATATATATATATATATACACACTGGGTGTATCAAAAGGGCTGTATATATATTGAGTGAGTGTGAAAGACCAAAGGTCATTATTGAAAGTCTCTGGATTTCGCAAAATACATATTTTATATTGGAGAAGGTACGATATTTTTTTCGCGAAAATGTGATTGTACTGTTTTGTTTCATCTTACGCCACCAAAAATAGAGAGCCGGGACCACACGATATTTGAAGTAGTTCTACGAATTAACGGACCGATTTTGGTCCATTACGAGTTGAACACATATATATATATATATATGTCTGTGTTCGTTTTTTCCTTTTTGTTCAGTTATATACGGCTCCGAAAAGCCTTTTTCCTAGAGCTAATTTACTGTAATGAGACTATTTTGAGTTTCTAACTCAATACAAGTTCTTGATATATTCGGCTCCGTTAATTCGTAGAGCTATTTCAAATGTCGTGTGGACCCGGCTGCTATGTTTAGTGGCGTAAGCCTACGCGACACGCTAAGTTCGGGAACCATGTGCGTTATATATACACACACTTTCCAGTTTCCTATTTGATTTAGAAGTAGAAGTGGAAAGTATACAAATTTCAACACCCACTGATGAGCCTGGAATTTGGTATTACTCTTCACAAATAATATTGCGAAACGGTTATATCGAAGACCGTCTGGGTCATGATAGTTACCACAATACTGGTTTGTATTTATTTTTCTTAATTTATTTTTCTTTGTTCTTACCCTATTATCTGTAGTTAGTATTTTTTTTCACCTTAGCGAATTTGGTCCATTACGATTTGAACACATATATATATATGTCTGTGTTCGTTTTTTTCCTTTTTGTTCAGTTATATATATATATATATATATTAGAAAGTGAGTGAAAGTATAAAGAAAAAAAGATGAAATCGAAAATGTAGCTGGAGTCTTATTTTTAAAAATATATATATATTTATTTGGTTTCTTTACCGGTTTCGCAGTTCTTCTGCTTTTCAAAAGTAGAGTTCAGATGGAGGGTCTGTGGTTTTATATATATATATATATATATATATATATATATATAGATATATATATATATATATATATAGATAGATATATATATATATATATATATATATATATAGATATATATATATATATAGATAGATATATATATATATATATATATATATATATATATATATATATATATTGTTTTGCGAGGTTTTTGATATGAAATCGTGTGTCGAAACAAATAATAGACAGTATGTACGTGGTATCATTATACCCATCCATTAACATTGATTTTGCTGTGGAAAATTGTGTGGAGATGATCATTGAGAGTGAAGTGGAGTTCTGCGACGTCGACACAGACGAACTGGTCCTCCTACTTAGACAGCCATGACCTTAGACGTTTCTGCCCCAGTAGACCCATACGAGGTAGACCCCCCCCCCCACCACCATAACCTCAATGGCTAAAAAGACTCCCATGGGAAGGTGGATTGTGTGGACCAAAGCCATACCGACCCCCCAAAACAATGATCAGGTAAGAAAAATGGTCGCACATGCAATAGGGGCTAGTATTATGACTACCCTAAAGGGCCACATATTCAAATTCAACGAGAAGATCTACACCCAAAATGAGGGAGCAGCCATTGGCGTCAGCATAGCTGGTGACGTTGCCAACCTTTTTATGGTATGGTGAGAAAGGAGACTCAAAGATCTCCTTGATGAGAGCTCCATAGACCTCATCACGTACTCTCGTTACGTAGACGACATCAATATAGTTATAAGGACATCCCTACAAGAGAGTACTAACAAGTTTGATTTAGAATGTAGCACAATGGAAAGCATCCAGCAGATAGCTAATTCCATACACCAGAGTATAACTGTAACTATCGACTTCCCTTCCAAACACCCTAATAATAGACTACCTGTATTAGAAACAGAACTCTGGATTAACACTATAGACGAGAGAGCCCAAATTCTCCACTCACACTATGCTAAACCCATGGCCTCCAAATACCTGATACTCAAAAACTCAGCAATGTCCAGTAGTACTAAGTTTAATATTCTGATCGCAGATTCGGTACGAGTGATGAAGAATGTGTCCCGCATGTGCGACCCAACAGAAATGGAAAGACACATCCAACACTTCATCAACCGCATGCAGTTCTCTGGCTACAACCAAAGAGACAGAGTCAGAGTATACGAAGGAGCCATAGAGAAGTATAAGGCCCTCATAGAACTGGACATGAAAGGAATTTGCCCATTATACAGGAGCAAATCATGGAATAGCTTAGATAGGGCTAGACATAAGATAGGGAAAGCCACCTCATGGTACGACAACCAGAGATACCAGAGTGTCATGTTCGTGGACGCTACCACTGGAGTAAAATTAGCTAACCAGTGTAGAAAGGCCCTGAGAAAGACCCACTTAAAGATTAAGGTGGTAGAAAAGCCAGGAACCACCATAAAATCCCTGATCAGCAAAACCCACTGCAGTAATAGGAAATGTATTACATGTAAAGTGAACCCCCGGATAAACTGTAAAACTAGAAACGTACTCTATAGCATAAGATGTACAGAGGGTACTTGCAGAAACATGACAACAACATACATAGGCGAGACAGCTCGTAGCATAGGTAAAAGGATAGACCAACACTGGGGGGGAACTAAAAGGACGAAAAAACGGGTCAGTACTATACGAACACGCCAGACAACAAACGACGGTAACATAGACAACATAGAAATTAGAATAATATCTAAACATAGAAATGACCCAGCAGATAGGCAAATCAGAGAGGCCAGTGAAATAGAACTTAGAAGGCCAAAGCTAAACAGAAAAAATGAATGGAATAACAACACCCAAACAAAAAATACCGACCTAAGAGAAGGATAAATGAATAAATAAATAAATAAATACATACACAAGCACAATAACAACAAACACATATAAACACACACACTAGTAAACTAAGATAGAATACAATAACCAAAACACAGTCACCCAAACACGAACACACACCAAACATTATACACACGCGCAAACGCATGCGCAGAGAAGACAAAAATAAATAAATAAATGAATTAGCAGATTAAATAAAGATGGCGTAGACATACAATACAACAGGAGGAAACATAATAGCACCACTGACCACTGACGATGTTGCAGATGTGGAACGAAAGAATTTTTTTTAGACTATATATATGTGTTTGTGTCTATATTATATCTATTTTTGACTGTTGGTCAGTCAATGGTAATATTGAGGACCGAATAAATTGAATTAACTGATATAAAAGATACAGAAGCGAAAACCAACCAAACAGTGAGTGTGTTCTGTTATTAATTCTGGCAATATTATTACACAAATATGACCCTCCCCATGTATAACAATATATATATATATATATATATATATATATATATATTTATATTTATTTATTTATATTTATATATATATATATATATATAATGCCAATCATTGTTAGTTTGAATTTAACTGACATGCAAAAACATATATATATGAACAAAGTAAGCCAAAATTATAGTAGATTCAAATATTACAAGGAGAAAGAGAGAGGGCGGAATAAGGTGCAACAGAAATGAAAGATGGATTACTGGTTAAAATGTAGTCTAGATAGATGAGAAACAAAACAAGGGTATAGTTTATGGAACACCCAAATGATTTAGAAGTCGACCTTAAGTAGAAGCAATAACATTAAGAAAGACATGAACCACACCAAATCATTTTGTTTAGGAGGAGATGTGTGCCGACCGTTTTAGTAGACAGACAGACAACCTCAGTTTTATATATATAGATGAGTTCTATGCTTGAAAATGACTTAGAAAAAATGTAAATCAAAATCAAAATGTTATCCCAAAAGAGAGGAAATTGGAACATTATCCACTGAAAGAAGGGACATTTGGGTCCCGCAATATTGGACAGATAAAAGAACAACAAAAAACAAAACAAATATTACCAGGTAACTTTTGCTTTTCGTTACTACATCTTACAGTCCATTTTGCATTGTTTAGCCTTCTATCGCTTTCAACGTTATATCTATATATATAAAACTGAGGTTGACTGTCTGTCTGTCTGTCTTTCTGTCTACTAAAACGGTCGGCACACATCTCCTCCTAAACCGTACGTTCAAATTTCGGTGAAATTGCTACACTTATAGATGAAGGTCTTGCGGAGACATCGGTCAAAAGAATTTTCAAATCGACCCACCCCAAGTGCAAAAATCGAATTTGTAATGCATTGATTTTTCAGTTCAAATGTATAAATAGAGATGAGAGACGAGTTATTTCCCTTTTAT
>OZ024740.1:323613457-323623457 GCA_964016885.1 Eledone cirrhosa
ATATATTTATTTATATTGCCTGCGCATGTATTATTTAGCTAGATGTCTTTTAGTAATACTTTGTAACAAAATGTAAATAGAAATACATTATAGTACAATAGTACATACATAACAATAAACCATATTAATAATTGTGCATGTCTTATAATAGATTACTACAAAGTGACTATAGATCGCCTTATGCATTCATGTGTGTGAGCTTATGTGTGAGTGTATCAGTACACATATATAAATATAAATATATGTATATATGTGTGTATATGTGCGCGTAGGGGGTGCGTGCACATTTTAGTTATAAATTTAATATCCTAGGGTAGGAGAGCACTCAGTCTGTGATAAGAATTTGGAATATACCGAAGTAGGGAATATAAATCTTATACGAGAATGCTCATGCAGCGATTTGGCCGTATTTTTAGTAGCTTTTTTTTCTCCTTTTCCATATAAAGCGTGAAACTAATAAGAGTTTTTGTACCTCTGCTTGTTGTTTCCTTGAACTATATATATGTGTGTGTGTGTATATATATATATATATAATTTAATCCTCGTTATTTCTATTCATTTTATAATATATATATATATATATATATATAACGAAGGAAATGTGGTAAGGAACCAGGTGGACCATAACGCACCAAAGTACTCAATACTTGAGGTAGTAGAGTGGGTAATAGGAACCAGTAAGACCCCGACAGCTGAGCTCAAGCCGTTTCGACGGCTAATTCCAGACTAAAATCTGATCATTTTAGTCAAGAATTAGCCGTCGAAACGGCTTGAGCTCAGCTGTCGGGGTCTTACTGGTTCCTATATATATATATATATATATATATATATATATATATATATATATATATATATGTATATATATATTGGATCGCAGATGAGTCTTCAGTGCAGTAAGAAGCACAAATGAGGGCAGCAGTGTCAAACATTCTCTTTCAGCAACAGCCAGCAAAAGAAGAATAGCTATAGAAAGTGTAGCAACAATGGCAGTACTCCTGCATGGTCTCAGCTCATGGGCTTGAACAGGTAAAAAGCTGAAAAAGTATATATATATATATATATATATATATATACTATAAGGATAAGGAAGAAGGATTCAGTGTTGCATATTTTATAACTACGGACGCATTTTTCATGCAACTATACAGCTATATATATATATATATATATATATATGTGTGTGTGTGTGTGTGTGTGTGTGTGTGTGTGTGTGTGTGTGTGTGTGTGTGTGTGTGTGTGTGTGTGTGTGTGTGTGTGTTCAAATGGCTTAAGAAAAGCTGCCGGCTATTATCTGTGGCTATTCAAATATTTGTTTAACACCAAGTCACCTCAGGTCAAGCAGAACTGCGTTGAAAGACATATGAGCTGTGATCATTCTATCCAACTTTAAAAACATTTTTTTTTTTTTTTGAATTCTCTTTATTTTATCTGTGTCCAGGATTCCACCAGACAAAGAATCGTTCTCCTTTTTTTGAAAAACTCTATCATGTGATTTGTGGAAGATTCGGTTACTATATCTGATAGGTCGAGTGACCACGTAGAATGGCAAAAATCTCCTCTGTGCCTTGATAATATACTTATGTTTGAGTGTGGTTGTGGGGCTGCTGGTACGTGTATGTATTTATATATATATATATATATATATATATATATATATATATATATATATATACGTGTGTGTGTGTGCGCGTGCATGTATACATATATATATTTCTCTTTCAACCATCCCCACCATCAAAATAAAAGTAAGGGAATACAACAAACCGAAGACAATCAATATCTATCACACAAAATATTATTACTTACCCTCGAGAATACAATATTTAACACTATAAAACAACGTCAACCACAAACAAAATTATCCACCAAATACTTCATATCTAATCAACAAAATATTTAAACTGATAACCAGGAAATGAACATAATCGAAAATGAAAACATCTCAAGGAATAAAATTAAAATTAAAATCAACCCACTATAGTCGTACTAAAATGACAAACTTCATCAGGCCACAACCGCCCTCAGTTGCTCCCAAAATGTTCAATCTTTACATTCGTCAGACAACCGTATATATCAGGTTGTTCAGAAAGTAATGCACGTTTTAAACATTAAATTAAAAACAACATATCTCATTCAAGAATATACTTTATTATTGAAATAAAAGTCACAAAAATCTAAATAACTTTGCCAAAAATATACAAGTTTGGTTAATCCGGAATGGCAGGAGACAATGAATTTTTCAAAAGACTTTTTGCGGTTGGTTGTTTGTTGAAGACTTTTCATTACAAGAAGTCTAAATTCTTGTAAAAGTAGTTGACGATTGGTGATGTTCCGGGGAACATTTTGGTTGAGGCAACTTTTCATCACCTAATTCTTTAACAACTTGTGGAAAGCTGGTTGTACGTTGTGCGATCGAGCGTTGTCGTGCAAGGGGATTGGACCCTTTCTATTGACCAATGCTGAACATATATGGGGTAATTCATGATGCGTTTCACCGATTTCGTCAGAATACTTTTCTTCTGTGATTGTTTCATCAGGAAAACGTTAGTAAACTTCTTTTGGTGCAACCTCGGCTTTGAGAAGTGTTTAGGAGCATTAACTCGGTCCCCGGGCTCATCTGAGCGTCGCCGGTTGTTGTATAGGATCCACCTTGCATCGCATGTCAGAATGTGATCAAGAAATGGGTAGTTTTCGTTGTTTGAAAAAAGGCTGAGATCATTGTACTGGTTTTCATTCGATTCTTGTGGCACCCATGTTTCAAAATTCTTCAGTTTAAATGCACAGAAATTGTTCCAATTGTTCCATCTAGCTTTCCTGGAAGTTTTTAAACAGTTGTGCGAAGATTTGCTTCTAACAAAGCTCTTAATTCATCGTCATGAATGACAGTGTGACGCCTCCGAACTTACCTTCAATATCAACTTCAGCATGACAGACGTTTTGAAACCAACGTTGCACTGTGCATTCATTAACACTTTCTATGCTCCAAACTTCATCGATGCTTCTAGCCATTTGTGATCTAATGCGGTTGAGTTTAAACTTATAAAAATATATTTGGAAAAACCCCTACTTGACATCTTAACTTCAAAGATCTATTAATCATAAATTATATTTTAAATGGATTAAAGAACAAGATGGATATTGAAATAATCTCGAAAATGTTATATAATTTTATACGTGTCACGCAAGACATTATTTTTTAAACAATTTTGAAACAAATAAAAAATAAACCTGCATTAAGCTGCTAATAAACTTATCACCCACGAATAAATGACGCATGAAGGATAATTATCTCCAGTAGTTCATGCAACTTTAAACAATTAATCATCTAAAGCTAACCCTTTAAACATTATATCCTATATATAATACCAAATAAAACATTGTAGATAATTCACAAATATTAATGCAAAGAATATATTATACCGCCCCAAAACAAAAGATGTTCAACTAATTTAAAAATGAAAAAGATCCTAAACCCTCCTAAACCTTAACTATATCAACACAACCTCAATTAAACATCACGAACCCCAAAAGATTTGCACCTAGAAAGTTTCCTTCTGCGGCACAATCCCGGGCAAGGTGATTTTAGGGAACACAAGCAGTCGTCCATGCATATCACTCTTCACTTTCCCCGCCGCCGATGTTACTCAATGTAAAGGGAAAGGCTGATACAGTTTGGCACCAGTGATGTCACGACTCATTCATACAGCCGAGTAAATTGGGGCAACACAACACATCATCACCACATCACCAGATGCGGGAATCGAACTTACAACCTCACGATTGTGAATGCGACTCTCTAATCACTAAGTCATCCGCCTTATATATATATAAATGGAAAAAATGAAACGAAATTTCATTTCTCACTCCTAGTACGGCTGTTACTTAAATATAAGTATGTATACGTACATACATATATGTATACAGACGTACAGTAGTATGTATATATATATATATACATACATGCACACACATATATATATGTACGTATGGATTTACCGAACATTTATTATAATGCTCGGTGTGTTTGTAAACAAACATCCCGAATTAAGCCGTACAATGTTTAGCAACCACCTTTGCCCTTTTTGCTCAACACTGACAAAGGAACGATGTACTAGTTTCAAGCTTATTAGCTATCGTCAGCACCGTATACCTTCCTGCCAGATGATTGAATGTCTGAAAGTATATACTTTCCTTATGCATATTAACGGCTGAGCAGCCTAATTTGCATATCGAGTGAGTTAATCGGCCGGACGCACCGAAAACGATAAATGGAAAAAATGAAACGAAATTTCATTTCTCACTCTTAGTACGGCTGTTACTTAAATATAAGTATGTATACGTACATACATATATGTATACAGACGTACAGTAGTATGTATATATATACATACATGCACACATATATATATATGAACGTATGGATTTACCGAACATTTTTTTATAATGCTAGGTTGAACATTATAATTATTATCATGCAGTGTTGAACAAAAGAGCAACGATGGTTGCTAAACACTGTACGACTTAATTCGGGATGTTTGTTTACAAACAAACAGAGCATTATAATAAATGTTCGGTAAATCCATACGAACATATATATATGTGTGCATGTATGTATATATATATATATATATACATACTACTGTACGTCTGTATACATATATGTATGTACGTATACATACTCATATATATATATATATATATATATATATATATATATATATATATATATATAGGAACGAGTAGGACCCCGACGGCTGAGCTCAAGCCGTTTCGACGGCTAATTCTGGTCTAAATGCACTTAGTCCAGAATTAGCCGTCGAAACGGCTTGAGCTCAGCCGTCGGGGTCCTACTCGTTCCTATTACCCACTCTACCACCCTAAGTATTGAGTACTTTGGTGCGTTATGGTCCACCTGGTTCCTTGCCACATTTCCTCCGTTATATATATATATATATATATATATTTATTTATTTATTTATTTATTTATTTATTAGAATGCTGTTGAAATGTGTATACATTTTTGAGACACCCTATATATAAATGTATTTATATGTATATAAGAATTAAAATACTAGAGTGTGTTGGAGTAAAACACACTCGTCGTACTATAGAAATGACAGTATAGGGTATAGCTCAACAGAGCCGAAAAATTATAAAAACAGACAAAGAAGCCTTCAATACATCAAAAGTCTTTATTAGCCTACAATGTTTCGTCCCATTAATCAGGACTCATCAGGGCAAGTAAACAGATAAGAAGCATTAACGGCCAGCATTAACGGCCAGAACTAGTCCACACTTTTAGCTTTAGCATGCTTTTCCTTCATATCTCTCATAAGCTTTCATGGATATGAATTCCCTATTCTTCTGAGTTTTGGTTAGTTCTGGCTGTTAATGCTTCTTATCTGTTTACTTTCCCTGATGAGTCCTGATTAATGGGACGAAACATTGTAGGCTAATAAAGACATTTGATGTATTGAATGCTTCTTGGTCTATTTTTATAATTTTTTATAATTTTTTTATAATTTTTATAATTTTATATGTATATATATCACATTGATCACCTTGACCGAGTAGTCTGTCGGGGGGCCGACCGGCGCCGCTGGTCACAGCACGTCGTGCTGTTTTAGCTATAAGATTACGCCATCCCACTGGCTGGGCGGGCAGGCCGATGTATATATATATATATATATATATATATATATATATATATTTATATATATACATTTAATTACGTAATAAACAACACAATATAATAATTCCATTGCCAAAGCTTTCAAGAAACTAGACGATTCTTATAGAAATGTCCAGCCCGTTCATCAGATAAAATAGCTCTGTACAATACATAGAGCACTCTTCTTTCCTTTACCTGTTCTACGGAAATACTTTATATATATATATAAAGTCTAAAGTCTGTCTTAAGCCAGAAGGCTCATTTGGCCGGTGCTTATCCCGGTTTCATGGCATGAAGCGACTGAGAGTACAAGACTCCCCCCTGGACAGGACGCCAGTCCATCGCAGGATTAAACGTCCATCTATTGCTCATTTTCAGCTGAGTATACCGGAGCAACGTGAAATGAAGTGTTTTGCTCAAGAACACAATACGTAACCCAAGAATCGAACCGACGACATTATGATCGTAAGTTCAACACTCTTACCACTAGGCCACGTGCCTCCACATATATATATATATAAATATATATGTATATATGAATATAGACATAGAATATTCGAAAATATTCTGTATGTTTATAATAAACATTTTGAAGACCTAATCGCTATAGAATAGAATACGTCACGTATTACAATTAGATTCTCGATAAAAGCAAGGGAAGTAATCTACGCGTTTCATTCTTGTTAGAATTCATCAGGACTACATATCCAGTGCTTTTATCGAGAATGACACAGCTAGAGACTTATAGAATACTTAGCTGTGTACAGGAACTGGTTTGAAAGAGCGGTTGCCGGTCCGGCAGAAATTAGAAATTGGAATAAATGCTCTGAAATAGCGATATATATGTGAATATAGACATAGAATATTCGAAAATATTCTGTATGTTTATAATAAACATTTTGAAGACCTAATCGCTATAGAATAGAATACGTCACGTATTACAATTAGATTCTCGATAAAAGCAAGGGAAGTAATCTACGCGTTTCATTCTTGTTAGAATTCATCAGGACTACATATCCAGTGCTTTTATCGAGAATGACACAGCTAGAGACTTATAGAATACTTAGCTGTGTACAGGAACTGGTTTGAAAGAGCGGTTGCCGGTCCGGCAGAAATTAGAAATTGGAATAAATGCTCTGAAATAGCGATATATATGTGAATATAGACATAGAATATTCGAAAATATTCTGTATGTTTATAATAAACATTTTGAAGACCTAATCGCTATAGAATAGAATACGTCACGTATTACAATTAGATTCTCGATAAAAGCAAGGGAAGTAATCTACGCGTTTCATTCTTGTTAGAATTCATCAGGACTACATATCCAGTGCTTTTATCGAGAATGACACAGCTAGAGACTTATAGAATACTTAGCTGTGTACAGGAACTGGTTTGAAAGAGCGGTTGCCGGTCCGGCAGAAATTAGAAATTGGAATAAATGCTCTGAAATAGCGATATATATGTGAATATAGACATAGAATATTCGAAAATATTCTGTATGTTTATAATAAACATTTTGAAGACCTAATCGCTATAGAATAGAATACGTCACGTATTACAATTAGATTCTCGATAAAAGCAAGGGAAGTAATCTACGCGTTTCATTCTTGTTAGAATTCATCAGGACTACATATCCAGTGCTTTTATCGAGAATGACACAGCTAGAGACTTATAGAATACTTAGCTGTGTACAGGAACTGGTTTGAAAGAGCGGTTGCCGGTCCGGCAGAAATTAGAAATTGGAATAAATGCTCTGAAATAGCGATATATATGTGAATATAGACATAGAATATTCGAAAATATTCTGTATGTTTATAATAAACATTTTGAAGACCTAATCGCTATAGAATAGAATACGTCACGTATTACAATTAGATTCTCGATAAAAGCAAGGGAAGTAATCTACGCGTTTCATTCTTGTTAGAATTCATCAGGACTACATATCCAGTGCTTTTATCGAGAATGACACAGCTAGAGACTTATAGAATACTTAGCTGTGTACAGGAACTGGTTTGAAAGAGCGGTTGCCGGTCCGGCAGAAATTAGAAATTGGAATAAATGCTCTGAAATAGCGATATATATGTGAATATAGACATAGAATATTCGAAAATATTCTGTATGTTTATAATAAACATTTTGAAGACCTAATCGCTATAGAATAGAATACGTCACGTATTACAATTAGATTCTCGATAAAAGCAAGGGAAGTAATCTACGCGTTTCATTCTTGTTAGAATTCATCAGGACTACATATCCAGTGCTTTTATCGAGAATGACACAGCTAGAGACTTATAGAATACTTAGCTGTGTACAGGAACTGGTTTGAAAGAGCGGTTGCCGGTCCGGCAGAAATTAGAAATTGGAATAAATGCTCTGAAATAGCGATATATATGTGAATATAGACATAGAATATTCGAAAATATTCTGTATGTTTATAATAAACATTTTGAAGACCTAATCGCTATAGAATAGAATACGTCACGTATTACAATTAGATTCTCGATAAAAGCAAGGGAAGTAATCTACGCGTTTCATTCTTGTTAGAATTCATCAGGACTACATATCCAGTGCTTTTATCGAGAATGACACAGCTAGAGACTTATAGAATACTTAGCTGTGTACAGGAACTGGTTTGAAAGAGCGGTTGCCGGTCCGGCAGAAATTAGAAATTGGAATAAATGCTCTGAAATAGCGATATATATGTGAATATAGACATAGAATATTCGAAAATATTCTGTATGTTTATAATAAACATTTTGAAGACCTAATCGCTATAGAATAGAATACGTCACGTATTACAATTAGATTCTCGATAAAAGCAAGGGAAGTAATCTACGCGTTTCATTCTTGTTAGAATTCATCAGGACTACATATCCAGTGCTTTTATCGAGAATGACACAGCTAGAGACTTATAGAATACTTAGCTGTGTACAGGAACTGGTTTGAAAGAGCGGTTGCCGGTCCGGCAGAAATTAGAAATTGGAATAAATGCTCTGAAATAGCGATATATATGTGAATATAGACATAGAATATTCGAAAATATTCTGTATGTTTATAATAAACATTTTGAAGACCTAATCGCTATAGAATAGAATACGTCACGTATTACAATTAGATTCTCGATAAAAGCAAGGGAAGTAATCTACGCGTTTCATTCTTGTTAGAATTCATCAGGACTACATATCCAGTGCTTTTATCGAGAATGACACAGCTAGAGACTTATAGAATACTTAGCTGTGTACAGGAACTGGTTTGAAAGAGCGGTTGCCGGTCCGGCAGAAATTAGAAATTGGAATAAATGCTCTGAAATAGCGATATATATGTGAATATAGACATAGAATATTCGAAAATATTCTGTATGTTTATAATAAACATTTTGAAGACCTAATCGCTATAGAATAGAATACGTCACGTATTACAATTAGATTCTCGATAAAAGCAAGGGAAGTAATCTACGCGTTTCATTCTTGTTAGAATTCATCAGGACTACATATCCAGTGCTTTTATCGAGAATGACACAGCTAGAGACTTATAGAATACTTAGCTGTGTACAGGAACTGGTTTGAAAGAGCGGTTGCCGGTCCGGCAGAAATTAGAAATTGGAATAAATGCTCTGAAATAGCGATATATATGTGAATATAGACATAGAATATTCTATTCTATAGCGATTAGGTCTTCAAAATGTTTATTATAAACATACAGAATATTTTCGAATATTCTATGTCTATATTCACATATATATCGCTATTTCAGAGCATTTATTCCAATTTCTAATTTCTGCCGGACCGGCAACCGCTCTTTCAAACCAGTTCCTGTACACAGCTAAGTATTCTATAAGTCTCTAGCTGTGTCATTCTCGATAAAAGCACTGGATATGTAGTCCTGATGAATTCTAACAAGAATGAAACGCGTAGATTACTTCCCTTGCTTTTATCGAGAATCTAATTGTAATACGTGACGTATTCTATTCTATAGCGATTAGGTCTTCAAAATGTTTATTATAAACATACAGAATATTTTCGAATATTCTATGTCTATATTCACATATATATCGCTATTTCAGAGCATTTATTCCAATTTCTAATTTCTGCCGGACCGGCAACCGCTCTTTCAAACCAGTTCCTGTACACAGCTAAGTATTCTATAAGTCTCTAGCTGTGTCATTCTCGATAAAAGCACTGGATATGTAGTCCTGATGAATTCTAACAAGAATGAAACGCGTAGATTACTTCCCTTGCTTTTATCGAGAATCTAATTGTAATACGTGACGTATTCTATTCTATAGCGATTAGGTCTTCAAAATGTTTATTATAAACATACAGAATA
>OZ024740.1:323625957-323643457 GCA_964016885.1 Eledone cirrhosa
TATATATATATCATCATCATTCTTCGACTACTGTCGAGATGACGGATCTCACTCTCATGCCCCAGAATTCCCTGTCCCACATCGCTGCCCCCAGGTCCTGTTTACTGATTCCCGTATCCCTAGAGATCATTCTGATCAGAAACAGGACCCGGGAAAGCAGGGGCTGGACCTATATCAACAGGTATACCATATAGTGTGGTTCCTTGGCTGTCAAATTCTTTCACATGTGTGTAGTAGTGGCGCCCACACACATTATTAGCTATTTGAAAAGATGATGGATATATATATATATATATATATATATATATACGGGGTAACAGATAATAGTTAAATGCAGTCCACCTAGGTAAAGTCCAGTTATGGTATTCCAGGTAGTGGATGATATTAACGCTTGGCTTGGTTTGACTCAACAAGGCGTTTTCATAGTGATGCTGCCGGTATGCCGTAATTCCTATGTTGTAAACACTTGGAGTAATAATAAATCAGGAAAATAGGTTGACATGGTTTGCTATACAAAAAAGGTTTAATCACATAGCTTACATTTGTTTCACTGAGCTGGTAGGTCTAGAGATCGCTATTCGCTTATTTTCGCGTTACTCGATATATATATATGAACGAGTAGGACCCCGACGGGTCAGCTCAAGCCGTTTGGACGGCTAATTCTGGACTAAAATCAAGCTGTCGAAACGGCTTGAGCTGAGCCGTCGGTGTCCTACTCATTCCTATTACCCACTCTACTACCCTAAGTATTGAGTACTTTGGTGCGTTATGGTCTACCTGGTTCCTTACCACATTTCCTTCGTTATATATATATATATATATATATATATATATATATATATAGAGAGAGAGAGAGAGAGAGAGAGAGAGGTAAATATATATGTGTGTGTGTATATATATATACATATATGTGTGTATGTTTCTATGCGTGAGTTTGGGGGAGAGAGAGAGATAATGTGATGCTCTGCTGTTTATAGTTTACCGTTTATGTCGTTTATGTCATTTTACATTAGTAAACAATAAACAATCAACAAACAAAAATCCACCCCAAAACATTTTAGAACTCGTTATTACTTTACTGATCTCATTTTCATATTTGCTAATTCTTCTCTTCGATTTAACAACCTCGATTCCTTGGCGAAGTTTTTGGCGATGTTTTAGTCTTAAATTATTTCTGCCAATCTGATTTATCCTTTCTTTCTTTCCATCCATAAGAAACTGCTTATCGTTATTTTCATTTTCCTGCTTATTATTTTTTTTCCTTCCATGGTCGCTTATGTGATTTTTACTTCTTGTTTAAGATTTAATGTTCCTGCTCTACGCTATAACATCTAGTGTTAACATTAATGCGCTCTTGTATGTCAATTAAACATTGCTTTATATACGTACTTTACTGTTTAAATATTAAAATATCGTGAAATATCACCTGTCATTTATGGTATTCAATTTACTACCGAAAAAAAACGAATGTCTATATTAGGTCCCATCGTAGAGTTTTATAGCTTTCGTCACGTAAATCTGTTGTGAAGATCTAAACCTCTTAGAGACAACCCAGTGTTTACACAAGTAATTGTAAAAATCTACATGAATGTATATATATATATATATATAATCATTCTCTCTCCCTTTCTCTCTCTCTCTCTCTCTCTCTCTCTCTATATATATATATATATATATATATATATATATATATATATATATATATATATATATATATATATATATATACAGAACTATAACTATTTCTAGCGCTATTGATGTTATCTCCTGAGCCAATATGTAATTTTAAGCTATAATTTTGATAGACCGTGTGTAGACATGGTGTTGGTATTTAGGGAATGTTATTTTTATATACAGTTCATATAGTGTCGGATCTCCGTCGGTTCCGACGATGAGTGTTCTAGTTAATTTGATCAACAGAACAGTTGCTTGTGAAATTCCCATCATTGGCTGAGTATTCCACAGATATCTGTATTTTTAAAGTAGTCCTCAGGGTGATTCAGCGAGGTTGGCTTTTTGAATAATATTCCAGTTTGATTATAGGTGCAGCCCGCTATTTAAATGAATTTTCAAGTGAATGAGCATTCCACAAACGAGTAGACACCTAATATAATTCTCAGGGAAATGCAACATGACTTCGTACGACAAATCTGGTCTTCTGAATTCCAAATAGATCCGCATGAGACAGACTTCCAATCCGTTTCCGCCTACCTAATATCACTCACATGGCATGGATAGACGAGGAGCTAGGGTAAATGACACTTAACCAAAATGCCACGCAAGGGGATCTAAAATAAGAAGTAATAAGGGTGACGCGGACATCTTAACCATTCGGTTATGCTGCATACACTGGATAACTAACAAAGGTTTGGTTGTCTTTGTTATCAAATGCAAATTATAAAACTGTTGCAACTGTGACGAAGAAGAAGAAGAAGAAGAAGAAGAAGAAGAAGAAGAAGAAGAAGAAGAAGAAGAAGAAGAAGAAGAAGAAGAAGAAGAAGAAGAAGAAGAAGAAGAAGAAGAAGAAGAAGTTAGAGACGCTCAGTGTGAAGGGGAGAGGTTAGATTAAAAGAATAACTGTTGAGCCTAACACCAGTGGATAATAGCCTTGTCATTTGTTGGGCCTAAATCTTATATACAAAGACTGTAGTTGGACCTAACCTGTGTATAAAGACTCTCTCTGTAGATGGTGTTATTATACAGTTGAAGAAGTTTCTAATAAGTGAGGGCTGTCCTTGTGAAGATTTAATTTTATTTTAAAAGAAATGAATCTTAGAAATCAACATATATTTTAAATAGAATATCCGAAGGGATGGCATTACCATGTTGGTGCGATTAGAGGATGTTATTTAGAAACACATATACTTTTTATTGAGGCACCGATTATATTTAAGGAGAGTTAACACTTGTGATAGCAGATGTTTCTATGGAAAATCAGGTGATGTCGAGATTGTTTGAGATATAATTGTTATGCCAGCAAAAATGAGCTCCGAAATTTCTAACGGTGGTACGGAATAACATAAAGATGTACACATATGCTGAATACTTATTTATATCTAATAAAAGGGGGCTGTAACGAGATTACGATAGATATAAAGGGTTGCTAAGTATGTATTCCTGGTTCAGATATTAAGTTACATAACACTGTTATAAACTAGCAATCATTATTATATATCTCCAGGGCGGTGAATTGGCAGTATCGGTAGAGGGTCGGACGCCATGCTTTGACACATAGAGTTACGGCCCTTGCCATTCAGTGTTCAAATCCCGCCGAGGTTAACTTTGCTTTTCATCCTTACGGGGTCGATAAAATAAAGTACCAGTAATGTACTGGTAAATTGCTGGCCTTGTGCCTAAAGTAGAAACAATTATTATATATCTCCAATTCATTCAACTAGGGATAGTAGGCTATTTCATAAAAGACTTCAGTAAAGCCAATATAGAAGTTATCAAGAGAATGTTTATAATTATACTTGTGGATATGCAAGAGAATTGTATGGATATATTGCAGGATTTTATATATATATATGTGCAGGGGCAGAACGATTGATGTTAATGAAAATGATTGCATCAGACGTGCTTGGTATCAAACACAAACATGGCAGACGATAGCTATTCAGTGGATCTAAAGAAAGGTTTTCGCATCTCTGCAGTTGAAGAGTGATTGGATTTAATGAAAAATCTTCCGTGTAGGCGAACGAAAGAGTAGATTTCAATGGGGAGATGAGATTCTTCAAAATATATAATATTCCCAAATTAAATGCCGTAAGTGTTTGTGTAACAAAGTTTTTCTAAGATGAAAGATTAGGCTCCTTCAATAAATTATAGTGTTTGTCAGATAGGAACGAATGGATGGATTTCAAATAGAGTAATGCCTAAATACGTGCATACATATATACATACATGCATATATATATATATATATATATATATATATACATATGTACACACATACATATATATGTGCGTGCGGATATGTATGTATATACGCATATATATTATATATATATATTTATATATATACACACACACTTGGACAGACATGTATGCGCGCATATACATATATATATGTGTGTGTGTGTGTGTGCAGAGAGAGAGACGATTTAGATCAATATCCAGTGATTATATATATATATCCACACACATTTACAAACACACACCTCCACGGACATATATATGTGCATGTATAGTGGTGTGTTCTTGGTTCCTAAAACAACAAATATTAACTGAAGAAACCTCTCAATGCAAGCTATACTGTCAAATGCATATAAACTGACTTTCACCGCAGATGTTTATCAAACGGCAAAACCTTAAATTCATAGTCGACTTTCTTTTTTTCAATATATATATATATACAGGGTGCCCCCCCCCCTCCCCCACGACCACCAAAATGTATACACACCTTGATTACCTGTACTGGCAATGTTTATTAGAATGCTGTTGAATTATGTATACTTATTGGGGAGCACCCTGTATATATATATATATATATATATATATATGAAAGCAGCGATTCTTTGCTTAACTTTAATCTGTTATTTAATAAATATTTGTTCTACGGTTCTTATATATTTGATATATATTTATCCTTATCGAGCCCTCTTTGGATTTTAGTCTTCAAATTTATTATCATTACTATATATATATATATATATATATATATATATATATATATATATATATATATATATATATATATACATATATATATATACATACGGACTGGGTAACCATGACTGCACGAAT
Source organism: Eledone cirrhosa (assembly GCA_964016885.1). NCBI lineage: Eukaryota > Metazoa > Mollusca > Cephalopoda > Octopoda > Eledonidae > Eledone > Eledone cirrhosa. The sequence continues at coordinate 323,630,704 of OZ024740.1, forward strand.
GTGTATATAAATATGCATATATTTAATATGTAAACATGACAGAAAATACGAATTTCACTGAAAATTAGGAAAATGATAATCACCTTTAATAAATATGTGTATATTTATATACAAATTGGTACAGTCTCGGTCATCCACTCTGTATGTATACAGAGATAACTTTCTCGTACACATGGGCTGCTAGCGCACTTCTTGATATATATATATATATATATATATATATAGAGAGAGAGAGAGAGAGAGAGAGAGAGAGAGAGAGAGAATAGAAATGGCTGTGTAGTTGCTATTTAAGATAACTTAAAATGCAGTGGGAATACGAAGAGAGCAAGAACAGGGGGGGGGGGGCTCATCAGTTGTCTACTGGGGTCTAGGATATTTCTACGCTTTAAAGACAAGATATCACTTCACCCCAGGGCGTCAATAACTGGATAAGTTATTGGAAAAACGAAGGAAGGAGGGAAGGAAAGCAAAGGGGAAGAAAAGAGAAACAGTAACAAAACAGCGAAAAAAAAACACAGACCGAGCAATGTGCGAGCAACTATAGGTAGGAAATCCAAGCAACTATAGGTAGGAAATCCAAGCAACTATAGGTAGGAAATCCACTCGATAAAAGAACTTAAGTTCGAGATTGAGTAATCGAGAGAAACAAGACACATGTCCGATCGCTGCAGTTGTAAGTGAGAAGAGAATTGCTAAACGGTCAGACGAGGGGGTGAAAGTGAAAGGGAGAAAAGGAGAGGAAGAAAGTGGGGTAAGAGTAGATAGGGAGAAGGGGAGAGGAAGAAAGAGGGGTGAGAGTAGAAAGTGGCGAAATAGGAAGGTAGAAGGGGAGAGAAGAATGGTCACAGCGGAAAACATGATGAAATATATGGAGAATAGAAATGGCTGTGTAGTTGATATTTAAGGTAACTTAAAATGCAGTGGGAATACGAAATATATATATATATATATATATATATATATATATATATATATATTTATTTATTTATTTATTAAAATAACAGATTAAAGTTTAAGTAAAGAATCGCTGCTTTCACCCTAAACGGTGTATGTATATATATATATATATTTCGTTTCTGAATTTGTTTAGCAAGATTCTTTATCTGAAAACGTGTGTTGAAACCGATATATATATATATATATATATATATATATATATATATATATATATATATATATATATATATATATGTATATATATATATATGTATATATATATATATATATTTATATATGTATATATATATATGTACAGAGATGGGGAGAACAAAAGTTAGAGAGGGGAGGTAGAGGGAGCGAGAGGGGTAGACAGATAGATAAGTAGGTAGGTAGATGCATAAATATCGTGTATTAGTGTGTAACGTTGAGTTACTGATGGTTCATTAGTTTGAGCATTCATTGATAAAATGTGGTTCTGCCTACCGATGTGGGATCCTACGTTTGGACCTTCACTATGCTCCGTAAGATGAAGTGTGTTAATAATAATAAGGAGCAGGATCCAGGTATTAATAAGACATCAATAGTTTCCTTTATACTTATGAATAAATATATTGATGGTTCATTCCTGATCGATTAAATATATATACATTAAATATAGATATATTAGATATGTCTCATATGAAATAATACAGCCAATTTTCCACGCAATACTTTTAGTTAGCACCCCGAACGCATAATTGGGAATATAATGACATATTTCATAATGTTTGTTGAGTGAGTTGGAATTTGGCCGGAGTATCGCTAAAAAGCTTTCTCCGATATTGTATTCATTTATTTACTCTTGGAGCTACAGATTTGAAAAAATTCCCGGTATAAGGTCAGCATTTCTTTGTTTATTTTTCATATATGAATATTGATTGTTCCTTATATCTCATTCTGTTATTTTGCCCGAGAAAATATCTGTGTGTCATCAAATGTTGTACACACATAGATATTTTTTCAATTTCCAATTGAGTTCTTAGCACGTGGCCTGAATTCCTTTCAGAATTCATTGTCATGCGCATGTATTGTTTTTTTGGCGGTTATTTACTTCCTCATTTTTTAAATCAGTTTGAGCACTTCTTTAAAACTGCTGGACTGGCAACCTGACAGATACCTCAGGCACAGTGGATGATGATTATCGCTAAATACTGATGTTGGTTAGATTATCAATATTAGTATTATTGGGGCACCCACTGATGAATTATAGGAGCCCACTTGAATATATATCTATTGATGATATACAAGCTCCTACATAAATTGGTATAATTTCACCCAAATTGTAGGAATCCTATAATGAAACGAGACGTCCGTCTGGGAAGAGATATATTAGATATGTCTCATATGAAATAATACAGCCAATTTTCCACGCAATACTTTTAGTTAGCACCCCAAACGCATAATTGCGAATATAATCACTTATTTCCTAATGTTTGTTGAGTGAGTTGGAATTTGGCCGCGCTAAAAAGCTTTCTCCGATATTGTATTTATATATATATATATATATATATATATATATATATATATATATATATATATATATATATATATATATATATAGGTGCCAATTAAGTTGAAATTAGAAAAGTAAGGTTTAAATATATATATATATATATATATATATATATATAAACGGAAAAAATGAAACAAAATTTCATTTCCGACTCTTAGTACTACTGTACGTCTGTATAGATATATGTATGTACGTGTACATACTTATATATATATATATATATATATTGTTATACTTGGGGAGGGTCATATTTGTGTAATAATATAGCCAGAATTAATAACAGAACACACTCACTGTTTGGTTGGTTTTCGCTTTTCGCTTCTGTGTCTTTTATATCGGTAACCTAATTTATTCGGTTCTCAATGTTGCCATTGATTGACCGACGGTCAAAAATAATACAGATACAATATAGACACAAACACATATATATAGTTTATCAAAGTTCTTTCGTTGCACATCTGCAACATCGTCAGTGGTGCTATTGTTTCCTCCCGTTACATTGTATGTCTACGCCATTTTTATTTAGTCTGTCTATATATTTATTTATTTATTTGTTTGTTTATTTTATTTTGTCTTCTTTGCGCATGCGTTTGCGTGTGTGTATAGTGTTTTGTTTGATGTGTGTTCGTGATCGTATTCTATGTATTCTATGTATTCTATCTTTACTAGTGTGTGTTTATATGTGTTTGTTGTTATTGTGCTTGTGTATGTATTTATTTATTTATTTATCTATTTATTTATTTATTTATACTTCTCTTAGGTCAGCGCTGTTTGTTTGGGTGTTGTTGTTATTCCATTCATTCTTTCTGTTTAGTCTTGGCCTTCTAAGTTCTATTTCACTGGTCTCTCTGATTTGCCTATCTGCTGGGTCATTTCTATGTTTAGATATTATTCTAATTTCTATGTTGTCTATGTTACCGTCGTGTTGTTGGATGGCATGTTCGTATAGTACTGAACCGTTTTTTCGTCCTTTTAGTTCCCCCAGTGTTGGTCTATCCTTTCACCTATGCTACGAGCTGTCTCGCCTATGTATGTTGTTGTCATGTTTCTGCAAGTACCCTCTGTACATCTTATGCTATAGACTACGCTTCTAGTTTTACAGTTTATCCGGGGGTTTACCTTACATATGATACATTTCCTATTAGTACAGTGGGTTTTCTTAAAAGGGTAGGTTTTGCTGATCAGAGATTTTATGGTTGTTCCTGGCTTTTCTACCACCTTAATCTTTAAGTGGTCTTTCTCAGGGCCTTTCTACACTGGTTAGCTAATTTCCCTCCAAGGGTAGCGTCCACAAACATGACACTCTGGTATCTCTGGTTGTCGTATGTGGCTGTGGTCAAGCTAGAAAGAATGTGATTGGCTGCTAATTGTGTATGGTTGATGATATATTTAGTCAGTTTCTACATGCTGTCGAAATGTTGGATAAATATACTATATTGGGGCCACCGCGAAGAGGCCACTTTCGGTTATTTGTCGAATATTTCTTCATAAGAGCCTTTCTTCTTATAGCTTGGTCTAATTGATTTTTTATATGGTTAATTATGCTAATTGGAAGAAGAAACGGTATATATTTTATCTAATAATTCTAAAGACATGATTTATGATATATTGCTCTGATTATTTAATTTATTAATTCTTCATAGAGCTTAAAAGTGACCGGTTGCAACATATATATCTATAACTTTATGTATATGTATATGTAAACCCTTATATTTAATAATCTCCCGCTAGGTTGAGATTAAATTTGGCGATATTTGGCTGCGCTTTCTAGCAACAAGCCTACCCGCCGTAAGCAGCCAATCACATTCTTTCTAGCTTGACCACAGCCACATAGCGATTCTTAGCCATATTTGAATCTAATTTCGGCGCGATCAGGTTGAAAAACTAGATGTCTGATTTTGAGTTTGTCTCCTGATGAATCCTAACTCAGGACATTCCTATTAATTGGATGTCTAAAAATACGGATGAAACCATGGTAGAGATATAATTACGGTATGTACACATTTCTTCTAAGTTTAATTTTACACCTAATTGTGTATGATTCATGATATATTTAGTCAGTTTCTACATGCTGTCGAAATGTTGGATAAATATACTATATTGGGGCCACCACAAAGAGGCCACTTTCGGTTATTTGTCTAAGATTTCTTCATAAGAGCCTTTCTTCTCTAATAGCTTGGTCTAATTGATATTTTATATGGTTAATTATGCTAATTGGAAGAAGAAACGGTATATATTTTATCTAATAATTCTAAAGACATGATTTATGATATGTTGCCCTTAGAGCTTAAAAGTGACCGGTTGCAACATATATATCTATAACTTTATGTATATGTATATGTAAACCCTTATATTTATATATATATATATATATATATATATATATATTGTTATACTTGGGGAGGGTCATATTTGTGTAATAATATTGCCAGAATTAATAACAGAACACACTCACTGTTTGGTTGGTTTTCGCTTATGTGTCTTTTATATCGGTTAATTTAATATAGTCTGTCCTCAATGTTACCATTGACTGACCAAGGGTCAAAAATACAGATACAATATAGTCACAAACACATATATATAGTCTAACAAAGTTCTTTCGTTGCACATCTGCAACATCGTCAGTGGTGCTATTATGTTTCCTCCCGTTGTATTGTATGCTTACGCCATCTTTATTTAGTCTGTTTATTTATTTATTTATTTGTTTATTTTTTTGTGTTCTCTGCGCATGCGTTTGCGTGTGTGTATAGTGTTTTGTTTGATGTGTGTTCGTGTTTGGGTGACTGTGTATTCGTTATTGTATTCTATCTTAGTTTACTAGTGTGTGTTTATATGTGTTTGTTGTTATTGTCCTTGTGTATGTATTTATTTATTTATTTACATACTTATATTTAGGTATGAGCCGTACTAAGAGTGAGAAATGAAATTTCGTTTCATTCTGTTCCAGTTATCGTTTTCGGTATGCCCGGCCGACTAACTCACTCGATATGCAAATTAGGCTGCTCAGCCGTTAATATGCATAAGGAAAGTATATACTTTCAAACGTTCAACCATCTGACAGAAAGGTATACGATGCTGACGATAGCTAATAAGCTTGAAACTAGTACATCGTTCCTGTGTCAGTGTTGAACAGGTCATGTCTCTGATTTTTCAACCCCATGGATTTTGTCTATTGTATTTCTTTGTTATATTTCAAATACCTGATGATATCATCGGATTCTTACTGAACCCGGTCATTGAAATGATCATAGTATAATAAACCTTTCAGTCCAGCCTCCTGTTATTTTATAATAATTAACTCCGTACTCGCACCACCAACTACACAAACGAAGACGGGTGAGTTGCATTACGTCGACCGCTTTCCATAATATTACATCGAGGTTGACCATACGGAATGACCAGTTCTATCCAATGGTAAACCAACAAACCTAAATATATATATATAGATATGTATATATATATATATATATATATATATATATATATATATATATATATATATATATATATATATATATATAGATAGACAGATATGTATATATATATATATATATATGTGTGTGTGTGTGGGTGTGTGTGTGAAAGGTAAACAGAAATAACAACACAATCGATACAGTATATGGAAGGGATATATTAGGTTAACGCTTGATATATATATATATATATATATATATATATATATATATATATATATATATATATATATTTAGGTTTGTTGGTTTACCATTGGATAGAACTGGTCATTCCGTATGGTCAACCTCGATGTAATATTATGGAAAGCATATATATAAATGCGTGTGGCTGAGTGGTTAGGGAATTGGATTCGCAATCGTAAGGTTGTGAGTTCGATTTCTGGACCAGGCGCTGCGTTATGTCCTTGAGCAAGACACTTTATTTCACGTTGCTCCTTCTAGCTGGGGTTGCGACCGATAGATAGTATTAGCAATTGGAAAGACCAACGGAAACATTGTTCCCTCGGTCCGATTTGACGAAAGTCGCTCGTTCCTTTATATATATATATATATATATATATATATATGGTATGGTGGTTCCATGACTCCTGATGCTGTTGTAGGGGCATGGTAGTGGCATACGGCGTCTCTTGGGTATTCTAAGTCTGGCGGTGCCTATTCTTCTCCAATCTCAACACAACAGATTTCTTCAAGAGAAGGATAGAAAGTGAGAGAGAGAGGGAGGAAGTGATAAACAGATATAGAAGAAGAATTGAACCCCAGTACTATATATATGTGTATAGACATGCCTGGTCCTGTACCTCCTAAAGGCGACGTAGAGGAACTGTATTGGACACTTTAAGCCTGACGGATCCCATCCATCTCCAGGCCTGAGTACAACAGATTTCTCCCAGAGAAAGATAGAAAGTGAGAGAGGGGAAATGAGAAAGAGATATAGAGGAATAATCCCACCCCAGTACTAGACTGGTACCTTTTTTATCGACCTCAAAAAGATGAATGGAAAAGTTGATCTCGGCGGGATTTGAACTCAGAGAGCAGAGAACCGGAACGAATACCATAAAGCATTCTATCAGATGTTCTAACGTCTAGAAATCATCAGATGATTTCATACCAATGAAACAGTTCTAGTCCTGTAGAAGCAATTTCTATATCAAATATTGATCTTTACACCCTACTAATGTATTGAGTACCTTATTTACTGTGGTTATTCCCGATTTATCTCGGCATCTACATATCTATCTACATCTCTCTCTCTCTCTCTCTCTCTCTCTATATATATATATATATATATATATATATATATATATATATATATATATGTGTGTGTGTGTCTACGTATATTTATATATATACGTGCATACAAATGTGTGTATCTATATATGTACATACATACCGCTTAAATCCGTATCCAGGATTGTTTAACATATTCGTTACAGAGTCCGTGTCAGACATTACAGAGAGAAGAGAGGAAGACCCTTTAAATATACTTATTTTAATTGGTAAATTTTTTAGAATTCTATATTCTGTTAGAATCTGAAATACTTTTCTTTGTTTATACTTTCTCTATATCAATTAAGTATTTTATTATTTTATTTCTTCTGTTTATTTTTCACATTTCTCTGTATGTATTTTCTCTATGTTGTTTGTGTTAGGTGTTTCTATAAGATTAGTGTAAAATTCTTACAGAAATACTCTATGTAAATTGTATAGGTTTTACCCGTTGTTGCTGTGGTTTTCACTGCTATGGTGATGAGTCAATCTGTTTCTACTAAGATCTGCAACCTTTCTTCACCGTCGGTGTATATCCCTTGCTATCTTAAAACATATATATGTAATCTATTTAGAACCCGATCTGTGAATTCATTTAGGATGTATCTAGTTTTGTAATTTACTTTTCAACGCTTATTCGTAATTCTCTGATATACAACAGATGAACCAGGAAAAGTTTCATTAAAATCAGGAACCATCAGTGAAACATTAACTGATGTCATAACAATTTCTCCGTTTGGCAGAAAGATGGGAGTCCAGCCTAACAACTGGTTTCAGTGATAGCTAAAACCTGTACTACTTAAAGAGGATGTGATATCATGCATTTACATTGTGTAAAACACGTTGCTTAGCGCGTCAACAATTGATTAATTATGTGACTTGATATGAAGGAGTCTCCATTTTTCTTTGTTAAGATTGCAGTAGCTATATAAATTAATTGGTTTATCTTGGTGATATTCGTGTTCGTTACTGTTTTTACAGTTCATAATTGTTAACATTTCGGGTCAGGGTTCTTAAGGGGTTTTTATTCTTCTTACCTTTGTATAGTTACCTTTTATCTTTAGGAAGATATTTCATTTACCCAATAAAAGATTTTATATTGGTTTCATTTTAATTCGTCAACTATTTCTGCCTTAAGTTAATTGTCATATTGCGAAATTCCATCTTTAGAATTTTCAACCGTTAGATCTTTTTCATATTCAAATCTATTCATAGTTTTGTTGATAGGGTTGTCATTCAATTATCATTAGTTAATAATGTATAGGTATATTACTAAGGTTTAAAGGTGGTGCATTATCAAAGTCGTTAGACCATTGGATTAAATATCTTACAATATTTGCTTCGGCTCTCTAATTAGAGAGAGATCAAATACTGCTGAGGTCAACTCAATGAAATCAGCTGATAGCTTGATCCGTCCTACACGTGACAGCAGTTGTTCGACATGAACTCACGAGTCAACAATACTCAGATACTCGACGAGTGTGTGCAATACGGTTTCTTCACTCTGCGTGCATCTGAAACAGGCCCGGTTAATGGCACTTCCATGCCTATAGAATTGATTTAGAACTGCCAAAGCTCATCGGTAGCACTTGCAGAATAAGAATTTCTGGAATTTATCCATGGTACCTGGAACGAAAGTTCTCCGAAAGAGTGTGGCTAGTTAGTTTTCGTTGACACCTAGATTTTCCCCCAAGAACTTCAACGCTTTAACCAGTCACAAACCTTCTGTAGACGCCAAGAGGTGGTTTCTATCGGTCGTATTGTCCCGATTGGTAGAGGGCTGTGAGCACTTGAAACATTTTAATTTCCAAGCCTTCCCGCATGGTCTTCGCTTTGTTCATATGCCTCTAAGGATCAACTCTTAATTAACCTTATGATCCTTGAGAACTGCCATAACAAGCAAAAAAATCTAAGTTCTGCGGGGATTGATTACAAAAAGCTTTTGACTGCATACCACATTCATCGACTCTGAAATCGATGTATATCTCCGAAATTTCTCATGTAAATTCAAACATTCTTAAATATAATATACCATTGTTGAATAAGGATCTCCAGTAATGTAATTCCAATGGAGAACTAAGTTGAAACAATACTAGCTTCAGCTGTAGCATTTTCCAAGGTGACACACTTTCAACTCTATGTTTCATAGCTCAAAATACTCTTACAATCGAAGTTAACAGAACAAGTTGTGGTTATAAAATTGACAAAAGAAAAATAAGCCATATTATATGTGAATGGCAAGGGCGGTGGATTGGCAGTATCGGTAGAGGATCTGACGCCATGTTTTGCAGCAAAGAGTTACGGCCTTTTATGGTCTGAGTTCAAATCCCGCCGAGGTTAACTTTGCCTTTCATCCTTACGGGGTCGATAAAATAAAGTACCAGTAATACACTGGGATAATTGCTGGCCTTGTGCCAAAAGTAGAAACAATTATATATGAATGGCCTAAAACTAGATGGCAAAGCCAATGATGAGCTTGAACTTTTTTTACATACAGTGAAAACATTCAATGATGACATCGGGTTGGAATTTGGGCTTGGTAAGTGTGTCAATTCCACTTTCAGGAAAATAAAAGTTGATAAACTCAAATTCAGTCGAACTAGACATTGAAACAGTTATAAAAGATATAAAGGAATAAACCTACAAATACCTAGGTATAAATGAAGGCTCCGACATGCATAGTTCAAGCATGAAAGAGAAGATAAGAAAGGGGGAATGTTATAGGAGAGTACGAGAAATTTTCAAATCTGAGGTAAATACACATAACAAGATGATAGACATAAATTCATTAACAGCTCCAGTTGTTAGTTATAGCTTCAATGTGTTGAACAGGGATATGAGTGAAATAAAGAGAATTGACACAAACAATCGTAAGTTGCTGACTTTTAAGAAGATGTACCATCCAGAGGCAGATGGAAACTGTCTTTACCTTCCAAGAACTCAAAGAGGCAGAAGCTTGACCCAGTTTTAACTGTCTTACAAAACCACCACAATTGAACTGGTCAAATATCTTGAAACTACAAAAGCCTGGATGGTAAAATTCGTTGAAAAATACGAGAGGAGTAAGAAGCTTTATTCTATCTTGAAAGAGAGCAAACATATTGCTACTGATCTCATGACTGATATCTAGGCTGGACAGACCAGGGGAACTGTGGTAACTGTTGTTGGAAATCAAGGAAAATTAAAAAGGGCATGAAAAATTGATATCCAGGTGGGAGCAGAAACCTCTGCATGACAAATATGTGGCCTGTAGCAAACGTGATGATGTTGACCAGAAGCACACCCATCAGTGGCTACGTAGCTGAGGGCTTAAGGCAGAAAAGGAAGGCTTCATCTTAACTGTCCAAAATCAAAGCTTATAAACTCGGAACTATCAAGCCAATGTGATGAGAAACGGAGTAGATCGAAAGTGCTAATTCTGCAATGATACGATTGAAACAGTGAAGCATGTAATTTCTGGATGTAAAGTTTAGAGCTTTAGTAGAGTATAAAGCATGGCATGACAGAGTTGGCCAATACCTACACTGGTTAATATGTCGATAGTAATGCTATGGTAACTGAGGTAGAAACTGTAAAGATTCTTTGGGACTTCACTGTACAAACAAACAGAACCATGAAAGCTAACAGACCAGATATTATTGTAAAAGTATGTCTATTGATTGATATGAGCATCCCATGTGATCACAATATTGCGGCAAAAGAATTTGACAGGGCCAGAAAATATAATGACTTACATATTGAAATTGAAGGAAATGTGACATCTCAAGTTTGTTACAATACCAGTGAATTTAGGAGCGCTAGCACTGATAAAAAATTAAATAATGAATATTGTTTGAGAACAATCCATGGCTTGCCACCTCTGCAGGAACTGCAAAAGACTGTTTTAACTAGTACGACTCGTATTGAGAAGAGTACTATCACTGTGGGAAAGATAACCGTCTATGTAATTTCTTTACTTTTATTAGGTTATATTCCATAATTATTTAAGTTGTATATAATTGAGCACTCATATGATGAAATATTATGTTGTAAATAAGATTTTATACAGATAATGTGCACATGGAAACAGCAAATGATATACTTGTAAATGTGACAAGTGCGTGGCTTGAACAATATTGTATTTTTAGTGTTGTGGCTTATCAATGTATGCAATGAATTTCTTGCCCTCGGTGAGTTTCTGTGTCCTAGGTGTCGGGAAGACAATCGGAAAGAAATGGAAATAGAACTGAAGGAATAAGGTTTTTATAATAATAACACCACCTTTAGTCAATTCCCCTGTTCTTGTTTATTTCGCTTTTGTACAGTCTCCAACATCTTATGCAATATTAGACTCTACAGGAAATTATTATCAACATCAACATCATCATCATCATCATCATCATCATCATCGTCAACAACAACAACATTATCATCATCATCCCCATTGTTATTATCACCATCATCATACCCATTATTATCATCATCATCATCAATACCATATTTCAAACTTTATATCTCTTCTGAAGTCATTCCCCCGTTCAACTGATTTGGTTTTGTCACACAAAGCCACTGCTTTCGCATCTTCTATTGGAATAACCATCACCATCACCATCACAATCCCATGGAATGTGATATAATGATACTGCAATAGTGCTGCAATGACTAGTTATAATATTCTTCAATAGCAGATAGACAATATAATCGAACGACTAAATTGAACTTTTCCCTCGACTGTATTATTGAGTGTTAACATCAATACCTGGTCGTCAGTTCAGAAATGGTAGCGTCATAGTCTATAGGAGTGAGAAGTCATTTATCATTTCACGTTCTTGCATACAGACTATCATTTCAAAGGATCTTTCACACAGTCGCTCTTTCAAACATTTCGATTGGCTAGGATGATTTGTCAGATGACATCTGCTAGTCGATACCATCCATCAATCTGTTTATTATTATTATTATTATTATTATTATTATTATTGTTTTCATTATTATTATAATATCATTTCTTCATACACATTTATATAACTAACAATATATATGTACTGTGAGCGCGCGAGAGATCATTATATATTTATAGAATTGTTACGATATTACCATATAGATTGTGTAGTCTTTTACATGCATGTGTAGGAATGCATATATATATATATATGTGCGCGCGCGCGCGCGCGCGCGTGTGTGTGTGTGTGTGTGTGTGTGTGTGTATGTGTGTGTGTGTGTATGTGTGTGTGTGTGTGTGTTTATGCGTGTATGTGCATGTGTGTATGCGTATGTATGAATGTATGTATGTGTGAATGTATGTATGCATGCATGTATATATCTATATGTATCTATATATATATCAAGTATATATCAAGTATATATATCAAGTATATATATCAAGTACATATCTATATTTATATACATAAAGATATATACTTGCATGCATACATACATATACGTCTAAATGGACGTACACCGAATCGAACCCTACCGAAGCTACTGCTAGTCCATCCGTGGTTGTCAAAGACTGTTTTCTGTAGTATTTTACAAGACGAAA
>OZ024740.1:323650957-323653457 GCA_964016885.1 Eledone cirrhosa
TTTTCAAATACCACTTTGGAAGAAGAATCAGGATGGAGAGAGATGCTGTACCCCAGCAAGTTTTATCAAAGGTGGGTGAAAGTGGCGAGAATGGCCCAGGTGAATGGGCGTTCTCTCTATATCAGCCTGTAGGTTGTGGAAAAATAGGAAGAGAGGAAACGGGTACAAACTATTCGTACTCCTGGAGATGAGGTTTGCACATTTTTTCTTGGGTATATGTTACCCATATGAGATGTCTCTCCCTATTGGGGAAAATCGATTAATTTTTAAATTACATTTGTGATAGCATTTTACACGTTTTTATTGTATGTAAACTTCCCCCTTTGTATTTGTCCCTTTCTTTTGTGCCCCTGTGGCTAATAAAGAAACATATCTATATATCTGTCAGTATGTCTGTCTGCCTGCATGTCTGTCCGTCTCTATTCCTTCCCCTTATACATCTCTTCATATCTGAAAACCCTATAAGTATATTCAAACCCCAGATTTAAAAGACCACTGTTGGTTTGTGAAGGTAATCTGAATGTAAGCTGGCTGTTGGTTAAAAACTGGACATAAATTGGTTTGTGAATGCGTGCTTGTATATGAAGGTGGTTGTATGTGTGTGATTTTCTGTGAATGTTTTTGTGTTAACGATGAGCGTTCGATCAACGGAACGTCCAACTGATAGATTATCACGAAAGTGGTTGATTATTGCAGAGGCACACGTGTCTCTATAACATAATTACCAAGCCGATCAGCGAGACACAATTTGTGATAAATTTGAATGATTTGAATTACAGGTGAAATTCATTTTTTCGGGCTTCCACATAGTTTCTATCTACCCAATATTACTCATTCGGCTTGGATCTACCTGGGTTATGTTATTGACACTTGCTCAAGATGATATACTGTAAGATCAAACAAGGGACTTCGTGATTTCCAATTCAACTTGTTAACTACTCAGTCATACTACGTCCACTTCCAGTGGATAACATAATCTGAGCTAATCAGTCTGACAAAAAGATGAGATGGTCATAATAGGAACGTTTTTGATAATAAATGTAGCTGCTGTTTCTTGCAGGATTTGCATCCAGCTAAAGAGTCTCGTTAATTGACTTAGCTTTGTTTAACCATTTTCATACCAATCCGGTCAAAACCAAGCCAGTTTCTATGAAACAAACCATCCATTTTAAATTGCTCTTATTGATATATAATCCTTTCTTGAAGTTACTCTATTATTACTATCCTAATCTTGAAATAATTAATAATGTTAGTAAATCCCTCGAAATGCTTTATCAATTAATTGAAATACACTTACTGTCTTTAGAAATATGGCAACAAATGGGTTAAATATGTAAAAACGTTTTAGTTTTTCAATCAATGACAAAGTAAAGTGAGAGATCATTATACAGGCCGTGTTCAGTTCAGAAATAACTGCTCTTTAATGAGGTTTTAAATTTAGTTTAGCGAAAGGTTTTTACACTCGAAATCAAATTCTATTGATTTTTGCTTACGACGGGTTTCTGTTAAGTAAATCTCGAAATTTGGGATTTCTTCTTCTTTCAATCTCTTTTCGTTCATCGTCATCATCACCATCTTCAAGACAATCATCACTACTACGGTCATAATATTCCTCATAATGGTTTCTATCATCATAATCATCATCATAATTAACCATCATAATCATGATCACCATCGTCACCATCGGCAGGCTGGTCAACATCCTCATCCTTATCGTCAGCACCTTTACTTGTTATCCTCTCTACTCATCATCATCATCATCATCATCATCATCTTCTTCGCCCTCTTTTACCTTAGAACATTGTGGAGGTGGTGGTGGTGGGGGGGAGACGGAGCAGAATCCTTAGACACGCCCTCCTGTGCGGTGGGGGCATATTACAAGCTACCATCTCCAAATGGTACGGCTAGGGCCGTAAGCGACACCGACCAAGCTTATCCAGCTATTTTCATTTGGGTCACCAGGTTATATTTGACATTGGAAAATGTAGGACGGCTTATACCTAACATCACTTTTGAGATGATGAGAAAATGGAACTGCTGGAATATTTTACTGTTGATTATCTATCTATTTATCCCCCCCCCCTCTCTCTCTCTCTCTCTCTCTCTATATATATATATATATATATATATATATATATATTCTAATTTTCTATTGATTTAATACTCATCTCATATTGATTTTATTATTGCTATTAATATTATCATCTATACCGTAACTATGCTCATCGTCGCCACCATCATCACCATCTTCATCTCTACCATCAGCCTCCTCCTCATCATCCTCGTTGTCAACGCTACCGTCGTCAACATCGCTGGCAGCGACATCTTTAGGATTTGAAAGAAATGAGTTGAATTTGATTTCACTGGAATCCGCCTCATTTCACAATTCAGTGAGAAATGATATTTTAAAAAAAACATTTTTTAAAAATTACTTTATCAGCCTTCAGAAAACTGATATTCAATTTAACGTGTGAATCAGTCATAAGATGGAAAATGAAAA
>OZ024740.1:323655957-323683457 GCA_964016885.1 Eledone cirrhosa
TATATATATACATATATACACACACACACACATATATATATATAAAATTAATAAACACTATTTCTATGGAATGCATATGAGTATATATTTATATATATATATATATGCGTTCAATAGAAACAGAGTTTATTAATTTTTTTTCATATAAGAAAATTCCATTGTAAAATAATTTTAGCTTTGTGGAAATAATGAGGAAATGTTGACATCAGTTCTAACAGTATTTCATGTTGCTGAAGGCCATCTTTCACACGTGTTTTATTTCTTCTCAACTTTGTATAACAGAGACATGTTCCCATGAAGCAGAACCAGCTATCTAGCTCTGATTCATTCTCATTACTAGTTCATATCGACTAGAGAAGGATCAACTCCGTTGTGTTTCAATGCCCAAAACAGGCCGTATGTCTTAGAGGCGCGCCTACAATTTACGAACCCATTGATGGATGGATACAGCCAGATAACAAAAAAGATCTCGCTAATATTCCTGAAATAAAATCACATTAACGCCGACACACACTGTCTGATCCCACCAAAAGAATTGAGACTTTGGCCCTCTAAAACATTTATTGTCATGGAATCCTAATACGATTTTTTCAAAATTCGCAGAACCCGTAATTATATTTTACAAACAATCGTCCACCACGTTAACTTAAAAAAAATGGATGGAAAAGAGTCGATTGTCAGATTGGACAAAAGAAACAATGTTTTCATTTCTCTTTCTATTGCTGATACTATCAGACAGAAGTTGTAAGGTGAAATAAATTATTTTGCTCTAGAACAGAACTTGCCGCTTCATCCTGGAATAGAAACAAAGACCTGATCATCGTGAGTCCTACACCCTAGCCATAAGGGCAGGTGCCTTCATAACTCTAGTTTAAGGACAATCTCCCATCAGACTAATTTTAACAAAACAATAAATCATTTTCACATGGAAACATTTTCCACCACCCAACTGTATAGTAAATATTCCAAAGTATGCCAAAATTGTTTGGTAAAAGTTTGCTACTGGTTCATTATTCTCATTTAGTCTCGTGATTTTTTGGTTTGTATTTTTTTTTAATAGGGGTTCTTTGCATATCTCCTTTGAATATATTTTTTTCTGGTAGCATATGTTGAAACACCTTAATACTCAAAATACTATAACGTCCACCATCATTTTCTCTTTCAGTTGCTCATCACCCACCCAACAGTTGTAATCGCCCATAGGAGGAGCGATATCACCCAGATTGGGAAATTCTGTATTAAATAAATCAATTGATTTTCATATGAATTCATACATATGCCAACAAATTTAGAATTTTTACTGAAAGACACCTATGATCATAGAAACACGGAGTCTTTACCTCGGAAACCTGAAAGCCACATTTTCTACACCCATTTTTTCAAGCGTATAATACTGGTATTTGTTTCCCAAAGTGGCTGCCGTGATATTTGAAATTAGAACTTAAAGAGCCACAACTAATACTGCAAACGGGTGCTCAAACGACTACTAACTTCCTACCTTACGATGATAAGGAGGATGATGATAAGGAGGATGATGATAAGGAGGATGATGATATTGAGAATAACGACGACGATGATGATGATGTATTAAGCAAAATACCACGATTTTTCAATTCCGTAATAGATGAAAGAAAAATGTGATCTTGGTATAGTCAGCCCAATAACAATAATAATAATAATACAGGGAGCCAAAGCTCAAAATTGTACTGAAGGAGAAGACAATAGACCAGGGGATGTCCAAGGAGGAAATAACAACAAGGAGGAAAGCAACCTTCATGAAAAATCCCTTCATAGTACCTTCTTTAAGAAAACTGAATTTAGAGATCCACCGCCTTTCCACGTCCCGGTTCGAGCGGGATGCCCTGCAACAGCTCCAGCTTCCGCAGTAAAGGCTCGAGAGTCAATACGTACAGAAGGGAAGAGACAGGGCACCCTTGACGGACCGATCGCGAGAGCCGAAATGGTTCCGAGAGGTGGACATTAACCTTGACCACCGAGCGTGTGCCGCTGTGCATTGCAGCGATCCAGCTTCTGAAGACAGGGCCGAAGCCAGCTGCTTTGAGGACAAACTCCAGATACCGATGGTCGATCCTATCGAATGCTTTTGATTGATCTAAATGGATCAGTGCCCCACCGAAGTCAGATTTACACCCTACCCTCTCTATGATGTATCGCATGAGGTGGAGATTGTCGTGTATATATCTAGGTTGACCATACAGATCACAAATTTGTGATCTGAATAGGCGACCGTTTTAAAAAGTGGGCAGCCTACACTATTTCTATCTATTTTTCTAATGAAGATCCTGTCTATATACGATCTAGATGACCCCATTCGGTTGGTCCATGTCCATACTGGCACATTAGGGAAATCTAGTCGATACCTGTCAGACAGTTGGAACTGGCTGAGTAGGTGCTTCAGGCTTTTGCATCCCCCGCTCCTATCGGCTACTCCCACACAATCCCAGCGTGCGTCTAAGATGCCATTCCAGTCCCCCGCTAACAGTAAAGGGCGAGACGTACCCAGAAAGGTCTCCAGGCGCTTAAAGAAGTCCGGTCATCCGGCCCCTGTAGGGGTGTAGACGGCCAACAGTCTAAAGGCACCACCTTCGCTACTGCTCACATCCAAGACTACCAACTTACCGTCCGGATCCCGGAAGATCGACCTTACCTCGAGCTCCAGTCGATTCCTAAACAGCACTGCCACCCCACCCTCCTTCCCGGCCTGCTAACAGATGCGAAGATCTGATAGTCGTCGAAAATGGGGGCTAGTGAGCGCGTGTCGGAAATTCTGGTCTCGCTGACGGCAATCACATCCATTTCCAGCGACTTGAGGTCGTTGAGCAGGCGACCCTGCTTCCAGAGTGACCCCAGGCCGCGAACATTTAAACTTCCTACTCTTAATATGGCCATGTTGGTAAGCTAAGGGAGAGAAGGAAGGTTTACTTACCTCCCGGGGTCTTGTGAAGGTCGGGTGGTTCGACCTCCATGGTTGGTTGGGTTTCTTTTGGGAACCCCTTTAAAAGTCTCGATGTGGGTTTCACATTCGGGGTTCCCACGTCTTCAGGAAAGCTCTCTCGAATTTCTTTGAAGGAATTGAGTGACATTCGGACCAGAAGCAAATCTTCTGGCACGCAAAATGTGCTCCTTTCAAAATCTCCCCCTCTGTTTGAATGTCCTCGCTTCGTGCAAAGAGGGCCATCAGTTTATCGTTGGCCCTTCTGACAAGCACGAAGTTTTTAACATTTTGTTGGTGTGGTTTTATTTGTTTTCGTTTTGGTGACTGTGGTGGTGATGGTTTTGGTGGTGTTGTTTCGGGTATGTCTGTGTTTGTTGTAGGTGTGGTGTCTGCAATTTCAGGTATTTGTGTGTTTATTTGTACTTGTGTTTGTTTAGGTTGTTTGCGTTTCGGGGATTGTGGGGGTGGTGTCGATGTTGCTGATGGTGCTGATGTTATTGGGGAAGTGTTTGCGTTAGTGGTGTCTGTAGTTTTTGTTGTGTATGTTTTTTGTGTTTTGTTGGGGCTTTTTTTTGTGAGTTTTCTCTGTTTTTTTTGCACTTTTGGGTTTTCCTTCATCTTCGCTGCTGGAAGACAAAGGGTCTGTGGCTGTGAGTGTCTATGTGTCTGTGTGTACGTTTATTGTTTTGTCTATGTGTATAATTGCGGGGTAGGGAGAGTAGAAGAGCTTTCCTCGTTTTCCCCTTGGATTGGTTTCGGTGTTGGTGGTGGTCCAGCTGTTTTTGATGTTGGTGTCTGTGTCTTCGTTGGTGTTGTTTTTGGTGGTGGTGGTGCAGCTTTCCGTGCTGACACTGGCGTTGGCAACAAAGGAGGTTTGCGAGCCCCTGCATTTTTGCGCTGAGGGCATAAGGCTTGCAGATGCGTTGCTTCCCTTCCGTCAATGATTAGTTGGATTGTTGTCCCGTCCTGCAGGCGGGCAAAATCCGGGATGTTGTTCATGTCCTCCGGCTTCATGTGGAGAAGAATCTCCAAATCCATTCCGGACCAGTCCTCTCTCTCTGTCTTTTTGATATCCAGGAGGGTAGTGTCTGTCCCCTCCTCGATTACGCATCCCAGCAGCCACCATATGTTCATTCCTGGTGGGATGCTGGGAATGCGGACCTTTACTGTCCTTTTACCCATGTAGGACGGATGCATGATAATGCGTTCCGTTCTGCAGGGGGTCACCGAGTGCTTAATAGCGAGGGCCTCGGTTTTGAGCAGTACCGAGATGATACCGAACTGTTTGCCTCTTGCTTTATACTCTATGTTACTTCCGATGTACTCCAAAGCAGCCTCGACCTCTGCTTGGTTGGCAAGTTCCACTTTTCGTGTCTGCACCGAAATGCATCGAAAGTACACCGTCCTCCTTTGGATGGCCACTATTGCCTCGTCCGGGATGATCAGGTTTGCCCAGAACCTCTCCCGTTTAATTAGCCTCCACGCTTGGGCCAACTGCTCGTCTTTATCGCTAATATCAATATCAATATTCAATAAGCGCTTTATTTTTGCTGCTGCTGCAGCAAATGTGTTGCTTCTGATGCTCGTTGTTGGTGTTGTCGTTCTTGCTGTTGTTATTGGTGGTGTTGTTGTTGTTTTGTTTGTTGTTGCTGTTGCCACCGCCATCCGTGTTTACATTGAAGCTGTCGGTGTTATTGTCGTTATTGCTCTGAGTTGTTGTTGTTGTGGCGGTGGTGGCGGCGGTGGTGGTGGTGATATCGTTTTCAGATGATACTGCTGCTATCACAGAAGGTTGTGATGGTAGCTTTTGAGTTTTGCCTTCACATTCAGTAGAGTGGACGACAGGCATGACTGTAGCCGTCGTAGTCGTGGTGAAATCTACAGTGGCTGCTTTTAAACTTTTGACCTGAACGTTGTTTACCGTTTCAAGGTCGAAAATTTCCATATTTTATTTTTGGTGGGGAAGCGATTTTTTTCGAAGTTTTTAAAAATAAATCTGTATATTCGGGCTTAAAGCCCAAACATTGAGAGGTATCCCTCTCTTTAAATTAAGATATGTACCTTAAGTTTCGTTAACGACAAGAAAATACAAAAAATGACACTTTAAAACAGCTTAAAGTTACGAACCTTTTCCCCCGCAGATTTGTGCTGTCTTCACACATGTGCGTCCATAATAATAATAATAATAATAATAATAATAATGATTTCATTTATTAGCCACAAGGGCCGACATGTAGGGGACAATACAAAGACAGGGACAGTGGGGGTTTACAATAAGGTCTAGTAAAAGTGCACAATGGCAAGACTAATTTAACAATGAAAATATAAAAATATAAAATAAACTATGCATAAATATAACAAAATAAATTCCCCGATAGGGGGTGGACGACCCTGGGGTGATTCGGGTACCCCACCAATCCTGAACAACCCTGCGCTTCTAGGGCACCCAGGGAGAGCATCCCTCTCCTCAAGTTAGCTAGCCTATAGACGCATGGTCAGAGTAGACCCATTCACACGAGCCATTCTCGCCACATTTACCCACCATTTAGCAAATGTACTGGGGGGGGGGGCACTTCTCTCTCCACCCTCACCCTCCTTTCCAGGTGAAACTTGAAGAAGTTGATGAGGGATTGGCCGAAGAGAAAAGTGTCTGTCTTTAGTCCTTTCAACCTGGTCCACCATATAATCTCTTTCGCAACTGCCACCAGACAGAGGAAAATTTCCTGCTCTTCCTGACCTAAGGAAGGTGGCGGCTCGATCTTCACTATGGACTCGGCCGATAGCCGGATTCGTTCCACACGCGACAGTAGCTGTTCGACATAACTCCACAAGTCAGTAATGCACGGACATTGGACAAGTGTGTGCAGAACGGTTTCGTCGTTCTGTGCGCATCTTGGGCAGGTCCGTCTGACAGCACTTCCGTGCCTGTAGAGTTTATCCCGAACCGGCAGTGCCCCCCGGTAGCACTGCCAAGCGAGGGATTTCTGGAAATTGTCCATCGTCCCCGGCTCAAAAGTACTCCGGTACAGACTGGTCAGTTCGACTTCGTCGAGGCCCAAAGCTTCTCCGAGTGCGTCATCGCACTTGCCCACCACTAATCCTTTATAGAACTCGAGAGTGGAAGTTCCACTGATCGCATTGCCCGCTTGGTAGAGGGCAGTGACTGCCTGGCAACATTCCAGGTGCCAGTCACCCAGTTTCCGTCTCTTCTTGACCCAGGACTGCAGCTCAGTCAAAGAAATGAGCTGCGGAAAGGCCTGTCTGATAAACGGCGACCACACCTGTTCACCATTGAGGCAGAATATCTGGAGATGTCGCAGCCTCAACGCATGTCTGCGCATCATTAGCCACGGCATGCCCAGCCCTCCGCGTAGAGGGTGCTGGCAGCAGATGGACCGCCTCGCCAATGGAACTTGTCCCCTCCACAAGAATTTGCAGAGGAGCCGTTCCAAATTGACGAGGCGCGGACGGGGGCAAGGCACGACGGTTAGGTGGTAGTAGATGACGGACGCGATGTACGCATTCGCCACCTCCGCGCGACCTTTCAGTGATAGCTTCCTCCCAGCCCATTTTTGGGTGAGACTGGCTACTCTGCTCGTTACCTCGTTCCAATTCTTTTCCACCTGGAGGTCTGGTCCGAACCAAACCCCGAGCAACTTTACCGGTCCGTCCGTCCAGTGCCCCACGACGCTGTTGGACGGCATGGGCTTGCCTCTCCAGGTTCCGAGCTGCAAACCCACCGACTTTTCTGGGTTAAGTTTGGCTCCTGTCAACCTTTCATATTCCTTCAATAAGGTGCCAACCACCTCGATTTCTGAGGTGTTCGACACCATCACGGTGATGTCGTCCGCATAAGCCGACACCGCCTTTCCACGTACCGGTTCGAGCGGGATGCCCTGCAACAGCTCCAGCTTCCGCAGTAAAGGCTCGAGAGTCAATACGTACAGAAGGGAAGAGAGAGGGCACCCTTGACGGACCGATCGGGAGAGCCGAAATGGTTCCGAGAGGCGGCCATTAACCTTGACCACCGAGCGTGTGCCGCTGTGCATTGCAACGATCCAGCTTCTAAAGACAGGGCCGAAGCCAGCTGCTTTGAGGACAAACTCCAGATACCGATGGTCGATCCTATCGAATGCCTTTGATTGATCTAAATGCCCCACCGAAGCCAGGTTTACACCCTACCTTCTCTATGATGTATCGCATGAGGTGGAGATTGTCGTGTATGGACCTGGCTGGGATTGCGCAAGTTTGCGCCTCCCCAACCAAATCCTCGACGACAAGCGCCAATCTCTTTGCTAACACCTTGGCCAAAATCTTAAACTCTGTGTTGAGCAGAGTTATGGGCCTGAAGTTATCTAATGTATCCCTCTTGTTCTCGTTTTTCCTTATCAGCGTCACCACTCCCCTGCTCACAGAACTGGGAATACTCGCATTCTGCTGCCAGTTGCAGTAGAGTGCTTCGAGGAGTTCGGAGTACAAGTCTGGCATATTTACGTAAAGCTCGTAGGGCAGGCCATCCAAACCGGGTGACTTACGCCTCATGCAGCCGACAAGGGCGTCCTGAATTTCGGCTGAAGTATTCGGCCTTTCGCAGCGCTCAGCGTCGACCGTCGAGATGCGCGGCAAGCCGTCAAGGTAGGGACTGAAATCCGCTACTCTCTCTGACTCGCCACTCTCCCTGAACAACCGAGCAAATTGCTGGCGAAAGGCCTCACACATCCGCTTGGAATCGCTTATCTCGTGTCTGTCTCGGTCCGCCAAAGACCGAATTGTGGTTTTATTACCACGCTGCGCCTCCACCACGCGGGCCCATCGAACAGCTTTAGTTCCCTCGTTTCTCAGCGCACGCGCCTTAGCTCTGACAATGCAACCTTCGTGTTTGGCATTGAAGAAATGGTCTAATGCCATTCTCGCCGCTAGCGCGTCAGTTGCGATGCCACTACAAATAGCCTCATCTAACTTATCTACCAGCTCCCCCTCCTTTCTATTTTTCTCTAACGCTAGTTCTTTGCTGAACTCTATCGAAGTTACTCTAATCTCTCTTTTGAGAGCCCCCCCCCCACCATCTGTTGTTGATGATCCCCCCCTGTCAACTTTTGCTTAACTAAATTGTTGACTCGGTCCCTGTAAGCCTTACGTGCCGGAAATGACATGTTCAGCTTCCAGTAACCCGGTCCTAACCTACGCGTTTTATTTAGGTCGACCGTACAGATCACAAATTTGTGATCTGAATAGGCGACCGTTTTAAAAAGTGGACAGCCCACACTATTTCTATCTATTTTCTTAATGAAGATCCTGTCTATATACGATCTAGATGACCCCATTAGGTTGGTCCATGTCCATACTGGCACATTGGGGAAATCTAGTCGATACCTGTCAGACAGTTGAAACTGGCTGAGTAGGTGCTTCAGGCTTTTGCACCCCCCGCTCCTATCGGCTACTCCCACACAATCCCAGCGTGCGTCTAAGATGCCATTCTAGTCACCCGCTAACAGTAAAGTGCGAGACGCACCCAGAAAGGTCTCCAGGCGCCTAAAGAAGTCAGATCGTCCGGCCCCTGTCGGGGCATAGACGGCCACTAGCCTGAAAGCTTGCCCGTCTCCGCTGGTCACGTCCAGCACCACCAACTTACCTTCTGGGTCCAGGAAGATGGCCCGTATGGCGAGATCCAAACCTCTCCAAAAAAGCACAGCAACTCCTCCCCCCGATCCAGGACGGCTGGGAGATGCGTACACATCGTAGCCGCCGAAGATCGGTGCGAAGGCCCGTGCTTCGGAGATTCTGGTCTCGCTGATGGCCACTACATCTATGTTTAGTGACCTGAGGTCGTTGAGCAGATGGCCCTGCTTCCATGACGACCCAAACCCACGCGCATTTATGCTGCCTATTCTGAGTGAGGTCATGTTGAAATGGAGTGGAAAAGATGGGAAAGACCACTTACCTTACTTCTCGTAGAGGAAGGATGGTTTCTCCATCCCTTTTCACTTGAATCGTCCCTTCGGCTGGTCGTCGGCTCTTCTGTGAGTATATCCGAATATACTCTCCGGTTGAGTGTCCCTCCTAGGTCTCTGAAATCACCAACTGCGTTGGGGAATTTCGTTTTAATGTTTGTGTATTGTTTTTGTGCTATTCTTACCAGTCTTATGTTCGTTGGTGTTTTGATTGGTGCTGGTATTATGTAGTCGTGCTGTGAAATGTCTGTATGTTCAATTATGTAAGTTTCTTGTTGTGTGTATTTATTGCTGTGCATTTCTTTTTCTGGGGGTGGGGTGTGGTTCTGCTATTTTCTTGTCGTTGTTGCTGGGTGTGTGTGTTTTGTTGTTGTGTTTGCGATGTTGGTGCTTGTGGTGGTGGTGTTGAAGGTATTGTTGTTGTTTGGGGTGGGGTTGCCGCCGATGGTGATGGTGGTGCTAGTGTGGGTGGTGATGGTGTTGCTGGTGTTGCTGCTGTAAGTCTCTTTGCAGTATCCTTTACCCTTTTTTCATTTCTTTCCTCCCTTTTCGAAGGCGACGATGCGCTGCTTCTGCGTTTGTGCCTTCTTACGACCTTTTGCCATCCCTCTCCCACCTCACACTCCATGTCCGATTCTGTGAGGTCGGGGAGGGGTACCAGCTCCACTCTTTCACTTGTTCGTGATGGTTGCAGTGGAGTCTATGTTGCAGCTGCAGTTGGTATTAATGTTGTTGTTGTTAATACTTCCACTGCTGCTACTGTTCTTGATTTCCGTGACGTGGGTATGGGTGCCACGGACCTATCCTTCCTGGTTGCCGCCTGTCCTGTTGATGGTAGCATTGGAGCCGGTTTCGGAAGGAGGGGGATTTTCTCCTTTCTCAGGGTCTTCTCATTGCAGAAGGCCCTGAGGTGAGTCTTCGATCCACAGCGAAAGCATTTCGGGTGTTTGCCCTCAACCCTTATGGGCAGTTGAGTGCCGTTATCGAAGACTATCACATCCGGGATAGATTCGATGCACTTCTGGTTGGTTTGGATTAACATCTCAATGGAGGTGACGACTCAATCTTCTCGTACTTTTTCCTGTACTTGCAGTACAGCTGTTTTGTCCTCGATTCCGACGAGGACAGACGCGGCCAGCCAAGAAGGGGCCATCCCGGGGGAGGGGGGGGGGGCGTTGGTCAGTTTGACCCTCACAATTTTTTGCCCGCAGTAGGAGGGCACCAACACCATTTCCTCGCTCCTTAGGGTCACTAAGAATTGAGCCTTTGCCTCCTTGGGTGTGGCAAAAAGCACGTCCATGGTGGCATATTTCTTGCCTCGGGTGATATGCGTTTTCCGCTGCCACACAGACCCTAAGGCTTTTTGTATTTGAGCCTCTGTGGCTCTTTCAACCCTACGGGATTTTGTGCTTACTGTACGGTACGTGACCGTACAGTGCTGTTGGGTTTCGAAAAATTTTCGGCTGCCTTGCAGATTGCTCGGTGTCCGGTTTTCGTTACCATCTTCTTTCCTTCCTGTAATTCCTCATTTGTTATAAGGATGGTTTCCAGCTTCTTTGCGATACCTGCAAACGAGATTGGTTTTTCTTTCTTGTTGTTGTCGTCAGAGCTGCTGTTACTTTTGTTGTTGCTGCTGCTGGTACTACGACCGCCGCCGCCGCTGTTGCTGTGGTTGTTGTTGTTGCTGCTGCTGTTGTTGTTACTGTGGCTGCTGCTGCTGTTGTTGTTGTTTATGCTGCTGCTGATGTTGTTGCGGCTGCTACTAGTGTTTTCCTTGTCACTGTTGCTGTTGTTATTACGGCTGCTAGTGCTATTCTTCATGACGTCAGACGAATGAAATGGCTTTCTGTATTTACCGCACGCATTTTCCGTCGTTGTCGCCGTCGTTGATAAATGTTCCACGGTATGCACGTGCTCTTGGTGAAGGCTATCAGAAACTATATTTTTCTTTTTCTTTAATGGTGTCGCTTGCAAAAGAGAAGGGAGGGAGAGAGACCTATTTAGAGAAGGGAGGGAGAGAGATAATCTTCTCTCTGATGTAGTGACGATTGGGGAAGAAGACGGAATGAGTGGCAGTGACTTGTGAAAATTCTTTTTTGTAGCCATGTTTTTTTTGGTTTAAAATGAATATTGGGCACAAAACCCCAATAAGCGGTTATTTAACCCTGAAGGGCCAAATAACGGACAGAAAGACCCCTCTCACGAGGAGGAGGGTGTTTTTGTCTACAAGTTGGTTAAAGTTTTAAACAATTTACAATTGTTATAGCGTTTAAAATTTACTATACCTTACAGAGCCGAGCCTCCGTCAACCATGGCATTCAAGAAGAAGAAGAAGAAGAAGGAGACGAAGAAGAAGGAGACGAAGAAGAAGGAGGAGAAGAAGAAGACGAAGAAGACGAAGAAGACGAAGAAGAAGACGAAGAAGAAGAAGAAGCTAAGGAAAAGTTAAATTCCAAAATGATAAAGCTATTAACTAGAAATATAATAAGGCCAGTTAATCATTAAAGACGTTATTGTCGGCAGCCATGTCAATAGATTAAGAATTGATGTTCGGAGATAAAAAACAACACAATCTAGAATTCAAATAACCGTGTCTTTCTTTTTGCACTTTTAAACAAGGTTCATATCAGTGCAGTGACAGCACTGCTTGACTTCAGAATATATTTGTCAAATAGCACAACCACAGTCATGGTAATGTGTCATATCTCGTCTTTACACACACACGCGCGCACACAAACACATTATATGTATAGATATAAACTTATATGTACTTATATATAACAGCGTGTTGTAGTTTGAATGAAGCATTGTTGAATAGGAAATGTAAATAAGTTTAAAAGCCATACAATGCATTGAGAATTAAAAATTAAAGGTGTCAAGATTGCGATAGAATTTTTCCTTTCCTTAGCAAATTTAATTATCAGAAATATTTTCAGCCCATTATCAAGAGAGGTTCTGTGTGAATGTCTTAACCTGCCAGTCAAACAACAACTCATCTCCGACTGGTCCTTTAAGACCTTTATATGGATCCTGTCTTGATAATGGATTTTTAGACCCGAAAATATTTAGGATAATTAAATTTGCGAAGGAAAAATTCTATCGCTATCTTGGCACCGTTAATTTTTAATTCTCAATGCATTGTATGGCTTTTAAACTTATTTAAACTTATTTACCCCCTTTTTAATGTCTTTCCACCACTCCCCTTGTCTGCTGGGAATCATAGATATTTTTCCTCGCGTAAGAGACAAGATATCTCAACCTAGTGCGATCAATAACTAAAATAAGTTATTGGAATAAAAAGGGGAAGAGAGAGAAAGAAATACGTAAACAGACATGAAAGGTAAAGCAACGTAAAGAGAGGAAAAATATCAAGTCAACAAACCTTTTTCGGACATAAGTCCTGGCAAGTGTGACAAGAGAGAACAGACACGTCTTCACTGTAGCAGTGTGAGGGAGAAAAGAGACTGCTTGCAGTGGCGGATGAGGGAGCAAGTGAGCTAGTGGAGAGAGGGTGACTAGCAGAGAGGGAGTGAGTGAAAGTAAGAGGAAGCGAGAAAGAGATAGTTATACTGGCAGGCTGGCAGAGAGAAGGTGACTAGCAGAGGGGGTGAACGAAAGTAAGAGGGAGAAAGGGAGAGAAGTGGGAGAGTTGATAACAACAAAGGAAGAGAAAAGACGGGTCACAGCGGATATGGAAAAATATATGAATAAAATGGCGGGCTGTGTGGTTGCATTTAAGTATAATGAAAATAAAAAGTTACGGGCGAAAGAGGGTAATATCCATCATCAGTTGTCTGCTAGGAATCACAGATATTTCTTCGCGTAATTATATATATATATATAGGAACGAGTAGGACCCCGACGGCTGAGCTCAAGCCATTTCGACGGCTAATTCAGTCCAGAATTAACCGTCGAAACGGCTTGAGCTCAGCCGTCGGGGTCCTACTCGTTCCTATTACCAACTCTACTACCCTAAGTATTGAGTACTTTGGTGCGTTATGGTCCATCTCGTTCCTTATCACATTTCCTTCATTATCTCTCTCTCTCTATATATATATATATATATATACATATATATATATATATATATATATATATATATATATATATATATATATATATATATATATATATATATATATATATATATATATATATAATTACAACAGTGACATACTTAGGTTTCGTTGGATTCTAGACACCAACTCATTCAGCCTGTTATAGAAAAATAAAAGTAAAGATGGGCGCCTAGGGCTTCCTTTTAGGAATATATCATAAGAGTTTAAACAAAGGCAGGAAATTTAGAAATTATTTAGAAAAAGAGGTTAAAATAATTTTCTCTAACTGATTCAAAGTATCCAATTTCCCTGATATACAATATAGTCAGGAAATTAAAGTATACTTCTAGACCTGTTAGTCAAAATATACTTCTTCTCGTGGAGACAACCAACAAAGCAATCAAGCCGCGTGCTGAGGCAGTGTTTATCAGAAGCTAGTTGTGAGAGTATATCCCATTTTCAGAATTACAAAATCGACAAAATTTCGACCCATTCACGTAGGCGGTAGATCTTTCTAATATCTTCTATTTGATGGGAAAGGGTGTGCTGTTGTTCTTAAGGCTCCATACGTGATTTGCGAGCTGGGTGCCATGTTTTTTATCGGGATATCTGAAAGTTGTTTCGTGATTCAGGTACTAGTTTTTAAACCGGCTCTCGGACATACCGACATAGGTCACGGCTTCGGTTTGGTAGTTCTGGTTGGTGGAGGTAACCTCTACTTGGTATATCACCGCTGGAGTGTTGCACTGTTGGTCTAGTGGACATATTTCAGATCTTCTACATGAGCATCTGTATGGTGGAGTGATTTTGCGTTTGCCGGTGATGTAGGATTTAACATTGTTGGTGCAAGAGTATCCTATTTTTACTGTATGGCAATTAAATATCTTTCCCTATTTATGGCTAACAAGGTAAAGGAGATGCCATCTTTATGTCTAGTTTTTTCTTATTAGATGTAGGGCGGGGATCTGGAGAGTACCGGATACATTCAGAGAAGCCGCTGTTACTCACGGCTAAATTACAATAGGGTGCTACCCTATCAAAGGTGGCTTTGCTGCAGGAGAGGTTAGAAACCCTCTTAATGTTGTTAATGAGGGTTTTTTAAACTATAGGAGGGTGACTAGAGTCATTATGAATATACTGCAGTTTCTCAATGGGTTGTGGACACACATATATATATATATATATATATATAACGAAGGAGGTGTGGTAAGGAACCAGATGGACCATAACGCATCAGAGTACTCAATACTTAGGGTAGTAGAGTGGGTAATAGGAACATGTTTGACCTCGACGGCAGAGTTCAAGCCGTTTCGACGGCTATTTCTGGACTGAAATAGCCGTCGAAACGGCTTGAGCTCTGCCGTCGGGGTCAAACATGTTCCTATATATATATATATATATATTAAAATAACAGATTAAAGATAACCAAACATATATATATATATATTATATATATATATATATATATATATATATATATATATATATATATATATATATAGCAGAATTTTACCAGTTTTAAACTAGTAAGACCATTATTCAGCAGAGCACTCGATATTCTATAATTTGGAGTTTGCCAGACGGCAAAAGCTCAGCCGTCGGGCCCCGACCCTTTGTAATTAATATACGAGGGTAATCCCAAAAGTAAGGTCTCCAAAGCGATGGGGACACAGAGAAACTGTTCGTACGGCTGTTTGCAACACTGTTGTGATTGGTGCTTCCTTCACTCCCAAACAAACATGCGCGCGCTTCGCTGGGATGCTCAATCTTGGCTTGGCAGCCGTTGAGAATGGAGCTCCCGTTGAACGCTACCACCAAGTGCGAATTTCGCGCAGTTATTATATAGAGGGCAATCCCAAAAGTAAGGTCTCCTTCCGAGGAAAACATGCGTAAAGATCGGCGGATCACTCTAGATGCTCTCTGCATTTTGCTTCCTGAGGTTTCCCGAAGCACCATCCACAGGATTTGAACGGAAAAGTTGCAATTACGGAAGGAGACCTTACTTTTGGGATTGCCCTCGTATATGTATATATATATATATATATAAGACCTTAATTCTTACTGATGGTTGAGAGTACATAGTTTTGATAATATTTGGACCTCATGAAATGACCGTTTAAGTGAATTTAGACAATCTTGAGTTGATTATTTCTATATGTGTGTATATTTATTATATATCATTATATATGTGTACATGATACTAGTTGCTTCTAAACTAGTTATATGAAAGAGAATGTTTGTATATCGTTTGAATTTGTATAATTTCCTTTACTAATTGTTCATTGAGCTTCCTTTAAGTAACTTAATCAATATGCATTATATATGTATAGATTTAACCTTATCATAGTGTGTGTGTGTGTGTGTGTGTGTGTGTGTGCGCGTGGAGAGAGATGGAGAGAGAGAGAAAGAGAAAGAGAAAGAGAGAGAGAGAGAGAGAGAGAGAGAGAAAGAGAGACATTATTATGGTTAAATGATGGGTCTTGTTACTCTATCCACAATAAATAATATTTTAACTCTACTTCTGTATTGAGCAGCCTATGAAAGGTTCATAGGCTGACTTTGTAGAAATGAAATCTTGCATAGATTAATTAACAGCATTGGTTAATTTTACTAAATAACCAACGCTGGAACATTCATGTGGTCGATTGACATGTTAGAAATAGCACCAATATAAACCTCAAATCTCATATATTGTGGTAAAGAAGGCTGAATTGGATAATGAAAATACAAGTCGAATATGCCTGAAAAGAATTAAACTGCATGCAACTAAGTAGCATCTAAACAACCAATTTGTCTGGCAACCAGGCAGCCAAGCAACTAGTGAATAACAGCAACCAGGCAACCGCTGAAGAACAAGAAGAAATCACTCGTCAGTCAACATACAATAAGTCAAGCAACAACACCAATAAAGACAAAGAGGTAGAATCTATGTGCTCATTCGACACGTGTTAGAAATATCAACTAAATCTTGCATTATCACACCCTAACATCTTAATAACAGAACGAAACAGACATTGTAAAATGTAGCCATAGAAGAATAGGACGGGATGGTCAAGAGTAGAGAACACTAACGCCCATATAGAGTCTGACCAAGGGCTGAAAAGCAAAAAGAAAAAGACAGCAACAACAACAGCAACAACGACAACAACAACAACAACGAAAACAACAATAACTGAACAAGAAACCAATAATTCATTTCTTCAGAAAACGAGAAAGAGATGGTGAGGGGAAGAGGAGGGGGGGGGGGGGGGCAGAGCGGGGAAGAGAAAGAGAAAGAGGAAGAGAAAGACTTATCACCTTATCTCCTGATATTCACGCAGCGGCAGGCTTTGTGTTTTTTTGTTCCTTCAGTAACACCAAACAGAAATAAACAATGAAACAAAACATGAAAAGCAGAAAGAAATAAAGGGATGGGTAGGTGGAAAGAAACAAAATAGTAGGGGTTGGTGGGTGGGCAGAAAAATGAAAAGAAAACAAGACAAAAGGAAAAGAAGAAGAAAAAAAACAAAAAAACACTAATCTTGTCGGTGGTGAATCCAGGGGTCGATGGTGGTTACCACCCTCACCAATTTATGACAGATGAATATAGAGATGATGCACTGAGCAAAACAACAGAGCAAACATCCCATCAAAAGTATCGGGTGTTTTGTTGTTAGTTAGACTTTGATGTTGCTTCAGAGATATATGTCTATCTGACAATAATTTGGTGCCAATACCATGAAGTGTGTGGCTCTGTGTGTGTGTGTGTTTGTGTGAGTGGCTGAGTGCGTATGTATATGTATATATATATATATATATATATATATATATATATATATATAGAGAGAGAGAGAGAGAGAGAGAGAGAGTGAGAGAGAGAGAGATACACAAACATATATATATGTGTGTATGTGCGTATATATACACACATATATGAGAGAGAGAGAGAGTGAGAGAGAGAGAGAGAGTGGGGAGAGAGAGAGAGAGAGAGAGAGAGAGAGAGAGAGAAAAGTATGTTAGGTTATATATATATATATATATATATATATATATATATACATATATATATATATTGATTTTCATTCATAACCGATACTCATCGGTGTATATGTCAGTTTCTGGTTGTCATTAACTTTCGAGTACTCTTCACACACACACACACACACGCGCGCACGCACACACACACACTATGAATGTATATATGTTTACATATGCATATATGTTTATAAGCATGAATTTACAGAGACGCATACGGGTATGCGTATATATATATATATATATATGCGTATAAATATTTTTAATATATAAAGGCATGTGTGTGTGTGTGTGTGTGTGTGTATATACATTCAAATGTAAATACTATTTAATACACACCTATTCATATATTTATGCATCAAAGGGTGTATGTCTATATATATATATATATATATATATATATATATATATATATGTGTGTGTGTGTGTGTGTGTGTGTGTGTGTGTGTGTGTGTACCCACGCAACAAGACATTTATGAGCATTTGGACACACAGATATATGTGTTGGTATATATATATGTGTGCGTGTGTGTGTGTGTGTGTGTGTGTGTGTGTGTGTGTGTGTGTGTGTGTGTGTGTGTGCGTGTGTCAGTATGTGTGTATGAATGTGCATAAACATGATTATTAATATTATTATCAGTATATTATTTTGTGAGAGTGATTTGTTTTTATGTACAGCTGCTCATATCTTTCTTTTTCTGTACAAAATAACACACAGTGGCACTGCTATATATATCTATATATGTATATATGAGTGTGTGAACGTGTGCGCATGTATGTGTGCGTGCATATACATACATACATACATACATCACATACATACATACATACATCACATACATATACACGAATGTACAGTATATTCCAGTTGTACGATTTATTCCTCATGGTTGGTTGGTAGATATAATAGTAAAGGGCGAAGGAAATGGAGGAGAAAGAAGAAGAAGAAGAAGAAGAAGAAGAAGAAGAAGAAGAAGAAGAAGAAGAAGAAGAAGAAGAAGAAGAAGAAGAAGAAGAAGAAGAAGAAGAAGAAGAAGAAGAAGATGGGGGGGGGGGGGGTTACAGTCTTCCATATTTTATATTGTATATTCAAAGCAATGCGGTTGATGTGAGGGAGATGATAACTGAGACATTTAGATAGCTGAAGAAATACATACACACATACACACACACATACACACACAGAACACATATATATATATATATATATTCAAACATACACACACTCACACACACATATATATGGAGGATGAATAAAAATGGTAGATATATGAAGTTTTCCTATTAATGTCTATCTGGTTTGACACAGAATAAATTCTTGGGGGAAGATAAAAAGAGGGAACGAAAACACATTGCAGCTGTTTTCCCTATTTCTCCATTTGCATGAACAACATATATGTGAGTGTGTGTGTGTATGAATATATATATATATATATATATATATATATATATACATATATACATCAACGGTGGAACACTATATAATTTTTTATAGAGCAGCTGATGAATGGTGTTGAGCGAAGAATTATGAAGCTGCATAGCTTACTAGTTACAGTGTTCGTCTCACGGTAGTTAGAGGTGGCCGTTTGAGAAGTTGAGGCTCAGATCTAACCACAGGTCCCACAAAGTTTGAGCGATGTGGGGTGAGCATAAAGTATTTCCCTGATTATAAAATACCATATCTCGGATACTATTTGAGATTTTACTTTTACATTGTTTTAATTTATAAATTTCATATTTAAAATTTTTTTAAACATGTTTTACATTTTCACTTTTATATTTACTCTTCTACAAAAAGCTCAGTGTGTTTTGAGGTTTCAAAGACTTTATACTCAGTCTGTATTACAACTAGATGGAATTTTCAGCCAGATTCCATACGAGCTTAATACGCTCCTGGTCCCGAGATCAATTGCAGAGATTGCGTTGTGGAGTTACTTAGGCAAGACACTTTATTTCTCGTTGCTTCAATCCATTCAATTAGGAAGAAAAATGAGCTGTACCTGTAAACGAAAGGGCCAAGCTTATCGGGTTTACGTTATGTGTACCCCTCATCCTATTAATATATAAGCTGAAATTATTTCATTTGGGAGAATGGCATGTTAAATTGCGAGTAAGAGGTGTATGTTGTACAGCTAGCGTAAGATGCTATATACCCTGGTACACATTGTAGAGCTCACCTACGGCGCTAAATACTCAGGCGCCGATTCAAGTCATAATGAGTAGCAAATGTATGTTTCTTTTGTTTAAATACAACATATTTTTCTTATCAACACTAAGAGTGTTTTAGATAATTTTCAATTAGTTGTATTAACAAGTACATTAACTTAGCTGCACATATAGTTTAGAAATATAACAATTTTAAAATATCGATTTATTTTTACAGATTTAAATCTGGACAAAGAAATAAGAATGTAGAGGATTAAAGATTTCTTCGTAATCCGATGTAATAAATAAATTTCAAATGCAGAATTATTAACAGGTATATATATTTGGAAATAAACAAGGATTTAGATAAAAATTAATGGAAAAACGTTAAGAGGTTTTGCAATTTAAAACGTTTGTTTATCATATATTTGTTTTAAATTGCTTAAAAACATTGTTTCGTGTATTTGGTTAAATTATTTATAGTTGATAAATTTCTGTACAAATTTTCATAACTAATGTTCTTGTTACTTCAACCAATGTTATGATTTAGAATATATACATGAAGCTAATAATTGTTTCTATTCTACTTTGGGCACAAGGAAAGCAATTGCACAGAGTATTACTGGTACTTTATTTTATCGACCTCGTAAGGATGAAAGGCAAAGTTAACCTTGGCGGGATTTGAACTCAGAATGGCAAGGGCCGTAACTCTATGCGTCAAAGCATGGTGTCCAACCCTCTACCGATACTGCCAATCCACCGATTGTTAATGTTGTTCTGTTTGTTGTTGGTGGTAGTGGAGGTGATGGTTGTGGTGTGAATGTTGTTGTTGGTAGTGTGTGTTGTTGTTATTGGTGATCATGCTGTTGTTGGTGTTGTAGGTTGCTGTGCTTTTGATGGTGGTGTGTTGCTGTTGTTTCTGGTGGTGGTAGTAGTGTTCGTCTTGGTCGTAAGAGTGATGTTGGTGGTGGTGGTGGTGGTGGTAGTGTGTTGATGGTGGTAGTGTGTTGATGGTGGTGGTGGTGGTAGTGTGTTGATGGTGGTGGTGGTGGTAGTGTGTTCATGCTGTTGGTGGTAGTAGTGTTCGTGTTGGTCTTAGTAAAAGTTATGCTGGTGGTGTGTATGTTGTTTTTGGTGGTGGGGGTGCTGTTGTAGGTCGTGGTGTTGTTGATGGTGGTGTGTAGTTGTTGTTGTTGGTGCTGTTGTTGTTGATGGTGATGGTGATGGTGTTGGTGTGCTTGTTGTTGGTGGCGATGTTGTTTGCGTTGCTGTTGTTGGTGTTGTTTACGGTGCTGTTGTTTGTGTTGGTGGGGTGATGTTGTTTGTGTTGGTGGGGTGGTGTTGTTGTTGGTGGTGTTGGAGATGGTGTTTTTGATTGTGATAGTGTTGTGTGTATTGGTGGTGATGGTGGTGTTTTTGCTGTTGCTGCTGCTGCTACTGTTGATGGTTGTGCTATCTGTGGTAATGTTGTTGGTAGTGGTAGTTGTCTTTGCGGTGATAGTGGTGTTGTTGGGGATGATGTTGGTGGTACACTTGTTACTATTGTTATTATTCATGTTGCTGTTGTTTTCGGCATTGTCTTTTCGTCAGTATTGTTGCTATTGCTGTTGTTGTTATCATTGTTGTTGTTATCATTGTTGTTATCATTGTTGCTCACTTCTTAATAACGATCTTGCCGATAAAAATGTTTTCGTTGCCAATAACAAGGCAACGAGAGGTAAACTTAGCTCTACAACAGATGAAATGATTTTGTTTTTCTCTCGAAAAGGTAAAAAGCAACAGAAGAAGGATTAAGAAAAAAAGGTAAAGAAGTTTAGGATTACTATATAGAAGAAATAAAAAGGTTTTGATAGAAGGGTTTAAGATTACATAACAGAAGTGGGCGAGAATCAGGAAATAAAAGATTATTTTAGTAAAGCCACTGAATGAGTGAGTGGTGGGAATTAATACTAAATGGTAGCGTGGGGCTTAGAATAAGGATGAGGTTTAGTAAACAAGCAAGAATTAGGACGTAGGGATTAGGGATTATCTATCTCACACTAGCATCTATGAAGCATGGGGGATTGTGTGTAAGAAATATCGTTGAAATATGACTAAGAATAAAACAGTGGGAGGGCAGTGAAGAGAGTCAGTAGAAGAAGAGTGCATCTGTCTTAAGAAAAAAAACCCATGTAGAGAAAAGTGTTAAGAATACGGAATTGGTGAGAATGAAAGACTATGTGGAGAACTGATTAGATTGAAGGGAGAGTTGAAGGATATATAAGAATAATACATCGTTTGTTTGATAAGGAATGTGAGTGATTAGGAATAAAAGAATAACAGGATATATGATATTTGAATATATAGAAATATATGTATGAACACATACATATAGATCTCTATATCGCATTTATACACACATGTTTAGATGCATGTACACACACGCATATGTATACAGGCAAAAAAATGTATAAATACTTTGATTACCCGTACAGGCAATATTTATTAGAATACACAGCCTTTGTGTATACATTTTTTATGTTACCCTGTATATATGATAAGAAGAGTTGGAATTAATGCATGGAAGATTTCACAGCTCTAACATCACTCCTTCATAGTCAGCCTATGAATGTTTCCGCTCATCCTCGTATATGTAGATAGTGATAGCAGTTTTGAATGTTAAACAGTTAAAGTAAGATTTAAATGAAACACATACAGGACTGGTTGATTCCTTCTTAACTAAGTACTTAAACCCTGGCGAAATTAGCTAATAGAATTCGTTTCAAGTGAAGTTTATGTTGTTGGTCTCGCTTGGGGGGGGGGGGGGTCCAGTCGGATCAATTAGAGAGAGTTGCTTCTGCCATTGCGCGTTTGAGGACTCTGCTCACACGACCATAGCAGGAATAAATGGACGAAGAAGTAGGAAGAGGGTCAGAAGACAAGATGTGTAAACCACACACACACGTGTCAGTATTCAGTGTTCACGTCTCAGTGTTTGTGAAATTTGTTTTGGTTGTTTAAGTTCGTGAAGAGAGCGAATGTTGTTTACACTGTGTAACACGAGATAAACTGTAAAATTGAGATGTCTTGATGTTGTTGGTAAATAAGGTGCATAGCTCTTCTATAGAGGCTATAGTTAGCTGGTGGACAACAGCTGTTCAATAGTGACTATAGTTAGCTGATGGACAACAGCTTGACAATTGTGGCTATCGTGGTAAGTATTACTTAAATATAACGTGACATACTTCATTGACCAGACGGTTTGTCCGAAGAGCAGTCTGTATGTCTGTTGAAAATTCAGAGAGAAAAGGTGTAGACAAAATTCCACAGAGAAAAGTTTTACATAAAATCCACACAAAAGAGGTGTAGGAGACAAAACTGCAATGAACAAACAGAATGGCGGGGAACAACTTCCTTTTATAAGCTCTGACAGAAGAGTATATTTTGGGGGAGTCATTGGTAGAGTTACTTCCTCCTGAACAGATATATATATATATATATATATATATAAGTTAATCCGGGTTGAATCGGAGGTAACCACAGTAAGTAAGGTACTCAATACACAGCAGAGTATAAAAGTTTTAATATAGAAGATCTTCTACAGGACTAGAACTGTTTCATTCTTGAGAAATCATCAGGGCTTCCTGATTATTTCTCACGAATGAAACAGTTCTAGTCCTGTAGAAGCTCTTCTATTATATATATATATATATATATATATATATATATATATATATAGCGAACCAGGTTCAAATTTTGCAACAAGTAGTTCAACAATAAATGTTCCATCTTTTCTTCCTTTTTCTGTGTTTTTTTTTTCTTTTTAACGGTATGTATTATTTTTATTGGATATTATTAAATATTTTGACGTAATTTTATATATATATATATATAAAATAAGTAAGTCAAACGTAAAATTTTGCTTCGTTTACAACCAACATATACTCAAAATTTATATATATATATATATATATATATATATATATATATATATATATATATATATATATATAAATAAGTAAGTCAAACGTAAAATTTTGCTTCGTTTACAACCAACATATACTCAAAATTTATATATATATATATATATATATATATATATATATATATATATATAAGTAAAAATTAGCGAGAATCGAATTTCAGCTCAGGAATTAACGAAAAACACTTCCGAGTTGTGTGGCAAGCACTCGATAATTCATATGAATTAGAGCTACAACTTACGTTAAAGGCCAAACACACTGAGATGGTGGTTAAACTAATCATCCGCACAGCGAAAAAACGATCAACTAATTCGGATCAAGCAGATATAAAAATATAAAAATATATAAAAATATATATGGTTGAAAATTTACCCGGACCTCTGGAGAGATGGTAAAATCCAGTATTTGGGTTTCTGCGACTCCATAAGTCATTTACTGTCCGCTTACATAAAGGATGTTAGGCTTCTGGCAAGATGACCGAACTAGGAAGACGCGTTATCAATGGGATTTAGCTCGATAGTATATATAAGTTTGTCTGTTGCTGACCCCACGTGGAGTTCAGCAAGGGAGGCAACACTTATATGAGGCGAATGAATTCAGTTGTTTATAATATTGCGAAAATGCAAAATATCATAAATCGAATAAAGCTCTCGACAGAGTGTGGTTACACAACAGTTAGTTCACCATACTGAGAATAATTGTTTCACCTTAGCGGATCCTCAGCTTGGAACCGGTAAGGTGAAAGGTGAACTAACTGTTGTGTAACCACTTCTACCTAACTCGTCCCATGTACTGAGTGCTCTACCACTACGGATATTACCTTCCAGTGTTCTACTACTATATATATATATATATATATATATATATAGGTTGTCCCAAAAAAACGTATAGACACTTCAACAGTATTCTAATAAATATTGCCTATACAGGTAATCAAATTGTGTATACATTTTTAGGAGACACTCTCTATATATATATATATATATATGTGTGTGTGTGTTTTGTATGTGTATACTTTGCAAAACAAATATATATATATACATATATATCTGTGTGTGTGTGTGTGTGTGTGTGTGTGTGTGTGTGTGTGTGTGTGTGTGTGTGTGTGTGTGTGCGCGCGTTTATGTGTGTGCGTCCGTGTGTATATGCTTGTATGCATATATGTTCTAGTTTTATTTCCTTTATCAAAGTTTTTTCATATATTGCTATGAGGTTATTGCAGTTCGTTTGGTACAATAAGGTCCCTAAATCCAATTTTAACGTTTCTAGACTTTAACGATCTCATCTTCAGGATGCGAAATGTTTTTAGCTAGAGCACTGTCTATTTTATAGTAGAGGAATGTGATGTGTGTAGACTTTATTGTCAAATGTTTTATCTTGATTGCGTCATCCGCATATTGTTTGTGTTTATTTTAGTATTAAGTTAGGTTAAATGAATGTGTAATATTTTTGTAATTAATCCCTATTGTGCGGAATTCGATAGAATATGAGTGCATTATCCGCTAATATTTTTAGTTCAAATTTTCTTTTATGGTGTGTGCAATAGTGTTTGCTGTCGTTTCTTGTAATTAGATGCAAAGTCGATGTGAAAATGTTGAATTTGTATGGCAAATGTAACAGTTGGAGTCACGAAGTTAATAAAATTTATTAATCAAATTAAACCTTTGTAGCTTGTTCTCGGGTTTAAATGTATTATTCTTTGCTGTTGATAAGGTTTTATGTGTTTTTAACGGTTATTGTATATTATTAATGTTAGTTTATTGTTTGGTGCATTTCATATTCTGTTTCGTAAATTGTATGTTTGTCTGTTGTATAGCTAGTATGTGTAACAATAAATCTATGACGACAGTTCATATCTACACAGCTACACGTCAGTGATGAAATCTCAAACTATATAAAGACATCCAATTAATGAAACAAGCCCAAAATATCAACGAATATCTTAACAGATGAATAGACCAAGTTACAGCTTAATATAGACGCAAATACATTGTTATATGTACGTCAAACATTGCACCCAGTGTGTGTGTTGAATTTCCCTCCGTTACAATTATGAGTGTTTCAATTGTTTGAAAAACGAACAGCCTGGCCGTAAGAGTAACGTGCAAGTGGCTTAGCATTCCATAAACATGTATACATTTAATGAAAATTTCAGGAAAATTCAGCGTAACAGTGTGGGAAAAATTCCCGTTACAACTCGTTTTTTATTTTATTATTTTTTTTGTCCGTTGTGTGGACTGGAGCAACGTGAAATAAAGTGTCTTGGTCAAAGACACAACGCACAGCCGGGAATCGAACTCACGATAATACCATCGTGAGCTGAATACACTGACTGCTAATACACACGCCATACAGTGTGCCTATATCCGTACGTAGATACATATGTGTGTATAAACAGGTAAAGAATGAGACAGACGAACAGTTTAGTTGAGGCTCAAGATAGGAAAATTCAGAACCAGTCTAAGAAATAATATTTCAGTATAAAAAATGTATTATCTTTATATTTGTTCACAAATTGAGGAAAGAATAGGCTTGTTTCATACAAAAGGTGTAACATACAGGAATGGTTAACAGGTTTACTCGCAATCACGATGTCTTGCATTCCATTGATCTAAGTGGTATTATGAGCAAGTCTTTTTCACAATAGCCTCAAGCCAATCCAAGCCTCATTAGTTAATTAGATAGAATTACGTTAAAGTTAAACCTATCCTTGGAATAGACAGACGCTTACATGTTAATTTAGATGGGTGAGCCTCTCGGTTTTTTGAACAACTGAAACAGTCATCGTCGAAATTGACTGAGATCCCTTCGTCGCCTTTTAAAATAACGAAGCGATCAAAGTAGTAATACTTATTTCTACTACAGGCTCAAGGCCAGACATTTAGGTGGAGGAGAAAGTCGATTAAATCGACCTCAGTGCATTACTGGTAGTTTATTTTATCGACACCGTAAGGATTAAAGGCAAAGTTAACCTCGGCGGGATTTGAACTCAGATCGTAAAGGCCCGTCGATAATAATGACAGGGTAATGGATAAGGGAACAAAAATAAATGAACATCTTGTGTGATTTATCTCTATGTGATCAAGTTAAATGAAAGACTAGTACACAGTATGAAGGGACATTAGAGGTTGGTGAGGGGGTAAATTGGAAAATGTGGGACCTAAACTAAGGTCATATATTCGTTAGTTAAATGAATTTGATAGATAAGGTATTATAAGTATGATGTTATAAACAATGGGGACATTGACACCAGGAGCAATGAGACACAGCAACAGTAAGTCTTATCTGGAGATCAGAAACTAACCCTCCAACCTCAGTACTTCTTAAACTACCACTGTCTATGAATTCATTATCAGTAGTAGTAGTAGTAGTAGTAGTAGTAGTAGTAGTAGTAGTAGTAGTAGTAGTAGTAGTAGCAGCAGCAGCAGCAGCAGCAGCAGTAGTAGTAGTTAGGGTTAGCAGCAGCAGCAGCAACAGTAGTAGTAGTAGTAGTAGTATGCGTTATAGCTTTTGCAATGGTAGTACTATGTTGATGGAGAGAGAGAGAAGAAAACGAAGAAATACAATAGAAGTTGAGAAAAATAATTCTAGTAAACCTTAGTATACACACACACAAGCGTGGGTGTACATACACGCCAACGCATACTTAATCTGTGAGACCAACAAAAAACGTTCTGTTTCGTCTGAAGTCACACGACAGAGACAGAGAAGATAGAGACATTTGTTAAATACATATTGACAAGGGAAAAGTATATTCGAGGAAGGGTAGTAGTTGTATTGGTGGTGATGATGATAGAACTATTTAAATGTTGTGGAACTGATGATGGGACATTAGTAGATAGACAGAAATGTAGAAAGGTAACAGGGAGGGTGATAAGGAGGATGATGGTGGTGGTGGTGGTGATGGTGGTGGTGGTGGAGGTGGTTGTGGAGGTGGTGGTGGTGGAGTTGGTGATAAGGATGATGATGATGGTGGTGGGGTCGGCGGTGGAGGTGGTGGTGATAAGGATGATGATGGTGGTGGGGTCGGAGGTGGAGGTGGTGGTTGTGGTGGAGTTGGTGATAAGGATGATGATGATGGTGGTGGGGTCGGAGGTGGTGGTGGAGGTGGTTGTGGTGGAGTTGGTGATAAGGATGATGATGATGGTGGTGGGGTCGGCGGTGGAGGTGGTGGTGATAAGGATGATGATGGTGGTGGGGTCGGAGGTGGAGGTGGTGGTGGTGGTTGTGGTGGAGTTGGTGATAAGGATGATGATGATGGTGATGGTGGTGGAGTTGTTGCTACGGATGATGATGATGATAATAGTGGTGGTGGTGGTGGTGGTGGTGGTGATAAGAATGATGATGGTGGTGGGGTCGGCGGTGGAGGTGGTGGTGGAGGTGGTGGTGGAGGTGGTTGTGGTGGAGTTGGTGA
>OZ024740.1:323695957-323708457 GCA_964016885.1 Eledone cirrhosa
ACTCTGAGGGGTTTCGTCAAACTTTGCCGGTTCGATACATTTGCGCAAACAATTGTGTACCCCCAGGTTCCATCCTACTTTATATGGTCGAAAAACACTTGAATGCGAAGAAAGTCAGGTTGGGCTGTTGAAAGACATCCTGGTGTAAATTTGACAGCTGTCTTGGAAGGATTTACACTGCGCACCCAAGCCAGCATGAGTGCTTTCATCTCCGCCTTCTTCTGCATGAAGTTGTAGGCCCTCAAAGTTTTCAGGACCTCAAAACTGTTGATGGAGAAATATGTGATACGTACCGGGAAGCCTGCTTTAAACGTGGTCTTTTGGAAGATGATTCGCAATGGGATTCAACTTTAGCAGAGGGTGCTTTGTTGAAATCACCTAAAAGTCTACGGGAACTCTTTGCCATTTTGCTTCAAAAGTGTGAATTGGGTGATCCCAAATCTTTATGGGTCAAGTACAGAGACTTCATGTCTGAGGACTTCCTGCGCCTGGCTCATCTGCAGTATCCTTCAGTGGAAGTTGGTTATAGCGACATTATCTACAACAGGGCACTCATTGATATCGAGGACGCCCTACTCGACATGGGTGGGAGTGAGTTGGCGACGTATGGCTTGCCGTCAACCGTCAGAGAGAAAGCTAACACGTTGGCACCGGATTTGTTGTGGGAAACAGCATATGACATGGAATCTCTTTCCCAATACTTAGAGGAAAATGAGCCCAAACTTCTGTCGGACCAAAGGTTGGCCTATTTAACTATCATTGACGCGGTTCAAAATCAGACTGGGGGTATTTACTTTCTCGATGCTCCTGGGGGTACCGGAAAAACTTTTGTAACGAAATTGATTATCGCTGAGATTCGTCAGGAGAAAAAAGTTGCGTTGGCCGTTGCATCGTCCGGGATCGCTGCTACTTTGCTGCCGGGACCCAGGACAGCACATTCAACCTTTAAACTCCCCTTGGATTTAGTAAAAACTGAGACACCAACATACAATATCAGCAAGAGCGCACACGAAGTTCTGGTTCTCAAAAAATGTTGCCTCATTGTTTGGGATGAGTGCACAATGGCACACAAGGATGCCCTTGAGGGATTGGACAGGACCCTGAAAGACATTAGGGATTCTACGGATCCTATGGGTGGCGTAATCCTTCTGCTATCAAGGGATTTTCGGCAAACGGTGCCTGTCATCCCCAAAGGGACAATAGTTGATGAAGTGCGTGCCTGCCTTAAGTCGTCCATGTTGTGGCCCCAGGTGAAGAGTTTGTACCTGTGCACAAATATGCGTGCTCATTTGCATGGTGACAACATGTCTGCAGCATTTGCTCAGAACATTTTAGCACTTGGTGAGGGCAAGGTCCCTGCGGATGACAAGGGCGGCATAGCAATCGAATCCATGTGCAACATTGTGAGCAGCCCTTCTGACCTTTGGGAAGCAGTTTTTCCTAATGTCTCATCTATCTTTAAAACCTCGATTGGCTCCGCGAAAGAGCCATCCTTGCTCCGAAAAATGCCATGGTTAATGTTAGTAACGAGCAGCTGATTGAGAAGATTCCCGGTAAAGAGCACATCTTCAAATCTATCGACCGGACGTCAGACCCCGACGATATCGTTAATTATCCGGCCTCCCACCTCACATTCTTAAGTTTAGGGTTGGCTGTCCCATTATGCTAATAAGGAACTTGCGTCCACCAAAGCAGTGCAACGGTACTCGCATGGTCGTCAAGTTACTGACGCCCACTTGATTGAGGCCACCATTGTAACGGGGTGCGGAAGAGGGGAGAATGATTTCATTCCAAGGATGAACCTTTTCCCCTCGGCGTCAGATATCCCGTTCGATTTCCGGCGATCCCAATTCCCGGTGAGACCATGTTTTGCCATGTCCATTAACAAGTCACAAGGGCAAACATTGTCGGTGGCGGGCATCCATTCGGGGGAGCGACGCTTCTCCCATGGCT
This sequence comes from Eledone cirrhosa, assembly GCA_964016885.1. Classification (NCBI taxonomy): domain Eukaryota; kingdom Metazoa; phylum Mollusca; class Cephalopoda; order Octopoda; family Eledonidae; genus Eledone; species Eledone cirrhosa. The sequence goes on from OZ024740.1 coordinate 323,697,911, forward strand.
AACTTTATGTTGCCTGTTCTCACGTAGGGAGCAGGAATGGATGACACGCAATATCGTCTACAAAGAGGTGCTATAGATGTTGGTGCAGGTGTTGGAGGTGCTGGAGCTATGCCGTTTGGAAAACTATTTCCTGGTCGGGTCACCCATAGCGGACAGATCTGACACCCAGCGGCATCAGGGCCACCATCTTGCAACTTTGGTCTGCTAAATTCGCTATTGGAAGATTATTAACCCATCATTGATTGTCCAAAATGCTCATTCGTTCGTAACTTTTAATAACCGGTTCAACTGCTTTATGCACTTAATTGATAAGCTTATGCGCTTTCAAGCCCCGTTTACCTGTATGTAACTTTTCATAGAAAATGAACAAACCCGAGCAACGCCGGGCTAAACTGCTAGTATATATATATATACACACACACACACATATATATATATATATATATATATATATATATATATATATATATATATATACACATGTATGTCTATTAATATATCCATGGGAACTTTACATACTGATTGCATTTAGAGATAGTTTACACTCTGGCAGTGGAAACTTCTGGTGTCCTCGGCCCCAGGGCTACCTCCTTACACACCACCATAGGCGCTGAGCTGGCCAGCCGTAGGGGTGAGCCCCGCGAGTTGGAGTGGCTTTTCCAGCGCGTCTCCCTTGCCGTCCTCCGGGGAAACGCCTTCTCCATTCTGTCCGTCGGGGCTGTGGGTGGGCCCCATCGCGTACCATTACATTAGTTAAATACCATTCTTTCATCTCATACATATATATACTGACTTTATAAAGGTGGGTTTCATCACACCAACGTAAAAAAAAACAAAAAAAAAACATTGAGGTTTACACTATTGTGTTGTAATGTTTTCATTAGGTTTTATGCATTATCGTAAAAATATCTTTTGTTTTTCACGTTTCATTTTCCTATGCAGTGACTTAATGGTATTGTTGGGTGGTATGATTAAATATTATATGTAATAAATATGGTTTCACTAAGATGGTGTTTCACAGTGAATTAATGATGTTGTTGGGTGGTATTAATAAGTATTATGTCTAATAAATGTGATACATAAATCCTATATCGCAGTCTTCAACAATGAAGTATTAGTGGTAAAAGTACACTTTTCTCATATATATATATATATATATATATATATATATATATATATATATATATATATATATATACATATAGATAGATATAGAGATAAATCTTCCACACTACATAAAATTAATTGTTTCTGTATATATACATAAAATATATTTTCTATAATATTTAAGTGGGAGACTATGGCTATATCATCAATGATGATGGTAACGATGATGATGATGGTGGTGTTGTTGGTGGTGATGATAATGATAATGATGATGATGATGATGATGATGATGATAAGGCTGATGATTACGATGGTGATGGTGATATATTAATGTAATACACACATAAAAATAGCAGGAACAGATACTAATATTGAAATAAATACGTAAGTAATAAAGGATAGGCGACAGAGTATTCAATGCTAGCGGTAGAGTGTAAATTGTGTTTTTTATGATTAGACTGAATCACGGTTCATACAGATAGGTAAGTAGACAGATAGGTTGCTCTCTCACTCTCTCTCTCTCTCTCTATATATATATATATATATATATATATATATATAGAGAGAGAGAGAGAGCAACCTATCTATCTACTTACCTATCTGTATATATATATATATATATATATATATATATATATATATAGAGAGAGAGAGAGAGAAAGAGAGAGAGAGAGAGAGAGAGAGTGTGAGAGGGGGAGAGAAAGAGAGAGAGAAAGAGATTGGTAGGAAGGTAATAAAATGGAGAGGTATATATATATATATATATATATATATATATATATATATATATATATATATATATATATATATATGTATATATATATATATGTGTGTGTGTGTGTGTGTGTGTGTATGTATATATATATATATATATATATATATGTAAGTATGTATGTATACGTACATACATATATGTATACAGACGTACAGTAGCATGCACATATATATATATATGCGTGCATATATGTATGTGTACCTGTATGTATATATATATATATATATATATATACATACAGGTACACATACATATATGCACGCATCAGTGGTTGCCTTAACACCGTATGGCATAAATTCAGGCTGTTCAGTTTGTTTACAAACGAACAAAGCGGCGTTATAATAAGCGTCCGCTAAACTGATGCGTGCATATATGTATGTGTACCTGTATGTATATATATATATATATGTGCATGCTACTGTACGTCTGTATACATATATGTATGTACGTATACATACATACTTACATTTAAGTAAGTGCCATACTAAGAGTGAGAAATGAAATTTCGTTTTCATTTTATTTCAACTTATCGTTTTCCGTATGCCTGACCGATTTAACTCACTCAATATGCAAATTAGGCTGCTCAGCCGTTAATTTTCATAAGGAAAGTATATACTTCCGAACGTTCAACTATCTGGCAGATGGGTATACGGTGGTGATGATAGCTAACAAGCTTGAAACTAGTACATCGTTCCTGTGTCAGTGTTGAACAAAAAGGTGACGTGGTTGCCTTAACACCGTATGGCATAAATTCAGGCTGTTCAGTTTGTTTACAAACGAACAAAGCGGCGTTATAATAAGCGTCCGCTAAACTGATGCGTGCATATATGTATGTGTACCTGTATATATATATATATATATATATATATATATATATATATATATATATATATATATATATATATGTGCATGCTACTGTACGTCTGTATACAGATATGTATGTACGTATACATACATACTTACATTTAAGTAAGTGCCATACTAAGAGTGAGAAATGAAATTTCGTTTTCATTTTATTTCAACTTATCGTTTTCGGTATGCCTGACCGATTTAACTCACTCAATATGCAAATTAGGCTGCTCAGCCGTTAATTTTCATAAGGAAAGTATATACTTTCGAACGTTCAACTATCTGGCAGATGGGTATACGGTGCTGATGATAGCTAACAAGCTTGAAACTAGTACATCGTTCCTGTGTCAGTGTTGAACAAAAAGGTGACGTGGTTGCCTTAACACCGTATGGCATAAATTCAGGCTGTTCAGTTTGTGTACAAACGAACAAAGCGGCGTTATAATAAGCGTCCGCTAAACTGATGCGTGCATATATATATATATATATATGTGCATGCTACTGTACGTCTGTATACATATATGTATGTACGTATACATACATACTTACATTTAAGTAAGTGCCATACTAAGAGTGAGAAATGAAATTTCGTTTTCATTTTATTTCAACTTATATATATATATATATATATATATATATATATATATATATATATATATATATGAGGCCTCATGTAACTGTGTGCATTTTCTACTGAGACTATATTTATATATACATTATATATATATATATATGAACTACAATATCATGAAGAAACCAAAAACGAATCACACAGCATCGTCCTTCCCGCGAGATAACACGGTACGCTGTCAGGCTTTAGCTAGAGATGCCTGTTCGAAATATATATTTCAGTCTCCATCTCATGCTGAAAAAACCAGCGATAGGCCTGCGATCTGTGCTGGAAGGTATGGGATTGACGCTCAAAGTTTGCGTATCCCGAGACGCCAAAGAGATTCCAGAAGGTAACAAACCTTAACAGTTGCAACCTGGAACATCAACTCGCAAGGTAAGGAGCAGGAACCAGTGGAGTAGGCTAGATGCCACCGACTAGATATTGTCGGGGTTTCCTAAATAAAGTTCCGTGGCTCTGGTATTGTAGATTTGGATGGAGGACGGAAACTCCAGTATTCAAGTGTGGCACCATATTTGACTGCACGGTTGGGAGTAGGGATAGTTACAAGCCCCCGGCTGCTAGAATGTTTTATTGACTGGACCCCGTTAGGAGCGAGGATTTACCTCTCAAAGCTTAGGCTAAATGATAGGGCTCTGTGTGTGGTGCAAATGTGTGCACCAAACAAGGAGTCCGAATACAGGTCCTTCCTTGATGAAGTCACTGTAACGTTCGATGTAGCTGAGACTGAGCCCTATATCCTGATAGGAGACTTCAATGCATTGACCACATGTCAACACACCAATTTTAATCCATGCAAATAATAATTGTTTCTACTTTTCACACAAGACCAGCAATTAACCCAGTGCATTACTGGTAGTTTATTTTATCGACCCCGTAAGGATGAAAGGCAAAGTTAACCTCGACGGGATTTGAACTCAGACCGCAAAGGGACGTAACTCTATGCTGGAAAGCATGTCCGATCCTCTACCGATACTGCCAATTCATAATAATTGTTTCTACTTTTTGGCACAATGTCAGCAATTACCCAGTATAATTACTGGTACTTTATTTTATCGACCCCGTAAGGGTGAAAGGCAAAGTTAACCTCGGCGGGATTTGAACTCAGACCGTAAAGGGACGTAATTCTATGCTGGAAAGCATGGCGTCCGACCCTCTACCGATACTGCCAATCCACCGCCAATAATGATGGTTGTATAGTATAATGATGATCTTGGCTGGTCTCGCTTGAGAAGTCCTGCCAGATCATTTGGAGACGGTTGCTTCCGTCAGGACCCGCTGGAAGGAATGTTCGAGGACACTTCCCCCACGACCCACTCTGGAATAAATGGAAGAAGAAGGGTTGATAGTTGTAGATGATGGTGGTAATGGTGGCACAAGGTTGGAAGCAGATATTGTTTGCTTAAACTTTTAATCTGAGTTAATAATGAATATTTACTCTACGGCTATATATATATATATATACACATACATATATATATATATAGACACATACATATATATATATATAGACACATACATATATATATATATATATATATAAAGAGAGAGAGAGAGAGAGAGAGAGAGAGAGAGAGAGAGACATACATATATATATATATATAGACACATACATATATATATATATATATATATATATATATATATATATATATAGAGAGAGAGAGAGAGAGAGAGAGAGAGAGAGAGACATACATATATATATATATATATATGTGTGTATATGTGTGTGTGTGTCTATATATATATATATATATATATGTGTGTCTCTCTATATATATATAGACACATACATATATATATATATATATATATATAGACACACACACACACATACACACGCACACACACACACACAGACATATATATATATAGACACACACACGCACACACACACACACACAGACAACAGACATATATATATATATATATAGACACACACACGCACACACACATACACACAGACATATATATATATATATATATAGACACACACACGCACACACACACACACACACACAGACATATATATATATATATATATATATATATAGACACACACACGCACACACACACATACATATGTGTATATATATATATATATAAAAAGAGGGAGTCGGGAGGGGTTGAGTTAAGGGACTTTGTTATCTGATGGATTCATTAATGTCATTGAAGATACTGAAAAGGTCAAAGGTCAATAAAGGAGATTTGATAATGGTAATGTTCATAAAGGTAGTGGCGGTGGTGGTGCTGGTGCAGGTGCTGGTGGTAGTGGTGGTGTGGTGGTGAAGGTGGTGTTGGTAGTGTTGGTGTTGGTGTTGGTGTTGGTGGTGTTGGTGTTGGTAGTGGTGGTGGTGTTGGTGTTGGTGTTGGTGGTGTTGGTGTTGGTAGTGGTGGTGGTGTTGGTGTTGGTGTTAGTGGTGTTGGTGGTGGTGTTGGTGTTGGTGTTGGTGTTAGTGGTGTTGGTGTTGGTAATGGTGGTGGTGTTGGTGTTGGTGTTGGTGTTGGTGGTGTTGGTGTTGGTAGTGGTGGTGGTGTTGGTGTTGGTGTTGGTGGTGTTGGTGTTGGTGGTGGTGTTGGTGTTGGTGTTGGTGTTGTTGGTGTTGGTGTTGGTAGTGGTGGTGGTGTTGGTGTTGGTGTTGTTGGTATTGGTGTTGGTAGTGGTGGTGGTGTTGGTGTTGGTGTTGGTGGTGTTGGTGTTGGTGTTGGTAGTGGTGGTGGTGTTGGTGTTGGTGTTGGTGGTGTTGGTGTTGGTAGTGGTGGTGGTGTTGGTGTTGGTGTTGGTGTTGTTGGTGTTGGTGTTGGTAGTGGTGGTGGTGTTGGTGTTGGTGTTGTTGGTGTTGGTGTTGGTAGTGGTGGTGGTGTTGGTGTTGGTGTTGGTGGTGTTGGTGTTGGTAGTGGTGGTGGTGTTGGTGTTGGTGGTGGTGTTGGTGTTGGTGTTGGTGGTGTTGGTGTTGGTAGTGGTGGTGGTGTTGGTGTTGGTGGTGGTGGTGGTGTTGGTGTTGGTAGTGGTGGTGGTGTTGGTGTTGGTGGTGGTGGTGTTGGTGTTGGTAGTGGTGGTGGTGTTGGTGTTGGTGTTGGTGTTGTTGGTGTTGGTGTTGGTGGTGGTGTTGGTGTTGGTGTTGGTGGTGTTGGTGTTGGTGTTGGTAGTGGTGGTGGTGTTGGTGTTGGTGGTGGTGGTGTTGGTAGTGGTGGTGGTGTTGGTGTTGGTGATGGTGGTGTTGGTAGTGGTGGTGGTGTTGGTGTTGGTGTTGGTGGTGTTGGTGTTGGTAGTGGTGGTGTTGGTGGTGGTGGTGTTGGTATTGGTAGAGGTGGTGGTGTTGGTGTTGGTGGTGGTGGTGTTGGTAGTGGTGTTGGTGTTGGTGTTGGTGGTGTTGGTGTTGGTAGTGGTGGTGGTGTTGGTGTTGGTGGTGGTGGTGTTAGTAGTGGTGGTGGTGTTGGTGTTGGTGTTGGTGGTGTTGGTGTTGGTAGTGGTGGTGGTGTTGGTGTTGGTGGTGGTGGTGTTGGTGTTGGTAGTGGTGGTGGTGTTGGTGTTGGTGTTGTTGGTGTTGGTGTTGGTGGTGGTGTTGGTGTTGGTGTTGGTGGTGTTGGTGTTGGTAGTGGTGGTGGTGTTGGTGTTGGTGGTGGTGGTGTTGGTGTTGGTAGTGGTGTTGGTGTTGGTGTTGGTGGTGGTGTTGGTGTTGGTGTTGGTGTTGGTGGTGGTGGTGGTGCTGGTGTTGGTGATGGGGGTGTTGGTGTTGGTGTTGGTGTTGGTAGTGGTGGTGGTGGTGTTGGTGTTGGTGTTGGTGTTGGTGTTGGTGTTGGTGTTGGTGGTGGTGCTTGTGTTGGTGATGGGGGTGTTGGTGTTGGTGTTGGTGTTGGTAGTGGTGGTGGTGGTGGTGGTGTTGGTGTTGGTGGTGGTGGTGTTGGTGTTGGTGTTGGTGTTGGTGGTGGTGTTGGTGTTGGTGGTGGTGGTGGTGGTGTTGGTGTTGGTGTTGGTGTTGGTGGTGGTAGTGGTGCTGGTGTTGGTGTTGGTGTTGGTGTTGTTGTTGGTGGTGGTGTTGGTGGTGGTGTTGGTGTTGTTGTTGGTGGTGGTGTTGGTGGTGGTGTTGGTGTTGTTGTTGGTGGTAGTGTTGGTGGTGGTGTTGGTGTTGTTGTTGGTTGTGGTGTTGGTGTTGGTGTTGTTGGTGGTGGTGGTGTTGGTGGTGGTGTTGGTGTTGGTATTGGTGTTGGTGGTGGTTTGGTGCTGGTGTTGGTGTTGGTGGTGTGATGGTGGTGGTGTTGGTGTTGGTGCTGGTGCTGGTGCTGGTGGTGTTGGTGTTGATGGTGGTGGTGGTGTTGGTGGTGGTGGTGGTGGTGGTGGTGTTGGTGGTGGTGGTGGTGGTGGTGGTGTTGGTGGTGGTGGTGGTAATAGTAGTAATGGTTGTGGTGGCGGTAATGGTAGTGATGGTTGTGCTGGTGGTAATGGTAGTGGTGGTTGTGATGGTGGTAATTGTAGTGATGGTTGTGGTGGCGGTACTGCTAGTGGTGGTTGTGATGGTGGTAATGGTAGTGATAGTTGTGGTGGTGGTAACGGTAGTGATGGTTGTGGTGGCGGTAATGGTAGTGATAGTTGTGGTGGTGGTAATGGTAGTGATGGTTGTGCTGGTGGTAATGGTAGTGATGGTTGTGGTGGTGGTAATGGTAGTGATGGTTGTGATGGTGGTAATGGTAGTGATAGTTGTGGTGGTGGTAATGGTAGTGATAGTTGTGGTGGTGGTAATGGTAGTGATGGTTGTGATGGTGGTAATGGTAGTGATAGTTGTGGTGGCGGTAATGGTAGTGGTGGTTGTGCTGGTGGTAATGGTAGTGATAGTTGTGGTGGTGGTAATGGTAGTGATGGTTGTGCTGGTGGTAATGGTAGTGATAGTTGTGGTGGTGGTAATGGTAGTGATAGTTGTGGTGGTGGTAATGGTAGTGATGGTTGTGCTGGTGGTAATGGTAGTGATGGTTGTGGTGGTGGTAATGGTAGTGATAGTTGTGGTGGTGGTAATGGTAGTGATGGTTGTGCTGGTGGTAATGGTAGTGATGGTTGTGGTGGTGGTAATGGTAGTGATAGTTGTGGTGGTGGTAATGGTAGTGATGGTTGTGCTGGTGGTAATGGTAGTGATGGTTGTGGTGGTGGTAATGGTAGTGATAGTTGTGGTGGTGGTAATGGTAGTGATGGTTGTGCTGGTGGTAATGGTAGTGATGGTTGTGGTGGTGGTAATGGTAGTGATAGTTGTGGTGGTGGTAATGGTAGTGATGGTTGTGGTGGTGGTAATGGTAGTGATGGTTGTGGTGGTGGTAATGGTAGTGATAGTTGTGGTGGTGGTAATGGTAGTGATGGTTGTGCTGGTGGTAATGGTAGTGATGGTTGTGCTGGTGGTAATGGTAGTGATAGTTGTGGTGGTGGTAATGGTAGTGATGGTTGTGCTGGTGGTAATGGTAGTGATGGTTGTGGTGGTGGTAATGGTAGTGATAGTTGTGGTGGTGGTAATGGTAGTGATGGTTGTGCTGGTGGTAATGGTAGTGATGGTTGTGGTGGTGGTAATGGTAGTGATAGTTGTGGTGGTGGTAATGGTAGTGATGGTTGTGCTGGTGGTAATGGTAGTGATGGTTGTGGTGGTGGTAATGGTAGTGATGGTTGTGGTGGTGGTAATGGTAGTGATGGTTGTGCTGGCGGTAATGGTAGTGATGGTTGTGGTGGTGGTAATGGTAGTGATGGTTGTGCTGGTGGTAATGGTAGTGATAGTTGTGGTGGTGGTAATGGTAGTGATAGTTGTGGTGGCGGTAATGGTAGTGATGGTTGTGCTGGTGGTAATGGTAGTGATAGTTGTGGTGGTGGTAATGGTAGTGATAGTTGTGGTGGCGGTAATGGTAGTGATGGTTGTGCTGGTGGTAATGGTAGTGATGGTTGTGCTGGTGGTAATGGTAGTGATAGTTGTGGTGGTGGTAATGGTAGTGATAGTTGTGGTGGTGGTAATGGTAGTGATAGTTGTGGTGGTGGTAATGGTAGTGATAGTTGTGGTGGCGGTAATGGTAGTGATGGTTGTGCTGGTGGTAATGGTAGTGGTGGTTGTGCTGGTGGTAATGGTAGTGATAGTTGTGGTGGTGGTAATGGTAGTGATGGTTGTGGTGGTGGTAATGGTAGTGATAGTTGTGGTGGCGGTAATGGTAGTGATGGTTGTGGTGGTGGTAATGGTAGTGATGGTTGTGGTGGTGGTAATGGTAGTGATAGTTGTGGTGGTGGTAATGGTAGTGATAGTTGTGGTGGCGGTAATGGTAGTGATGGTTGTGCTGGTGGTAATGGTAGTGATAGTTGTGGTGGTGGTAATGGTAGTGATAGTTGTGGTGGCGGTAATGGTAGTGATGGTGGTAATGGTAGTGATAGTTGTGGTGGTGGTAATGGTAGTGATAGTTGTGGTGGTGGTAATGGTAGTGATAGTTGTGGTGGTGGTAATGGTAGTGATAGTTGTGGTGGTGGTAATGGTAGTGATGGTTGTGGTGGTGGTAATGGTAGTGATAGTTGTGGTGGCGGTAATGGTAGTGATGGTTGTGCTGGTGGTAATGGTAGTGGTGGTTGTGCTGGTGGTAATGGTAGTGATAGTTGTGGTGGCGGTAATGGTAGTGATGGTTGTGCTGGTGGTAATGGTAGTGATGATTGTGCTGGTGGTAATGGTAGTGATGGTTGTGGTGGTGGTAATGGTAGTGATAGTTGTGGTGGTGGTAATGGTAGTGATAGTTGTGGTGGCGGTAATGGTAGTGATGGTTGTGCTGGTGGTAATGGTAGTGATGATTGTGCTGGTGGTAATGGTAGTGATGGTTGTGATGGTGGTAATGGTAGTGATAGTTGTGGTGGTGGTAATGGTAGTGATGGTTGTGCTGGTGGTAATGGTAGTGATGGTTGTGCTGGTGGTAATGGTAGTGATGGTTGTGATGGTGGTAATGGTAGTGATGGTTGTGATGGTGGTAATGGTAGTGATGGTTGTGATGGTGGTAATGGTAGTGATAGTTGTGGTGGTGGTAATGGTAGTGATAGTTGTGGTGGTGGTAATGGTAGTGATGATTGTGCTGGCGGTAATGGTAGTGATGGTTGTGCTGGTGGTAATGGTAGTGATAGTTGTGGTGGTGGTACTGGTAGTGATGGTTGTGCTGGTGGTAATTATAGTGGTGGTTGTGGTGGTG
>OZ024740.1:323715957-323733457 GCA_964016885.1 Eledone cirrhosa
GGCTTACACTCTACAGAAGTTTTGTGCATGTATGTGTATATGTGTGTATGAATGCATATATGTGTGTTATGTATTGGCGTGTTTTTGTGTGTGAGAGAGAGAGGGAGCGAGAGAGTGAGAGAGAGAGGCAGAGAGAGAAAGAGAGGGGGGGCATGTGTGTGTGAGAGAGAGAGAGGGGGCATGTGTGAGAGAGAGAATGTGTGTGTGTGTGTTCGGTAACACAGTTAGAGAAAGGTGTTTAGAGATTTTGGGAGGAGAGAGGATGGATTATGAACTGTTAGTGTGAAGGTGTCTGAGTTAATACGTATGTGGCTTGGTGTACCTTAGTGTAACTATGTGTCATCAGTAGGGCTAGCGGTCTGTGTGTATGTTAATGCGTATACACGTATGTATGTATGAGTTCGTGTTTGTGTATATGTTCGTGTTAATTCGTATGCATACAAGTGTCTGCGTGTGTATGTATATGTGTGTTAGGAGTTGTGTATGTGTGTTCTTTAGTGTGGAAGTCGACCTGTGTGTATGTCATCACATGGTGTGTATGTGTGTCTATGTGCATGTATGTTATTGTCTCTGTGTCAGTATGTGTGTAAATGTGCATGTTAATAGCCATGTGTATCAGTGTATATGTGTATATGTTAATGTGACTATGTATGTGTGGCCATGTATCAGTACATTTTGTTAACGTGTGTGAGACTATACGTGTGTAGGACTATACGTGTGTGAGACTATACGTGTGTGAGACTATACGTGTGTGAGACTATACGTGTGTGAAACTATACGTGTGTGAGGCTATACGTGTGTGAGACTATACGTGTGTGAGACTATACGTGTGTGAGGCTATACGTGTGTGAGACTATACGTGTGTGAGACTATACGTGTGTGAGACTATACGTGTGTGAGACTATACGTGCGTGAGACTATACGTGTGTGCGTACACTTGTGTAATTGTTTGTGTCACTGTGTTGTTGTATGGCCGTACATATCTATGTATGTAACTATACGTGTGTACCTAAATGCTGTCTATGTATGTATGTGAGTGTACGTGTTTGTATGTGAGTGTATATATATCTGTGTGTATTATGTACATGTGTACGTCCATGTGAGACAGTGCAGTCATATATATATATGTGTGTATGTGCGTATGTGTGTGTGTGTGTGTATGCACGTATGTATGTGTGTTTATCTGTGTGATTGGTGTGTATATTTGTGTCGATATGTCCAGGTGAGACAGTACAACCATATATATATATATATATATATATATACATATATATATATATATATATATATATACATACATACATACATACATACATACATACATACATACATACATACATACATACATACATACACACATACATACACATTTCAATATTTGCTGTAAATGTGACAGTGTCACGAAATGTTAAAAAAAATGTCAAAATGTCTGTATTCTTCCACCATTGTACACTATTCCACCATTTTCTCTTCATGCCTCATTAAATCGATACAAAATCTCACAATTAATCAAACCAAAGATGGACTAATTACTTCTCTTTTCTACAAAATAACTCAATATAAATTCTTATCGAGTGTTTCTCTTGTGATTTTTTAATATCATTGGATTGGCAGTATCAGTATCAGTACATGCCATGCTTTGCAGCATAGAGTTACGGCCCTTTATAAATTACGTTCATATCCCACCGAGGTTAACGTTGCCTTTCATCCTTATGGGGTCGATAAAATAAAGTACCAGTAATGCATTCGGGTAATTGCTGGCCTTGTGCCAAAAGTAAAAACAATTATTATTATATATTTAAAGGCGGTAGAGCGCCGGACACCCTGCTTTGTGACAGAGAGTTACGGCCCTTTACGTTCTGATTTCAAATCCCGCCGAGATTAACTTTGCCTTTCATCCTTACGGGATAGATTAATAAAATAAAGCACCAGTAATGCACTTGTGTCGATTTAATCGACTTTCCCCTCCTCCACTGGTTTTGTGCCTAATGTAGAAACTATTATTATATATTTAAGGGCTGTGGGTTGGCGGTATCGTTAGAGCACCGGACAACATGCTTCGCAGCATATAGATACGGCCCTTTCCCTTTTAATTTCAAATGCCGCCGAGGTGGCCTTTGCCTTTCATCCTTAGGGGTCTATCAATAAATTAAAGTACCAGTAATGCACTGGATTCGATTTAACCGACTTTCCCCTCCCTCCCCAAAATTGCTGGCCTTGTGCCTAAATCAGAAATCATAATAATATATTTATTCACTTGTCTTGTCTATGCATGTGTGTGTGTATGTGTTAGTGTGTGCGAGAGATAGAAAAGGAAAGGGAGAGTGAAAGAGAGTGTGTGTAAGAGAGGGAGAGAGAGAGAGGGAGAGAGAGAGAGAGAGAAAGCGAGAGATAGAGAGATAGAGAGATAGAGAGATAGAGAGAGCGATAGTGTGTGTGTGTGTGTGTGTATGTGTGTGTGTGTGTGTGTGTGTGTGTGTGTGTGTGTGTGTGTGTGTGTGTGTGTGTGTGTGTGTGTGTGTGTGTGTACTGCAATCGATATGATCTGCGGCCCTTTGCATTCACCCCTGCGGCCCGCACAAAGGTTTTTACAGCGCAACCATGTTTTATTTTCGTAATATAAAATTTAAAAAATTAGTTGTAATGTGCGCAATTAGTTGTCGTATGTGGCCCTCAGACCACACATATGTGGCACATGTGGCTCTCGGGGACCCTCAATTTGACATGCCTGATCTACTAGATCATCTAAAAAGTGTGCTCCAGCATAGCCGCACACGTATGACTGAAATCATGTGTGTCTGCATGATACAAGGGTTTGTGTATACGGAGGTGGGGATGGTGGATCGTTTGTGCATACGAGTTGCTCAATGGGTGCCTGTATGTTAGTTTGTCTATGTTTATGCGTGCGCTTATGCGTTTGTGAGTATGCGTGTGCTTGAGAACGTGTGTTTGCTTTTCTATTCATTTTTATTTTTATTATGTGTACATTTATGTGTACATTTCTGTATGTGTACATCTGTGTATGTTTATGTGTGTGTGCGTGTGTTTCTGTATGTGTAAGTTTCTGTGGGTTTGCGTGTTTTTCACTCTGTGTGTTTCTGCATGCTTCTGTGTGAGTGTTTTGTGTGCGTGTGTGTGTATGTGTGTGTGTGTGTATGTATGTGTATGTGTGTATATGTGCTTCTGTGTGAGTGTTTTGTGTGTATGTGTATGTATATGTGTATGTGTATGTGGGCGTCTGTGCTTCTGTGTGAGTGTTTTGTGTGTGTGTATATGTATATGTGTATGAGTATCTATGAGGGCATCTGTGCTTCTGGGTGTGTAATTTGTGTGTGTGTGTATATGTATGTGTGTATGTGTGTCCGTACGGACAGTTGAGTATGTGATATTTGCCGCGTCTTTTGCTCGACTCAGCAACTTCGTTCTGAGATTTAAAAGTGCTGAAAATAAAAAATAAAAACTGATATATATGTTGTTTTGTTTTTTTTTTTCGTTTTATTTGTTGGAGTGTTGCTCTTGTTGTTGTTGCTAGCGTATTGTAAATGTAGATTTCTCCATAAAAGTGTCGGCTCTTTATTAAATGAAGCTTTATTCAATTTCTGTTGCCAGGAGCATCTAAAATGTCGTAAAGAAACTCCAAGTTCATCAGAGAATCACAGAAACGTCTGAGACGAGACTTGGTTTGAAGATTAAAGGTCAAACCTGGAGGATATCTGAAGAATTTGGTAAATGTGCTTCTGTCTCACATTCAGGAATTGTCTACCGTAGATACCTGAAATACCTCACCTTTTCATCGACCATAAAAAATAACTATTTCCGCAAACTTCCCCTACACTTCCGGAAAAGATAAAAGAGGAAAGTTGGTTTCTGCTAAATGTAAAGACTTTAGTTTAACTTTTCACTCTGCCTGTACTAATGATGCTATGTAGTTTAGCACAGTCTCTGTGAAGAATTTAGTCTTACGGCATCAATTGTCTTACAGGCGACGAACTGGCAGAGACCTTATAGCTTCGGATTAAATGTCTAGCCGTATGTGCTCTGACTGCATGTTTTCCGAGTTCAACACTACCAAGGTGAACCTTGCCTTTCGTCCATTCAAGCGTCAATAAATAAAGAAAATTTTCAGAGGGTGTAAACTGGGTGAACTGTTAAAGAGACGGACGGAATGCTTTGCAGTAACAGCTTCGCCACTGAGCGTTCGTATCCAGCCTCTTGTCACTGGGAAAGCGATGATACTTATGTCAGTAGTTGTGATATCGTTTCCTTGTGCGTGATAGCTAACACCTATGCAGGTTTAGCTGGCCTCCTCCAAGATATATCTGGAGGTGTCTCATTTCTACAGCTGAGTAAACTGGAGCAACGTGAAATAATGTGTCTTGCTCAAGGAAACAACACATCACCCGGTCCGAGAATTGAATTCACAACCTTTCGATTGCAAGCCCAATGCTCTAACCACTAAACCATGCGCCTTCACTTATTCAAATCTGATGATTAGCTCCATTCTTTCGTCAGTAGTTGCGACGGATAGATAGTATCAGCAATGGAAAAACCAATGGAAACATTGTTCCTTGACCCAATCTGACGATCAGCTCCTTACTTCTACCAGAAGTTGCGACTGAAACATGTTATCAGCAATGTAAAGACCAATGAAACAGTTTTCTTGATCTTGTCTGACGACTGGCTCCTACCTAGAGTTGCGGCCTGCAGATAGTATCAGCAATTGAAAGATCAATAGAAACATAGGTTTCTCGGTCTTGTCTGATGATCAGCTCCTCTCCTTTCTCCTAAATGTAAAGAATCTTGAGTTGAATACTCAATCTGTCTCTTCTACTAGTGCTGAGTAGTTTGGTTCTGTCTTAGAAAAGAATCTAGTTCTACGGCATCTATCATATTTCATAGAGTGGCGGAGCTGTAATAGTATCGGATGAAATGCATTGACATATTTGTTCTAGACCACTGAGCTCTGATTTCAATTTCTGGCGAGGTTATTTTTTCAGAGTTAGTAAATAAAGTATGAGACCAGGGTAGGTAATAGGCAGATTGTTATCCAACAGGATAACTTGTAGAATTTCTTCCTATCTTCCGTGAATTAAGTTCAAATCCCATTAATGCCAATATTGTGTTTGATCTCTTTAGCAGAGGAGAGCAGTGGTAGGTTATATTTTAACATAGAACACACAGAGAGGTAACAATGTACTGGATAGCATTTAGTGGTACACTCAAGAAAATTTCAATCTTGTTTGCACTTGTGATCTATAAAATGCGGAAATATCCAGTTATATTCTCAATATTGCTGAATAAATCTTTATTAATATAATAATCATATCGAAAGGTAATTATAATATATACTTTAATTATCATACAACATTACAAACAAAACAAATATATATATATATGTATTTTCAATAGAACAATAATATATAACAAACATATATAATAAATACATTATACATGCATACATATATATATGCGTGTGTGTGTGTATGTGCGTGTGTGTTTGTGTGTGTATGAGTGTGTACATATTTGTATGTGTATATGACAAATCTTTTTGAGTGGTTAATAATTATATCAAATTGCTTTCTAAATTATATCAAATTAGTTATTTAATATATTCTTTTATTTCTAAGTTTAAAAAGTATTCATAGCTTCAAAAATGCAACTTTCCAAAATTCAAAAACCCATCTATCTATATATCTATCTATCTATCTGTTTGCCTATCAATCTATCTATCTATCCATCTATTAACCTATATATCTGTATGTCTATTTTAATTTATATCTGTCTGTTTGTCTATCTAGCAATCTGTTTATTTACTTACCTACTGCCTACATACATCTCTACCCACTATCCACCTACCAACCTATCTCTCTCTATCTAACTATCCACCACTCTAAGCAATTCTCTATGCTTCTGCTCACCTATCAATCGATCTATCAACTTGTCAGTTTAACTACCTATCTTCCTATCTATTAATTTATTTATCTACCTACCTATGTATCTAACTATCTACAAATGCACACACCTGCATAGTTATGAGTAACTAAAACTGTCATTCGCCTCAACTTAAACATAAAAGATCTATCCAAACCGAAGGTTATCCATGAATACAAACAAATGTAAAATAGTCGATCCGACAATGGGACTGATATGCCAGAGTCCTATCATTGGGGAACACCCTCCATACGGTATCGAGAAGACCCCCTTCGGTCACGAATGACTATGGGATTTGTACCTAGACAGTTCCCCTCCGAGGCGCATGTCCGGGCAAGGTTGTTTGTGGAAGACCAGCAGTCTCCCATGCATACCAGCCTCTCTTCTTCACGCCACAGATGTTGTCCAAGGGAAAGGCTATGGCCGATACAGCTTGGTACCTATGACGTTGCAACTCATATCTACAACTGAGTAAACTAGAGCAACGTGAAATAAGGTGTCTTACTCAAGGACACAACGCATCACCAAGTCCGAGAATCGAACTCACGACCTTTCGATTGCAAGCCCAATGGTATCAATACGTAATTAAGACAATTGCCTGAATATAACATAAACAAATCGTACTTATCTGTTTACCTACTTACTTCTCATTCCACCTACTAGCACGCTATATACATATCTACCTATTGAACTACCTGTTTACATATCTACCTACCTATCTGCCTGTCTACGTACTTAGAGTTACGGTCCTTTACGGTCTGAGTTCAAATCCGTTAACTTTGCCTTTCATCCTTACGGGGTTGATAAAATAAAGCACCAGTAACGTACTGGGGTTGATTTAATCGACTTTCCCCTCCCCCCAAATTACTGGCCTTGTGTCTATACTAGAAATCACTATTACGAAACTGACATTTAGCGTATAAATTAACACTAGCTTATGATGAAAGTTTTTTATTTTTTCTAGATAAACAGCTTAGTATTGTAAAACGAGAGATGGTTTTCAGGCGGTCTGATATCAATAGGGTTAACAAGTGAACAAGTGATGTCCAGATTAAGAAATAGTGCAATGAACTTGAAGTCATAAAATTGGTGTTCACAGATCAAATAGAATTAGTAATTTTGTCGTGCTTTTCAAATAATTCAGAAGTGTTTTAATTTCATTAATAATATTGAATAGAGAACGGGACACTTACAAGGAAGGCCATGCTAGATTGACTTTCATAGAGAGACGGAGTTTGAATGAGAAAATACACAGCAACATAGTAACTCTCTAGACATTGCTTTTGTCTAACTTAAGGCACTTTAATCACCAACGATTTCTTTGAAGTAATTTTCAAATTTACATATGAATTAGATATTTTAATTTTCTATGACAATGTTGTCTTTACAGTATTTTTTTTCTTTGATTTTGTTTTTTTAAGTATTTATATATTTTTTGTTTATCTTTTTTAAAAATTATTTTTCATATATTTATTTAATTATTCTCAACACAAACCAAGAAAAAGTTTTTTTTTTCTCTTTGCAATGCCACAGACCCTTAACACTTGTTGTCGCAGGGGTACCATCCATACGGCTTGTCATGAAGATTTTAAACCCGGCAAAACCCATCTCTTCTTCTCTGGAAGATTTCTTCCAGAGAATAAAGAGCGAAACAAAATGATAAGAAGATAGAGGATGACAGGCAAAGTTGATCTTGACGGGATTTGAACTCAGAGTGCAGAGCGATGAAAGAAACACTGAGGTGTTTAATCTGCCCCTTGACGACACTTTAATCTTCAACCGTCTCTTTGAAATAATTTTCTAATTTACATATCAATTAAATATTTTGATTTTCTATGACAATGTTATTTTTTACAGTAGTGTCCTTATATCTTTATTTTTTTATAAATATTTTTCTTGTTTGTTTTATTTTTTTCATATATATATATATATATTCTCAATACAAACCGAGATAAAATTTATTTTTTACAAATGTTAAATATACCGTATTGGCCGGCGTCGAAGAAACTACTTTTTTCCCTAAAATAAGTTTCAAAAATCTACCATGCGTCCTGGAGGCCAAAGGTTGTTTATTAAATTTTTTCAAACTTTTGGTTGTCAAAATTAGGGTGCTTCCTCGAGGACGAAGCATCTTCGGCGCCGAGGAAAACGGTAATTTATAGAACAGGAGTTGCAAGTTATGTTTTTAGAGATATAGGAAGTTCATCCAACAAATACTTCACAAAGTTTTACACAGCTTGTTAATGAATACTTTTATAATATGCTTTCTAGATTCAATGACACATATGTAATGGGTCAAATGTTGCTGTAATCGTTGATTAAGCATGATCCAGCCCTAATCGAGACATAAAGGTAGCTGATTGTTATATCTGACCAAAGAAACTATGTTTCTGTTCTGTTGGTATTTCCATTACTGGTACTATTTTCCAGTCGCAACTTCTGGTAGAAGCATTACTAACATGTACAGACGTCGACCTGGCAAATTCACTAAAATTTCGAATTGAATATCTCTATGCATTGAGTTCAAATAATGCCGAGGTGAACTTCACCACAACCGTGGTTTTAATGGTGTACTCTTTCTGTTTGCAATAGTCAACTATAGAGGTGCAGAAAGCGAGGTATTTTGAAAATACAACAGTTGGGTGGTGAAAGAGTTTGACGGACTATTTAATAAATAAATAATACAGAATTGAACTACAACCAGTGTGTGGATTGGTAAAATGATATTGTGGCAGTATTACATATATGATGTATAATCAACAAAAAACACGTCTTTTTTTGTTGTTTTTGCTGCTATAAGGCTCTGTATGGATAACAAAGAAATGACACAAATCCGATCCATCGAAGTATAACTGTGATAGGGACATCACCCTTCCCCTCCTATTCGTGATTCCTCATACCACTAAATCCCTGTGCCAATTGTTTCATTGAACCAAAAATATGCCTGTGTTCTGTAAAAACTCTTCGTTTACATATACATTTGCATTTATACATTTAAATATAAACATTGATTATCTTAAACACACACACACGCCCATATATATATATATATATATATATATATATATATATATATATATATATATATATATATATATATATATATATATATATATATATATATATATATAAAGTATATCCTAATGTTTGTTGAGTGAGACGGAAGCCGGTCGGAGTATTGCTTAAAGCTTTCTCTGTTAATGTATTAAATATATATATATATAAATATATATATTTATATACATTTCTGTATATATATATATGAGAAATGAAATTTCGTTTCATTTTTTCCATTTATCGTTTTCGGTACGCCCGGCCGATTAACTCACTCGATATGCAAATTAGGCTGCTCAGCCGTTAATATGCATAAGGAAAGTATATACTTTCAGGCGTTCAATCATCTGGCAGGAAGGTATACGGTGCTGACGATAGCTAATAAGCTTGAAACTAGTACATCATTCCTTTGTCAGTGTTGAACAAAGGAGCAATGATGGTTGCTAGACATTGTACGGCTTAATTCGGGATGTTTGTTTACAAACACACCGAGCATTATAATAAATGTTCGGTGAGTCCATACGTACATATATATATATGTGTGCATGTATGTATATATATACATACTACTGTATGTCTGTATACATATATGTATGTACGTATACATACTTATATTTAAGTTTAACAGCCGTACTAAGAGTGAGAAATGAAATTTCATTTCATTTTTTCCATTTATATATATATATATATATATATGAATATATATATATATATATATATATATGAATATATATATATATATATATATATATATATATGAATATATATATATATATATATATATATATGAATATATATATATATATATATATATATGAATATATATATATATATATATATATATATATATATATATGAATATATATATATATATGAATATATTTATATATATATATATACATATATATATACATACATATGAATATATTTATATATATATATATATATATATATATATATATATATATATATATATATATATATATATATATATATATATATATATAAATGAGACCTTAACGGTTCAAGTTTTACCTGGATAGATGAACCGTTAAGGTCTCATTCATGGATATGTCAATATTTATAAAACAAACTTTGTATTTTATCTGATGAGAGCGTACCAAAGTTTTGGTACCCTTGAAAACTATATAATAGAATAAATATGGTTTTATAAATATAGTTTCCATTTATTAATATCATTGATATTATACTCCAGAAACTGTCGAGTGCTTCGAATCTGTTATAAATATATATATTTGTTGAATCACCAACAAATTAAATATCCTGTTGCTTATATTTATATATATATATATATATATTGAGATGAGCAGAACAAACAAATATTAAACAGTCCTTTAAATAAATTAAAAAATGATTTAAATATCTACCTGTTCATAATGCTATTACCGGCGGTTTCGCTTTAGATATTCTCCAATCTATGTAGAGAAAACATTCGTTGTTGCTTACTGCTATTTTTTTAGCAGCAAAGCCAGCAACACGTCTGTAATATTCCCGCTTTCACTAGCGGCCAGTTCACGTGTGAGTCACTTTAACGGCCATAACTCATACGAGCTGGTAGTTGGCATTATATTTGCAGGCTGTGGGACTTAGTCCTACAGAGTGGAAATAGCTATCTGATGAACTTTAGTTTTCAGTTAGAAATTCCCTGAATTTCTAATCTTTTGTAAAGCGAAACCGCCGGTAATAGCATTATGAACAGGTAGATATTTAAATAATGTTTTAATTTATTTAAAGGATTGTTTAATATTTGTTTGTTCTGCTCATCTCAGTTTTTATATTTCTGGTATCTCAAATTAGTACCATAGAACAACAATTATATTATAGACACCCTATGTATCTCTATGGGTACTTGGTACTCAGAGAGATATTTACCTCATCTTATATATATATATATATATATATTAGAAAGTGAGGTTTTTTTACAAAATGAAAAATAACCGAGGTGTCCAACACGAGTGAAAGTATAAAGAACAAAAAGATGAAATCGAAATGCAACTGGAGTCTTATTTTAAAATATATATATATATTTATTTGGTTCCTTTACCGGTTTCGCAGTTCTTCTTCTTTTCAAAAGTAGAGTTGAGATGGAGGGTCTGTGGTTTTCTCATATCTGGTTGGTCTTAGAATGTTACTTGTTTTATATGGAAAAAAAGTGGTTCGAAACGCCAGGTTTTTAGAGAAGTAATTTGATTGGCTGGTCAATAAGTATAATAAATTTCGCGCCAGTTCGCGTTACAAAGTTCGTCAAACAGGGGGGGGGGCTCAGGTTATTTTTTCATATATGAGTGAAGTTTGGTTGGTTGATGCAGTCACGTGAATAAGTACATCAGCTTTCGCGCCAGTTTGTTTGAATTTCTTTTTACTTAAAATAGGGGGCTCACGAAGGCTTTTTTTATAAATGTAATTTGATTGGTTATAAATGAAATTATGATTATCACGTGAACAAGTTCATTAACTTTCGCGCCCGTATTTGGGAATTTATTTTGTAGCCTTTTAGAGAATTTTATGACAAACAAAAGATAATGGTCAAGAGAAATGGGATGGGGGGAATTGTTCTGGTTCAGTGAATATGGAAGATTGTTTTTTCATATATGAGTGAAATCACGTGAATAAGCAGATCAGCTTTCGCGTCAGCTTGTTTGAATTTCTTTTTACTTTAAAAATAGTGGCTCACGAAAGCTTTTTTTTTAATAAATGTAATTTGATTAGTTATTAATGAAATTATGACTGTCACGTGAACAAATTCATTAAATTTTGAGCCCGTATTTGGGAATTTATTTTGTAGCCTTTTAGAGAATTTTATGACAAACAAAAGATAATGGTCAAGAGAAATGGGATGGGAGAATTGTTCTAGTTCAGTGAATATAGCTGGTTCGCTGGGGTGTCAGAATTCAGACTTTCTATTGAAATAAAGAAAATAAGAGATATGTATCTTTATTTGCGTGCTTGTGTGTGTGTGTGTGTGTATATAGGAAGATGATTCTATTAGTAGAAATGGGGGAGGGAGTTGTGTGTGTGTGTATATGGGTGTTATGTGTGTGTGTGGGAGTATGTTAAGATGGAGAGAATATATATATTTTGTGTGTGTGTATGTTTGTAGGAAAGTGATTCTATTAGTAGAAATGGGGGAGGGAGTTGTGTGTGTGTGCGGGGGTGGGGTTATGTGTGTGTGTGGGAGTATGGTTAGCATGTTAAGATGAAGAGAATATATATTTTGTGTGTGTGTGTGTGTGTGTATGTAGGAAAATGATTCCGTTAGTAGAAATATTTTTGAATGAACATATTTGCCTTATTTATTCGTATTTGTTCTGTTGTATTGTCAGCGCAAACGTATGTTAAGGTTTATTTAGTTAGGGTTTTTATTTTCTAAAGTAGGTGTTATTTGTGTGTGTGTGTGTCTGTTTGGATGGTTAGCATGTTATGGTGTTTACATAATGTATATTAAACCATATTTAATGCTGGTCTATATTTTTGAATAAACATATTTTCCTTATTTATTCGTATTTGTTCTGTTGTATTGTCAGCGCAAAGGTAAAATGGGAAGACTTGGAATTTGGGTGTCTTATTAGTTGCGCATATGTCTAGATGCGCGCTTAGTGGTATCTGTCTCGTGGTTGGATCTCGTAATTATTGGCGATGAACTGTCATTCTGTTTCTGAGTGTGAGTTTAGTTTGTCCTATATAATCGTCATTGCATCCATTACATTTAATGGCATAAATTAGATTTTTTGATGAGCAAGTGAAGTGATTTTTTATAGCAAAATTTTGTCCTGATTGAAATGTATACGTGTTGCCTTCAATGAGAGCGACCACATTTTTTGACAGTTGGTTGTGGTAGGTAATTTGGCATTGGTGACTAATGTTTTCAGTGATTTCGGTTGTCTTTTGCTTTTGATTATTTTGTGTTTCAAGGGCTTTTTTTCATTCTTGGGTCTTGTTTCAATGGTGGGATGTTCTTGTGAATAGTGTTGTAAGCTTCCGCATTTCTTTGGTTGTGTGTTGAGATATATGATAGAATATTGGACGTACCTTGAATTTGTTTCTGTTTTCGTAATTCCTCAATGCCTATTGCTTTAGCCCTTTCTATTCCATTATTAATAATGGTGGGTACTATCTTTCGAGTAGAATTTCCTTTAATTCTTGAAGTCTTTTATTTCGCGTTTCATAATTGGAGACAATTGTGCAAATTCTTCTTGCTAGGTTAAAAGGAATATTCGTCTTCGTGTGCTTTGGATGGTTGGAGGTGAATAGCAGGTATTGTTTGGAATCTATTGGTTTGTAGTGTATGTCAGTTTCAATATTTGTGTCTTTTTTTAAGATTAAGATGTCCAAAAATAGGAATTGATCTTGGCTGTATTCCATTGTGAATTGGATGTGGGTATTGATGCCGTTAATTAAATTTTTCAAATCATACAGTTGTTCGAGTGTGTGGGACCAAAGAATGATATATATATATATATATATATATATATATAGTAAGAATATTTTCGAAACATGTACGTCAATACTCATCTTTTTCCATTTCTCCGAGGGTTCTTAACCCCACTATCAGGCTAAATAATTTCTTTAATTTCTTTAGTCAAAATACGGCGATAGCTTACATTTATAATAATAATAATAATAATAATAATAATATATATATATATATATATATATATATATATATATATATATATATATATATATTATCTAGCATTAAATTAATATATATCCTCAATGCACTGTATTGTTTGGTCCGTTGTTTTTCGTTTACTTGTGTGTGTGTGTGTGTGTGTGTGTGTGTGTGTGTGTGTGTGTGTGTGTGTGTGCGCGCGCGTTTTTGTGTGCGTGTGTGCGCATGTGTGTGTGTATGTATGTGGTGGGGAGCAGCGTGGGTGTGTGATTAAAGAGTTCGCTTGGCACTCACAATTTTGTGTTCACTTCCGCTGTGTAGCCTCTTCAGCAAGTATCATCTGCTGCAGCCTCGGGTAGACGAATGCCTTGTGGGTGAAATTGGGCAGACGGAAATTGCAGCAGAAGCCCAATATGTGTGTATGTGTGTGTGTATGTATGTGTGTGCCTGTGCGTGTGTGTGTATGTATGTGTGTGCCTGTGTGTGTGTGTGTGTGTGTGTATGTGTGTATGTGTGTATGTGTGTGTGTGTGTGCAACTGTGTCTGTGTATATATCCCATGACTTAGTGGTTCGATAAAATGAGATCGATATAATTAATAAGTACAAGATTAAAAAGATACTAAAAGAACAATAAGAACTGTCGGCGATATATTTGACTAAATCCCATAATATCAGTACCCCAGCATGTCCGTGGTGTAATGACTGAAACCAGTAAAAGAATAAATGAGATATGTTTCAACACACGATATCACGTCGATAATTTTACGAAACAAAAAAAAAGAAGAAAAAAAACGGAATATATTTTTTGTTCCATTGTGAAATCTATTTCCTTATTTGGTTGCTCAGTTGTTGTTATGGCAACACAATGACATCAGTAACATACAGTTATTATCTCTGGTTTAAACATCATCTATGTTATAAGCTATTTTTTTCTGAAGATATAGCGATTATGTTTTGTTTTGCTTTTTTGTTGTTTTATTTACACTTCATTTTCTTTAGCTTTTACTGAAAACAGTATGTTCCTCACTATGTCTCTTTTGTCTCTCTCTCTTTCTCTCTCCCCTTCTCTTCTCCCCCCCCCCTCTCTTGGTCTCCCCATCTCTTTCTCCCTCTTTCTCTCCCAGTCTCTCTCTCTCTTATTCTATTTGTGTCATCTTCTGTCACTGTCTTGTGTATGCTAATATCCATTCCAGTCGTGGACACCCTCTCTTTTTATTTCACGACTAGTATATCGTAGTATACCGAGGAATGTTATTCATAAGGCTAATGTATCCTTCCTTTTTAAAGACTGTGATACGATTTTATGGAGATTTGTCTATTATTTCTAGCACCTTTATACATACTTATTTATAGATTAAGTTTCTAGGCCATTTGCTAACATGTGATTTTGATTCACTTCTAGGTCTGGACGAAGGGGCAAAGATCAGAGCCTTCATAGCCCCTCCGATACTGGAAGAGATTTTGGTAGGTCTGGACGAAGAGGCAAAGACCAAAACCTTTACAGCACCTCCGACACTGGAAGAGATTTTGGTAGGTCTGGACGAAGGGGCAAAGACGAGGGCCTTCCCAGCCCTTCCGATACTGGGAGAGATTTTGGTAGGTCTGGACGAAGAAGCAAAGACGAGAGCCTTCCCAGCCCTTCCGATACTGGGAGAGATTGATGTTGATATTCTGTTTAAATTGTTGCAAGCTAACTTCTTTGGGAAGGGCATGTGCAGGGAGAAAGTTCCTGGAGATTGACAATCTTGGCTGGAATAGCTGGTGGTAGTGGTTTATACAGGGCACCGGGTGTGTGAATACAGCATAGGTGACAAAGGGAGGAGAAACCAGTGAGTGAAGAGAGAGTTCTAGAGGGCCTACGTTCTGAATAGGAATTACTGGGTGTAGTGGCTAATTCGGAACTGTAGATTTTTTTTTTTTGTCGCTCTTAAGCTACCATTTTTTAAAATTGAAAACTGATGAAGCCATTAATCAGGAACTTCAATATCACTGCCATTTTTCTACACTCAACCTACTAGTGTTAGTGATGATTCAGTTAATATTTCAATGTTTTAAATACTACGATATTTTAAACACATATTCTCGTATATATAATTACTCGTGACACTTTTTCACGGCCTCCAAAGCTGGTGGAAAGGAAAGAGGGAAACATCTTCAAAACGGAGACCTGGTGCGGATTTTTAAAACAGAGTTAACTATGACAATTGTATTGAACTGGTGGTGGTGGTGGTGGTGGTGATGGTGGTGGTGATCATCGCCATCGTCGTGGTCATAGTGTTAGTTATGGTAATAATGCTAGTGTTAATTCTGCTGTTGTTGGTAGTAGTAGTAGTAGTAGTAGTAGTAGTAGTAGTAGTAGTAGTAGTAGTAGTAGTAGTAGTAGTAGTAGTAGTAGTAGTAGTCGTGGTGGATGTGATGGCTGTAATGGCAGTGGTGATAGTTATTATCTGTCATCAATCTGTGTGTAAATCGAAGACAAGACGTATTTAACGGGACCTCTATGTAATAGAAAACAAAAACACAAGAAAACACTTCTGCAAATGGTAAAAAAGGAATTAGATGGCAGCAGAGGAAACCATTTAATTATTCCAGGCATGTAAGAATAGTAAGCTTTAGTCCATCTACATACAGGCGTACATAAGTATATATATATATATATATATATATATATATATATATATATATATATATATATATATATATATATATATATATTCATTAGTTAAGCAAAACAAGAACACAAATTTCACAAGGAAGACATTATTAAACGATTGTCAACATATTTTAGTTTGATGTAAGGAATGTAGAGAATAATAATAATAATATTAATAATAATTGTTTCTACTTTAGGCACAAGGCCAGCAATTACCCAGTGCATTACTGGTACTTTATTTTATCGACCCCGTAAGGATGAAAGGCAAAATCAACCTCGGCGGGATTTGAACTCAGATCGTAAAGGGACGTAACTATGCTGGAAAGCATGGCGTCCGACCCTCTACCGATACTGCCAATCCACCGCCCTATAATATTAATAATAATAATGTCCGTTTACAATTGTTTCGCTACTCCATATAATATTTCTGGATCAGATGACTATATATCATAATTGATCTGGTTCAGTTGAAAATAATTAACATATTTAAAAAACAGAGTGGCTCATCGGAACTTCAAAGGAATATAAATTAAAATAATGGGATAATGTTACATAATATAATGTTCCATATATTGGTTTTTACTATGGTGTCTTGGTTGCATCAGTTGTCAGCCATAATCAAGCAGTATTCATCTGTCGAGGCTGCATTGTGTGAGATCTGCCTATGGGTAACAAGATGGCTGCCAAAGGGCATATTTACCTTACTAATTAGAGGGTGGTTTCAGGGGAAGTAACTTCTCGAGAGATTAGAAATTGTGGGTGTTTATAGTTAAGTGCTAATTTTTAAATTTTTTAATTGAGAGACAATGTAGGGGAGGTAACTTATAATTATCGAGTTGTTCATAGCAATTTAACTTATTAGCTACAAGTAAAAATGGGGCTACATGACTAAGTTGGGTCAAAAATTCTATTGGCGAAGGAATTATCCCTTCGATGTTGACAGCTAATGGTTACCCCCGTTCTATCGTTAATCGGTAGAGGTCGTGATAGAGTTATGTAATATGCTTCCGTAATATACAGAGATCACAAGATTTTCTTCGTCCATTGAACGGTTGGGCCCTAGCCACGATATCCCATTTTAGTGAGTGTTGAACATTGTTTAATTTAAGGGTTTTAATGAGCCTAGCTAGCGATGTCGAACATCTCTTGCTAGGGTCTCGGAAGGAAAAAGAGTGCGCGTTGTAGCGTACCTTAAAAGGGTTAGATGTAGACCCGATATAAGAGCTGG
>OZ024740.1:323740957-323750957 GCA_964016885.1 Eledone cirrhosa
ATACACAACAACAACAATAACAGTAACAGCAATGATAATACACTACAACAACAACAACAGTAACAGCAATGATAATACACAACAACAACAATAACAGTAACAGCAATGATAATACACAACAACAACAATAACAGTAACAGCAATGATAATACACTACAACAACAACAACAGTAACAGCAATGATAATACACAACAATAACAACAACAGTAACAGCAATGATAATACACTACAACAACAACAACAGTAACAGCAATGATAATACACAACAACAACAACAACAGTAACAGCAATGATAATACACAACAACAACAACAACAGTAACAGCAATGATAATACACAACAACAACAATAACAGTAACAGCAATGATAATACACAACAATAACAACAACAGTAACAGCAATGATAATACACTACAACAACAACAACAGTAACAGCAATGATAATACACAACAACAACAATAACAGTAACAGCAATGATAATACACAACAACAACAGTAACAGCAATGATAATACACAACAATAACAACAAGAGTAACAGCAATGATAATACACTACAACAACAATAACAGTAACAGCAATGATAATACACTACAACAACAACAACAGTAACAGCAATGATAATACACAACAACAACAATAACAGTAACAGCAATGATAATACACTACAACAACAATAACAGTAACAGCAATGATAACACACAACAACAACAACAACAGTAACAGCAATGATAATACACTACAACAACAACAACAGTAACAGCAATGATAATACACTACAACAACAACAACAGTAACAGCAATGATAATACACTACAACAACAATAACAGTAACAGCAATGATAATACACTACAACAACAACAACAGTAACAGCAATGATAATACACAACAACAACAACAACAGTAACAGCAATGATAATACACTACAACAACAATAACAGTAACAGCAATGATAACACACAACAACAACAACAACAGTAACAGCAATGATAATACACTACAACAACAACAACAGTAACAGCAATGATAATACACTACAACAACAACAACAGTAACAGCAATGATAATACACTACAACAACAACAACAGTAACAGCAATGATAATACACTACAACAACAACAACAGTAACAGCAATGATAATACACTACAACAACAATAACAGTAACAGCAATGATAATACACTACAACAACAATAACAGTAACAGCAATGATAATACACTACAACAACAACAACAGTGACAGCAATGATAATACACAACAACAACAACAACAGTAACAGCAATGATAATACACTACAACAACAACAACAGTAACAGCAATGATAATACACTACAACAACAACAACAGTAACAGCAATGATAATACACTACAACAACAATAACAGTAACAGCAATGATAATACACTACAACAACAACAACAGTGACAGCAATGATAATACACTACAACAACAACAACAGTAACAGCAATGATAATACACTACAACAACAATAACAGTAACAGCAATGATAATACACTACAACAACAATAACAGTAACAGCAATGATAATACACTACAACAACAACAACAGTAACAGCAATGATAATACACAACAACAACAACAACAACAGTAACAGCAATGATAATACACAACAATAACAACAACAGTAACAGCAATGATAATACACTACAACAACAATAACAGTAACAGCAATGATAATACACTACAACAACAATAACAGTAACAGCAATGATAATACACTACAACAACAACAACAGTAACAGCAATGATAATACACTACAACAACAATAACAGTAACAGCAATGATAATACACTACAACAACAACAACAGTAACAGCAATGATAATACACTACAACAACAACAACAGTAACAGCAATGATAATACACTACAACAACAACAACAGTAACAGCAATGATAATACACAACAACAACAACAACAGTAACAGCAATGATAATACACTACAACAACAATAACAGTAACAGCAATGATAATACACAACAACAACAATAACAGTAACAGCAATGATAATACACTACAACAACAACAACAGTAACAGCAATGATAATACACAACAACAACAATAACAGTAACAGCAATGATAATACACTACAACAACAACAACAGTAACAGCAATGATAATACACTACAACAACAATAACAGTAACAGCAATGATAATACACTACAACAACAACAACAGTAACAGCAATGATAATACACAACAACAACAACAGTAACAGCAATGATAATACACTACAACAACAACAACAGTAACAGCAATGATAATACACTACAACAACAACAACAGTAACAGCAATGATAATACACAACAACAACAACAACAGTAACAGCAATGATAATACACAACAACAACAACAACAGTAACAGCAATGATAATACACTACAACAACAATAACAGTAACAGCAATGATAATACACAACAACAACAACAACAGTAACAGCAATGATAATACACAACAACAACAATAACAGTAACAGCAATGATAATACACAACAACAACAATAACAGTAACAGCAATGATAATACACAACAACAACAATAACAGTAACAGCAATGATAATACACAACAACAACAATAACAGTAACAGCAATGATAATACACTACAACAACAATAACAGTAACAGCAATGATAATACACTACAACAACAAAACTGTAACAGCAATGATAATACACAACAACAACAATAACAGTAACAGCAATGATAATACACAACAACAACAACAACAACAAAACAGCAATGATAATACACTACAACAACAACAACAGTAACAGCAATGATAATACACTACAACAACAACAACAGTAACAGCAATGATAATACACAACAACAACAATAACAGTAACAGCAATGATAATACACTACAACAACAACAACAGTAACAGCAATGATAATACACTACAACAACAATAACAGTAACAGCAATGATAATACACTACAACAACAACAACAGTAACAGCAATGATAATACACAACAACAACAACAGTAACAGCAATGATAATACACTACAACAACAACAACAGTAACAGCAATGATAATACACTACAACAACAACAACAGTAACAGCAATGATAATACACAACAACAACAGTAACAGTAACAGCAATGATAATACACTACAACAACAACAGTAACAGCAATGATAATACACAACAACAACAACAGTAACAGCAATGATAATACACTACAACAACAACAACAACAAAACAGCAATGATAATACACTACAACAACAACAACAGTAACAGCAATGATAATACACTACAACAACAACAACAGTAACAGCAATGATAATACACTACAACAACAACAACAGTAACAGCAATGATAATACACTGCAACAACAACAACAGTAACAGCAATGATAATACACTACAACAACAACAGTAACAGCAATGATAATACACAACAACAACAGTAACAGTAACAGCAATGATAATACACTACAACAACAACAGTAACAGCAATGATAATACACAACAACAACAACAGTAACAGCAATGATAATACACAACAACAACAGTAACAGTAACAGCAATGATAATACACAACAACAACAACAACAGTAACAGCAATGATAATACACAACAACAACAACAACAGTAACAGCAATGATAATACACTACAACAACAACAACAGTAACAGCAATGATAATACACTACAACAACAACAGTAACAGCAATGATAATACACAACAACAACAACAACAGTAACAGCAATGATAATACACTACAACAACAACAGTAACAGCAATGATAATACACAACAACAACAACAACAGTAACAGCAATGATAATACACAACAACAACAACAACAGTAACAGCAATGATAATACACTACAACAACAACAACAGTAACAGCAATGATAATACACTACAACAACAACAACAGTAACAGCAATGATAATACACTACAACAACAACAACAGTAACAGCAATGATAATACACAACAACAACAACAACAGTAACAGCAATGATAATACACTACAACAACAACAACAGTAACAGCAATGATAATACACAACAACAACAACAACAACAGTAACAGCAATGATAATACACAACAACAACAACAACAGTAACAGCAATGATAATACACTACAACAACAACAACAGTAACAGCAATGATAATACACAACAATAACAACAACAGTAACAGCAATGATAATACACTACAACAACAACAACAGTAACAGCAATGATAATACACTACAACAACAACAACAGTAACAGCAATGATAATACACTACAACAACAACAACAGTAACAGCAATGATAATACACAACAACAACAGTAACAGCAATGATAATACACTACAACAACAACAACAACAGTAACAGCAATGATAATTCACAACAACAACAACAACAACAGTAACAGCAATGATAATACACAACAACAACAATAACAGTAACAGCAATGATAATACACTACAACAACAATAACAGTAACAGCAATGATAATACACAACAACAACAACAACAGTAACAGCAATGATAATACACAACAACAACAACAGTAACAGCAATGATGATACACAACAACAACAACAACAGTAACAGCAATGATAATACACTACAACAACAACAACAGTAACAGCAATGATAATACACAACAACAACAACAACAGTAACAGCAATGATAATACACAACAACAACAACAACAGTAACAGCAATGATAATACACAACAACAACAACAGTAACAGCAATGATGATACACAACAACAACAACAACAGTAACAGCAATGATAATACACAACAACAACAACAACAGTAACAGCAATGATAATACACAACAACAACAACAACAGTAACAGCAATGATAATACACTACAACAACAACAACAGTAACAGCAATGATAATACACTACAACAACAACAACAGTAACAGCAATGATAATACACAACAACAACAACAACAGTAACAGCAATGATAATACACTACAACAACAACAACAGTAACAGCAATGATAATACACAACAACAACAACAACAGTAACAGCAATGATAATACACTACAACAACAACAACAGTAACAGCAATGATAATACACTACAACAACAACAACAGTAACAGCAATGATAATACACAACAACAACAACAACAGTAACAGCAATGATAATACACTACAACAACAACAACAGTAACAGCAATGATAATACACTACAACAACAACAACAGTAACAGCAATGATAATACACAACAACAACAACAACAGTAACAGCAATGATAATACACTACAACAACAACAACAGTAACAGCAATGATAATACACAACAACAACAACAACAGTAACAGCAATGATAATACACTACAACAACAACAACAGTAACAGCAATGATAATACACTACAACAACAACAACAGTAACAGCAATGATAATACACAACAACAACAACAACAGTAACAGCAATGATAATACACTACAACAACAACAACAGTAACAGCAATGATAATACACAACAACAACAATAACAGTAACAGCAATGATAATACACTACAACAACAACAACAGTAACAGCAATGATAATACACAACAACAACAATAACAGTAACAGCAATGATAATACACAACAATAACAACAACAGTAACAGCAATGATAATACACTACAACAACAACAACAGTAACAGCAATGATAATACACAACAATAACAACAACAGTAACAGCAATGATAATACACTACAACAACAACAACAGTAACAGCAATGATAATACACTACAACAACAACAACAGTAACAGCAATGATAATACACAACAATAACAACAACAGTAACAGCAATGATAATACACTACAACAACAACAACAGTAACAGCAATGATAATACACAACAATAACAACAACAGTAACAGCAATGATAATACACTACAACAACAACAACAGTAACAGCAATGATAATACACTACAACAACAACAACAGTAACAGCAATGATAATACACTACAACAACAATAACAGTAACAGCAATGATAATACACTACAACAACAACAACAGTAACAGCAATGATAATACACTACAACAACAATAACAGTAACAGCAATGATAATACACTACAACAACAACAACAGTAACAGCAATGATAATACACTACAACAACAACAGTAACAGCAATGATAATACACTACAACAACAACAACAGTAACAGCAATGATAATACACTACAACAACAATAACAGTAACAGCAATGATAATACACTACAACAACAACAACAGTAACAGCAATGATAATACACTACAACAACAATAACAGTAACAGCAATGATAATACACTACAACAACAACAACAGTAACAGCAATGATAATACACTACAACAACAACAGTAACAGCAATGATAATACACTACAACAACAACAACAGTAACAGCAATGATAATACACAACAACAACAACAGTAACAGCAATGATAATACACTACAACAACAACAACAGTAACAGCAATGATAATACACTACAACAACAATAACAGTAACAGCAATGATAATACACTACAACAACAACAACAGTAACAGCAATGATAATACACTACAACAACAATAACAGTAACAGCAATGATAATACACTACAACAACAACAACAGTAACAGCAATGATAATACACTACAACAACAACAGTAACAGCAATGATAATACACTACAACAACAACAACAGTAACAGCAATGATAATACACTACAACAACAATAACAGTAACAGCAATGATAATACACTACAACAACAACAGTAACAGCAATGATAATACACTACAACAACAACAACAGTAACAGCAATGATAATACACTACAACAACAATAACAGTAACAGCAATGATAATACACTACAACAACAACAACAGTAACAGCAATGATAATACACTACAACAACAACAGTAACAGCAATGATAATACACTACAACAACAACAACAGTAACAGCAATGATAATACACTACAACAACAATAACAGTAACAGCAATGATAATACACTACAACAACAACAACAGTAACAGCAATGATAATACACTACAACAACAACAGTAACAGCAATGATAATACACTACAACAACAACAACAGTAACAGCAATGATAATACACTACAACAACAACAACAGTAACAGCAATGATAATACACTACAACAACAATAACAGTAACAGCAATGATGATACACAACAATAACAACAACAATGCCTACAAGGAAAAACTAGTTTTTAAAAAATGTGGCTGTGTTGCTGGGCCTGTGGTGGTGGTGGTGGTGGTGGTGGTGGTCTTGTTGTCGTTGGTGGTGGTGGTGGTGTTGTCGTTGGTGGTGGTTGTGGTTGTGGTGGTGGTGGTGGCTGTGTTGCTGGTGTTGTGGTGTCGGTGGTGGTAGGGTTGTTTGTGGTGGTGTTTTTGTTGTTGATGGTGGTGGTAGTGTTGTTTGTGGTAGTGTTGTTGGTGGTGGTGTTGTTGTTGTTGTTGTTGGTGGTGGTGGTAGTGTTGTTTGTGTTGGTGGTGTTGTTGGTGGTTGTGTTGTTGTTGTTGGTGGTGGTGGTAGTGTTGTTTGTGGTGGTGTTGTTGTTGTTGGTGGTGGTGGTAGTGTTGTTTGTGGTGATGATGGTGTTGTTGGTGGTGGTGGTAGTGTTATTTGAGGTGGTGGTGTTGTTGGTGGTGGTTGTAGTGTTGTTTGTGGTGGTGGTGGTGGTGGTAGTGTTGTTTGTGGTGGTGGTGGTGGTGGTGGTGGTGGTGGTGGTGGTAGTGTTGTTTGTGGTGGTGGTGTTGTTGGTGGTGGTGGTAGTGTTGTTTGTGGTGGTGGTGTTGTTGGTGGTAGTGGTGGTAGTGTTGTTTGTGGTGGTGGTGGTGGTGGTGGTGGTAGTGTTGTTTGTGGTGGTGGTGTTGTTGGTGGTGGTGGTAGTGTTGTTTGTGGTGGTGGTGGTAGTGTTATTTGTGGTGGTGCTGTTGTTGTTGGTGGTGGTGGTGGTAGTGTTGTTTGTGGTGGTGGTGTTGTTGGTGGTGGTGGTGGTAGTGTTGTTTGTGGTGGTGGTGGTGGTGGTGGTGTTGTTTGTGGTGGTGGTGGTGGTAGTGTTGTTTGTGGTGGTGGTGGTGCTGTTGTTGTTGGTGGTGGTGGTAGTGTTGTTTGTGGTGGTGTGGTTATTGGTGGTGGTGGTGGTGGTAGTGTTGTTTGTGGTGGTGGTGGTGGTGGTGGTGGTAGTGTTGTTTGTGGTGGTGGTGTTGTTGGTGGTGGTGGTGGTAGTGTTGTTTGTGGTGGTGTGGTTGTTGGTGGTGGTGGTAGTGTTGTTTGTGGTGGTGTGGTTGTTGGTGGTGGTGGTGGTGGTAGTGTTGTTTGTGGTGGTGGTGTTGTTGGTGGTGGTGGTAGTGTTGTTTGTGGTGGTGTGGTTGTTGTTGGTGGTGGTGGTAGTGTTGTTTGTGGTGGTGGTGGTGGTGGTGGTGTTGTTTGTGGTGGTGTTGTTGTTTTTGGTGGTG
This sequence comes from Eledone cirrhosa, assembly GCA_964016885.1. Taxonomy (NCBI): domain Eukaryota; kingdom Metazoa; phylum Mollusca; class Cephalopoda; order Octopoda; family Eledonidae; genus Eledone; species Eledone cirrhosa. Next base: position 323,749,420 of record OZ024740.1, read on the forward strand.
GCGGTAGTGTTGTTTGTGGTGGTGGTGGTGGTGGTGGTGGTGGTGGTGGTAGTGTTGTTTGTGGTGGTGGTGTTGTTGTTGGTGGTGGTGGTGGTAGTGTTGTTTGTGGTGGTCGTGGTGGTGGTGGTGGTAGTGTTGTTTGTGGTGGTGGTGTTGTTGGTGGTGGTGGTAGTGTTGTTTGTGGTGGTGTTGTTGGTGGTGGTGGTGGTGCTAGTGTTGTTTGTGGTGGTGGTGGTGGTGGTGGTGGTAGTGTTGTTTGTGGTGGTGGTGTTGTTGGTGGTGGTGGTAGTGTTGTTTGTGGTGGTGTGGTTGTTGTTGGTGGTGGTGGTGGTAGTGTTGTTTGTGGTGGTGGTGGTGGTGGTGGTGGTGGTAGTGTTGTTTGTGGTGGTGTGGTTGTTGTTGGTGGTGGTGGTGGTAGTGTTGTTTGTGGTGGTGGTGGTGGTGGTGGTGGTAGTGTTGTTTGTGGTGGTGGTGTTGTTGGTGGTGGTGGTGGTGTTGTTTGTGGTGGTGTGGTTGTTGTTGGTGGTGGTGGTGGTAGTGTTGTTTGTGGTGTTGATGGTGTTGTTGGTGTTGGTGTTGTTGCTGTTGTTGTTGGCGTTGTTGTTGCTGTTGCTGTTGGGGTTGCCGCTGATGGTGTTGTTGCTGTTGTTGGCGTTGTTGTTGTTATTGCTGCTGTTGGCGTTGTTGTTGCCGCTGATGGTGTTGTTGCTGTTGTTCATGGCGTTGTTGTTGCTGTTGCTGTTGGGGTTGCCGCTGATGGTGTTGTTGCTGTTGTTGGCGTTGTTGTTGTTATTGCTGCTGTTGGCGTTGTTGTTGCCGCTGATGGTGTTGTTGCTGTTGTTCATGGCGTTGTTGTTGCTGTTGCTGTTGGGGTTTACAACAAGGTCGAGTAAAAGTGCACAATGGCAAGACTAAGTTAAAATGAAGATATCATAATAATAACAATCATCACCATTACTGTTATTACCATTGTTATCATAATTACCAGCGTCTTTACTATCATCGTCATCGTCATCATCGGCGTCGTCATCGTCGTCATCATCATCATCGTCTCTCACACTTTTGTTGCTGTTGTTCATGTTGTTGGCGGTTTCTAAAAGTCATCAAATAATAAAGAAATAGAGATTGCTAGGAATCGATGTGTTACACTGAATGAATAATGCATATATATATGTGTGTGTGTATGTATGTGTGTGTACGTGTGTGTGTGAGTGTGTGTGTGTGAGTGAGTGAGTGTGTCTGTGTTTGTGTGTGTGTGTGTGTGTGTGTTTGTTGTGTGTGTGTGTGTGTGTGTGTGTGTGTGTGTGTGTGTGTGTGTGTGTGTGTGTGTGTGTGTGCGTGCGTGCGTGTGTGTGTGTGTGACTTACTGAGGGGCATATATCTATCTATCTATTTATCTATCTGTATATATAAGTGTGTGTGTGTGTGTGTATAATGACTGTGTTGGACGAGGTGATGGTTTTTACTTTAATGTGTTAGTTGTGATGATGGTTTAAAGTCTTCAATATATAACAGAAATGACTCTGGTTGTGGTGATA
>OZ024740.1:323755957-323760957 GCA_964016885.1 Eledone cirrhosa
TAAAATTTTCTTAATTTACGTCTTTCATATATATATATATATATATAGGATGGTGTTCTGCAGTTTCTGTCTAACAAGGCAATAGTGGAAGATATTTGTCCAAGGTGTCAACAGGCAAGGAGACTTACATTTTTCACCACATGGTCAATGAATTTTTGAGAAACTCTGGCTATGATACCACAATTAAGTGATATTCTAAGTACGAGAGAAACATCATTGTCGGTGTTTTTGTTTTTCTTCTTTCATATGGGAGGAGTTATTCCGTCACGTGGTGTATTTACTTCACACTAAACTCATATATAGACCCAGCCCATGTCTCGCGAGATTAAATTGCTACAAATACACAATCTCATTAAATAATTTCATTAATATTTCTAATTAATTCGATGCACTCAAATCAATATCCATTACCATATATTTCGAAATTAAAATAGTAAAATATTTCTTGGGAGAAAAGAATCTAAAGAACACACTGATTGTTGTTGTTGTTGTTGTTGTTGTTGTTAATACTCTAGTCGTTCTTGCAGTTACCGTTGTCGTTGTTGTTGTTGTCGTTGTTGTTGTCGTTGTTGTTATTGCTGCCGTTGTTGTTGTTATTGTTGTCGTTATTAATGTTCTAGCTGTTGTTGTTGTTGTTGTTGTTGTTGTTGTTGTCATTTTTGTTGTTATTATCGTTGTTGTTATTGTTGTTATTGTCGTTGCTCCTTTTGCGGTTTCTATCATTTCACCGCCATTCATCAGCGATATCATCATCACCACTACCACCACCACCATCACAGCACTTCCATAACAACAGCTATCACCATTATCAACACCAACAACATTATCGCCACCACCACCATCATCACCATCATCATCATCATCATCATAGCTACAACAATCACCATTGTTATCGTAATCAGCCCCATCATCACCACCACCACCACCCACAATACCAGCACCACAACAACAACCATCACATCCTCACTAACTCACATCACCACCACCCTACCATCGCCTCCATCATTATAACCACAACCATCACCATCGTTATCGTCATCAGCCCAATCACCACCACCACCACCACATCACCCACAATACCAGCACCACAACAACAACCATCACATCCGCACTCCCTCACATCACCACCACCCCACAATCACCACCATCACCATCGTTATCGTCATCAGCCCCATCACTACCAACAATACCAACACCACATCAACAACCATCACACCCCCACTCCCACCACTCCCTCACCACATCCCCCACCGCCACCACCATCATCAATATAGTCATCTGTTATATATCATTCTCCTATATTACCACAACGTGTTAAGAAGTTTTGTTGATGAGATTAAAATGGATTAAAACAAAATGAAGCTCCTATTAGAAAACCTAGAGCACTACACCACACACACAAGCATACATACACATACAGCCACACAAACATATATACCTATGTGTGATGCGTATGAAAGTATGTATATATGTAAATATTCATATACACGACACACCAGACATACATCTGTCACCCCACATATGTCTGTGTGTGGGGGATGACGGTGTATAATGTTGTAGTGATATAGCTCTCTAAATATATATATATATCAAAGGTATATATTGAGTTAGAAACTCAAAATAATCTCTTACAATAAAATAGTTCTAAGAAAGAGATTTTTCCGAGCCGTATATCATAATTGAACATAAAAGAGAGATAAACACAGATATATACATATATGTGTTCAAATCGTAAGGGATCAGGTTCACTAAGGTGAAAAAAATACTAACTATGGACAATAGGGTTTGCCAGACTCAATTTAGAATAAATCAAGAAAATAAATACAAACCGGAATTGTGGTAACTACCAATCACCCATACAGCGCTTGGCTATGTTGTTTCGCAAATTAATTGCGAAGAGAATTACCAATTCTTGCTCATCAGTGGGTGGAAATTAGTAAACTTCTCACTTCTAAGAATATCAGACAACTGAATAGTGTGCGGATATATAATAACGCACATGGTAGTAGAACTTAGCGTGTCTCACAAACTCACACCACTAAAAATAGCAGCCAAGTTTACTCGACATTTAAATTAGCTCGACAAATTAACGGAGCCGAATATATCAAAGGTATATATTGAGTTAGAAACTCAAAATACTCTCTTAGAATAAAATAGCTCTAGGAAAGAGATTTTTCCGAGCCGTATATCATAATTGAAGCAAGAATTGGTAATACTCTTCATAATTAATTTGCGAAACAGCATAGCCAAACGCTGTATGGGTGATCGGATTGTATTTATTCCGGTTTGTATTTATTTTCTTGATTTATTCTTAAATTGAGTCTGGCAAACCCTATTGTCCATAGTTAGTATTTTTTCACCTTAGCGAACCTGGTCCCATACGATTTGAACTCATATATGTATATGTCTGTGTTTATCTCTCTTTTATATTCAATTATATATATATATATATATATATATATATATATATATATATATATATATATATATATATATATATATCAAGATAAGCAGAACAAGTAAAATTCAACCAATTTTTCAAAATAAATCAAAATTAATTTACAATTAAAATTAATCAAAATTAAAAAATATAATATAAATATTTACCTATTCGAGTGGCTCTTACTGTACAGTTTCACTTTGCAAAACATTAGATATCACATGGATATTAATGGAAAAGCAAAGATCATCAGAGAAGCATTTTCCTTTCCTAGGGTTAAAAACCCCAGGAACGATAAGATATATGACCTCACTCCAACTAATACAGGTCTGAAAGGTCGTGAAAGCGACCCATAAATACGTTGGTGTAAAGTAAAGGCGGGAAATCGTAGACTTGTTGTCTATGTTCGCCACCAAAAATAAATTTAGCAGCTAGATAGAACGACATAATTTTTTCTCTACATAATCGGAGAATAATGAATAAGGTTAATATATATCTGAGGGTACAATGTACCCCCAGAAATACATAGGTTGTCTATGATTCAAGGTGGTTCTATGGTAATAATTTGATATACCAGAACTTAATATCAAGATAAGCAGAACAAGTAAAATTCAACCAATTTTTCAAAATAAATCAAAATTAATTTACAATTAAAATTAATCAAAATACATGGGAAGGGACGAGGGATATAAGAACACACGCCTTGTCCGTTCCCTTGTCGTTTCACTTTGGATTGCCTCGGGAACGTAACCTTATTATGTAAGAATCTGTCTGATGATGTCATGGCACTGGGTAAACGGAATCGTGTGGCCACTGTCGTCATTGAAATATGTATCACAGAATTATCAATAAAGGACTTTAACATCTGAAACTACTTCGCATTTTCTTATTATTATGTATATATATATATATAATAATAATGCTACCATTCTATTTTATATCAATGTGAACTGCTATTTCTAATAGCCATCTTTTCACCCCTTGATAATTTGTGTGTGAGACACGTTGGCTGAGGGCTTCTGACAGGAACTAAAAGATTGACTCTTTTTAGCTTCCCGTCCCCACGTAAAATTTGTAAATCGGTGGCTAGTTGAGAGATAGAGTCCTATCGGTTGCCAGTTGCTAATCGCTTTACCGTGTCGGTTGTCACAAACAGTCATGACCAGCATGGGTCGGTGTTTGGATTCTGTCGATCGATTGGTTATTGATTAAGCGATACCCGCTGATGAAGCCGCATAAGTCGATTGTGCATTGTTGCATAATATATGCAGACAGATGGTGCAGTGCACCTTACTGCTGCATTAGTGCGGCGGAAACTCGAGTCCAGGAACGTTATAGGCACCCGTTTTACGTGTGTTGTATTGAAGCGAATAACTATGTGTATACTCTGGTAATGTATCTTACATTGCCCATGGAGTACGCTGAGATACAACCGTTACTGGCATTGATAAATATGGTGAGTCCGTCAACCCTTATTATATATATATATATACATATATGTATATGTATATATATATATATGTATATATATATATATGTATATATATATATATATATATATATATATATATATATATATATATATATGAAAAAGTATGACCCCGACGGCAGCTCAAGCCGTTTCGACGGCTAATTCAGTCCAGAAATAGCCGTCGAAACGGCTTGAGCTCTGCCGTCGGGGTCATACTTTTTCCTATTACCCACTCTACTACCCTAACTATTGAGTACTCTGGTGCGTTATGGTTCATCTGGTTCCTTACCACAATTCCTTCGTTATATATATATTCAATATATTATGTCTAAATAGTTACTCTGTACTTTCGAATGTTTAAACAGGTGAAATTCCAGAATAACAAGACTCACTAATTTAGCCTTAATAAAATGAACACTAAAACTCTACCTCGGTATTTCCGTCAACAACATACGGATATATATATATATATATATACATTTACTCTCCCTTTTCCTATCCCCTCTTTCTCTATTACGTCTCTATGTATGTATGTAAAGGAAAACAGCAGTTTCAATTCCTTAACTGAGTGACAGACACTTCATTTGATGTTGCTGCAGTCTCCTCAGCTGAAAATGAGCACTAGCTGTAACTCAGAGTTTAGTCTACGATAGTCAAGCCTCCTGCCCATGGGAAGAGCCTTATACACTCCGCGAAATCAATTCTGTTCTTTCTCGGAAAATATATCTGGGAAGCCATGTTTGCTGCAGAAGATCTTTTATTATTTCAATTTACTGAGGGCGGAGGATTGGCAGTATCGGTAGAGGGTCGGACAACATGCTTTCCAGCATAGAGTTACGGCTCTTTATGATCTGAGTTCAAATCCTGCCGAGGTTAACTTTGACTTTCATCCTTACGAGGTCAATAAAATAAAGTACCAATCACACACTGGGGTCGATTTAATCGACTTTCACCTCCCCCAAAATTGATGGCCTTGTGACTATTTAAGAAACCATTATTAAAGGGCGGTGAATCGGCAGTATCGGTAGTGTGTCGAACTCCATGCTACAAAGCATGGAGTTACGGCCCTTTATGATCTGAATTCAAATC
>OZ024740.1:323768457-323795957 GCA_964016885.1 Eledone cirrhosa
ATGTTTATACAAACTATACATTGAATATGTAGATATGTACACATTACCAAATTGTACTTATTTCCTGATGATTTCAAATAAATGAAAGTTCTAATCGTGTACAATTTATGTTCATTTTTTTGTGTTATATGCCCTATTATCTAGACCAGCGTTTCTCAACCTTTTTACCCTTGTGGCACCCTTGAAATAGGTTCATGTCTCAGGGAACCCCTACATAAAAATTATTATATACCATTATTAATATCTATCTCTTATATTGACCTAGTTTTAAATAATATAAGAGGTTGAAGCCTTTCTTAAAATAAACAAGGATTTTCCGACAATATGCCGTAAATGCATAGTAAAATTACGAATATAAAATTAAACAAACATTACTTTTAAGAAATACATTAGTTTATTTATAACTCGTTCTCGCGGAACCACTAGCGACCACTTGCGGAACCCTAGGGTTCCGGGGAACACCGGTTGAGAAACGCTGATCTAGACTATAATTTCTAAAGTAAAAAGAAAAAAAGTTTCTATATAAACATTTCAAATTCCGCTCATCGTTTCGAAACACGTTCGTTTGTTTATCTCTCACTATCTATGTATAGCTTTAAAATAATGGCAGAAAATGTAACGAACATTTGGAGTAATGGTACCATTTCCACCTGGCAAGATATGAGTTCGTGTCTCGAAAGCGCTTATGTCCAAGTTTCTTCAAAAAATTGTATATATATTTATATATTACTGGTAATTGCTATGTTTCTAAGAATGAAAACTGAACGTGTAAGTAGTGAGTCAATTTCCCTTGGAGTTATAGAAGATACAATATCACACGGCCATTCTAACGCAATGTAACCCAATCTATGTTGTCTTATCTGTTTTATTTTAATAACTGTAAAATATGGTTTGGAGTAGATGTGTTTGATTGTTCTATAAGACTGAGCCACCAAGTAGAGAGTACCTTCATTGGCATATTATACAATAATATATAAGCATGAACGCCACATTATTCTATTCTGAAATAAATGACAAACAAATTAATCGGGTCTGATTTAGTAAAGTAAAAGAGGGTGAAGGAGAGGCGTGGCAAGAGAAGGGTGGAGTGGGTATGGTCTGGCAGACCCGGGTGCAGGTGTGAAGGGCACAATTTCTTCTGATTTTTCATGCATATAAATTAAGGTGGGGGGTGTCAAGTGTACATTTGCCTCCGGGCTCTGAGAACCCTTGCTAAACCTAGCTTGCTGGCTGTCATCAGCACTGTATACCTTCCGGTCAATCGATTGAACGTTTGAAAGTATATACTTTCCTTATGCATATTAACGGCTGACTAACTCACTCGATATGCAAATTAGGCTGCTCAGCCGTTAATATGCATAAGGAAAGTATATACTTTCAAATGTTCAATCGACTGACAGGAAAATATACGGTGCCGATGACAGCTAATAAGCTAGAAACTAGTTCATCGTTCCTTTGTCAATGTTGAACAAAAGGACAACGATGGTTGCCGAACACTGTACGGCTTAATTCGGGCTGTTTATTTTATCGACTCCGCAAGGATGAAAGGCAAAGTTATCCTCGGCGGGATTTGAACTCAGATCATAAAAGGCCGTAACTCTATTCTGCAAAGCATGGCGTCCGAATCCCTACCGATACTGCCAATCCACCGCCCTTACTACCAGTAGTAATGATATTAAAACTAAATAGCTAATGTTGCTATATAGATATGTGTAGATAAAGAAACGATTATACCAATGCAAAAATCTTTGATCTGTTGTATACTGTTGTATACTGTTGTATACTGTTGTATACAACAGTATACTATATTGAAGGAGCAAAACACATGAATTTGTAGAAGGTTGATAGTGAGGAAAATACCACCTGGATAGAGAGAACTTAATACTATCAGATATGTAAGATATATATACTTATATATATATATATATATGTGTGTGTGTATGTGTACAGTATATGTGTATATAAATATGTATATATATATATATGTATAACGAAGGAAGTCAGGTAAGGAACCAGATGGACCATAACACACCAGAGTACTCAATACTTAGGGTAGTAGAGTGGGTAATAGGAAAATGTTTAACCCCGACGGAAGAGCTCAAGCCGTTTCCACGGCTATTTCTGGACCAGAAATAGCCGTCGAAACGGTTTGAGCTCTGCCGTCGGGGTTAAACATTACATTTTCATATATATATATATAATATATATATATATATATATATATATATATAAGGGGGTGTTAAAGTTTGCTTGAAGCATTGTGAAATATGTAAAATATGTAGTTTAGAAAGCCACAACAATGCAGATGGGAAATCTCGAGGTAGGAAGTGAGTGAGAAATAGGAGAAAAGTGGAAAATGAGACAAAAAGGAAAACAAAACAAAGGTAGAAGGGTTACCTCCACTACGGTAACCTTTCTACCTTTGTTTTGTTTTCCTTTTTGTCTCATTTTCCACTTTTCTCCTATTTCTCACTCACTTCCTACCTCGAGATTTCCCATCTGCATTGTTGTGGCTTTCTAAACTACATATTTTATATATATATATATATATATATATATATATATATATATATATATATAACAACTAGAAATTGATTAACATATAAATAAACATATGAAAAAATCACAGGGGATAATTTTTACAAGTGTGCAAGCACACCGAGCTAGGTAGGTAACGAAGCTGGTGTGATGTGTGTATTTTTAGTAGATACAGCACGTGTTACTGGCCAGTCGCTGATTTGAACTTAATGCGTAGACACAGATGGCTGGACTTCTTCCTTGTCGAAAATCCAAGTATCGGCCTCCGTGGTTTACCATTCGATTAATTGGTGAAATATATTTCTTTAATGGAATATATACAGGGAAGATTAATCATATTATAAGGTATTTATTTTTTAAGTTCTAGTTAACTTTATTTAGTTACCTACCTAGCTATGTGTGCTTACACACTTGTAAAAATTATCCCCTGTGATTGTTTCATATGTTTATTTATATGTTAATCAATTTCTAGTTGTTATAAAATGCTCGGACCTATTCATTAGAATCTTGGAGCTTATTTTACGGGTGATATGGCGCATGCCTTTCTGGCATGACACCCATAATTTTGATTTAGATTAAATTCACTTTGATTTATCTTAATTTTGGATATAGATATATAAATACGGCTCCTTAATTGTAGAGCTAACTTGACTGCTGTTTCTAGTTGTCGATAACCCTATTTACGCCACTGGGACGAAGCTGGTGTGATGTGTGTATTTTTAGTAGATACAGCAGGTGTTACTGGCCAATCGCTAATTTGAACTTAATGCGTAAACACAGATGGCTGGACTTCTTCCTTGTTGAAAATCTAAGTATCGGCCTCCGTGCTTCACCATTCGATTAATTGGTGAAATATATTTCTTTAATTGAATATATACAGGGAAGATTTATATGTTAATCAATTTCTAGTTGTTATAAAATGCTCGGACCTATTCATTAGAATCTTGGAGCTTATTTTACGGGTGATATGGCGCATGCCTTTCTGGCATGACACCCATAATTTTGATTTAGATTAAATTCATTTTGATTTATCTTAATTTTGTATATATATATATATATATATATATATATATAAAGATATATATATGTATAAACGAAATATATCAAAATTATGACACTGGGAGACACCTACACACACAGACGAAAGACTTATGGGAAACAAAGTAATCCACACAGTTATTCAAACAGTGGATTGAGCTAGGCTGAGGAAACTTCAAGTAAATTGAGTTTCATGGGAATGTAGAGGAATTGACAAAATATGATTCTACCATAATAATAATTGTTTCTCTTTTGGCACAAGGCCAGCAATTATACCAGTTCATTACTGGTACTTTATTTTATCGACCCCCGTAAGGATGAAAGGCAAAGTTAAGCTCGGCGGGATTTTAACTCAGAGCATAAAGGGGCGTAACTCTATGCTGCAAAGCATGGCGTCTGACCTTCTACCGATACTGCGAATCTACCATAATAATAATAATAATAATAATAATAATAATAATAATAATGAGGAAAGAAGAAGAAGAAGAAGAAGAAGAAGAAGAAGAAGAAGAAGAAGAAGAAGAAGAAGAAGAAGAAGAAGAAGAAGAAGAAGAAGAAGAAGAAGAAGAAGAAGAAGAAGAAGAAATATGCCCATATTTAACTACACTATTTATATACTTTTGGGGAGAGGTTGGAAGAGCTCTATATAGAAGACCCACTAATATACTCCACTACACCCCCAAAATCTCGCAAAACCCCAAAAACTCCGCTACTCACCCAAATATAAAAGACCCCCAGTAAAATGACCCGTCAACACTCCAAACCCATAAGGTTCACCGCTCCTACCAAACACAGAAAACCCCTGTAAAAAGACACGCCACTACCGTCAACCTCTACACTCTTAATCAATAGAACTCATAAAGATATTTATCAGATCTGTAAAGATTAGGGAGAACCTTAACCACATATATCTGAACTTTATATAAAAAAGGGGGGAAGCGGAAACGATTTCAGAATTATCTCGTGTCTATATATTATATATTATATATACTAAGGCGGTGGATTGGCAGTATCGGTAGAGGGTCGGACGGCATGCTCTGACGCATAGAGTTACGGCCCTTGCCATTCTGAGTTCAAATCCCGCCGAGGTTAACTTTGCATTTCATCCTTACGGGGTCGATACAATACAGTACCAGAAATACACTGGGTATTTGCTGGCCTTGTGCCAAAAGTAGAAACAATTATATATACTACTGTTTTATATGTATCTCTTTAATAGCTGTTATATACATTCGTTTGTAACGTATGTAGACATTAATTGAAATGAATAACTACCTACATAAAATAGACACGAGCATATCTTCAAGCACTCACACATACATACGTATATATGTATGTATATATATATATATTTTTTTTTTAAGGTTTATGTTTATATAGGTAGGTATGTATATGTATATATGTATATATGTGTGTGTGTGAATATGTATTATATATGTGGGTGTGGGTGGGTGAGTGTATAAGAAAATGTATATATACTTTTCAAAACTTAAATGTATATATGTGTGTGTGCGTGTGTGTGTGTGTGTGTGTGTGTGTGTGTGTGTGTGTGTGTTCAAAATAAGGTGGATGTAGCAGATTTGTTCCAGAGAAGGATAGAGAAAGTGCGAAAATGGAAGTGAGAAAGCAACATAGGGAAATAATCGCCTTCAGTACTAGACTGGTACTTTTTTATCGACCTTAAATAGATGAAAGGAAAAGTTGACCTCGGTGGGATTTGAACGTAGGGAGCAGAGATCCAAAACGAATACTATAAAGTATTCTATCCGACATTCTAACGACTCTGCTAATTCGTCGCCTCTTTTCGCGACGAAAGGGCCGTGCAAATCATAGAAGTGTCCCTGATAGCTCCTACTCTATTTTTTCTTGTTTTAAATCCCATATTTTCTTAGACAATGAGGTAGGTTTGCGAAGTTCTGGATTTTTAAATGAGAGGGTGTGCAACATCTGGATAATCATATTACATAACTCCATCAACCACGTCGAGAACAATTAGTTTGCATCTTCAATTCACACAAATACGAATTAACCAGCATAGAGGGAAACTTCTTTATCTTCTTATAAATATATATATATATATATAATGACGTATTATTCGTTTTTTCCCGTTCTTTGCCAGCGAACGTTACCACGAACTAAAGTATCGTCTTCCTGTCTTCCTCCGGTTGCAACGTTTTTTGAAATATCCAGTTCTGCGTTTACAGATTGACTTTGTTAGTTTCAGAAGATCCCGTTAAGGGTGAAAGCAGCGATTCTTTGCTTAAACTTTAATCTGTTATTTTAATAAATATATATATATATATATATTATTATATTATATTTTGAGAATAAACTCTCAGTCATTTACAATAATTAAGCTCCAGGAAAAGGGGCTCTTCCGAGCAGTTAAATACATTTAAAATATATGATAAACACGAAATGTGTTTATATTGCAACAGACAAAGTTAGCTATTAATGAAATAAACTAATTAAAGTGAATACAATTTGTCTGTGTCGATATAAGTCAATAAAGACAAGCTTATATTGGCAACGGCCATGATTCCTGGACAGATTTAAATTTCAAAATTCAAACCTGTTCTGTAGACGAATTTGAACCTCGAAACCTAAATAAGTTTCGCAACGGTGGAATGTGAATTGAAAAGTAAAGAGAATCGAAATGGAATAGAAATAAAAGAGTGAAATATCCAAATCTTCTGTGCTTATCAAGAGGAATCCAGTAAAATTAGTATTTCTCACATCAAAAATTTTGCAGGTCTGACTACACGTGTGTAGGCAGGCCAAAACTAGCCGTCCCGCATTCACGGTGCTAGAAATAACAGCCGCTTATGCAGGATTAAGGATCAGCTCTACAATAAAGGAGCCATACATTATATTATATTTTGAGAATAAACTCTCAGTCGTTTACAATAATTAAGCTTGTCTTTATTGACTTATATCGACACAGACAAATTGTATTCACTTTAATTAGTTTATTTCATTAATAGCTAACTTTGTCTGTTGCAATATAAACACATTTCGTGTTTATCATATATTTTAAATATATATATATATATATATATATATATATATATATATATATATATATATATATATATATATATAGTGTTCGGAAAAGATTGTTTTGGTAAAAAGAGGAGTAAGCAGGAGAAAGCTGTCAACAATCGTTGTTTTAGTTACGATGGAGAATTTTATAAAAATAACAAAATAAGATGCTGAGGTTACATATATCGTTTACTCATTATAATTTTCTCCACGGTTTTCCACGCAATCTTGATGTCCTTCATGCATTAGCTGTTGTTATGAGAACGGTATCCTGAGATGAAAATCGATATGTTTGATATGCCGCTGGCAGGAAAAAACCGGTCCTAATGCCTGTGTGTCCAGCATATATATGAGACGATATATAATATATATCAGAATTGAATCAGTCTCAAACTAGTTAGACCATTATTCAACAGAATACTCGATACTTGGGATAGAGGAGTAGGACAATATTAGAAAAAGTCGGGGCCTGACGGCTCGGCTCTTGTCGTAACCCAACTCTTTCTAATACACACACTCATATATATATAAATATTGAATTTTCGTTTATACTGTATGAAATTATAAAATGTTCTTGCCAGTGTGATCTTCTTCCACACATACAGATGTGTGTGTGTGTGAGTGTGTGTGTATGTGTGTCTGTGTGTGTGTGTATCTGTCTGTGCGTGTGGGGGCGCGCGTGTATGTGTGTGTGTGCGTGCGTGTATCGGTCCGGGGCTTATTTTATTGTTCATTGTTCATGAAATGGCTATATCATCAACATTTATCACAAATCTTTCACACACACACCACACACACACACACACACACACACACACACACACACACACACACACATACACACACACAGTATATATGTATTAGCAAAAGTTTTGCATAGGATGCTGTTTTACTTTTTTATTTCCGGTAAATAACCTTGATAGAATATTTTGGGTAGAAAGTTCCATTTCATGTTATAATTTTTCCGGTGGTAATAAAAAATAAACTAAAAATGACAGCTCCAAAAGTTTCTTCCTCCATTAATTTAAGTTTCTATACTTCCTGACATCTGTTTTCTACATTAACTGGCCATAAATTACTGTAGAGCTGACAACACATTCTTTTATGACAAATTCAAACTCACACAGTTATTAATATTGATTTCTATTTTAAGCACAAGGTCAGAAAATTTGGGGGAAAGACAAAGTTGATTAAATAAATAAACAAGCCCCAGTATATAACTGGTACGCTATTTTATCGACCCGGGAGAACGAAAAGCAAAGTTGACCTCGTTCAGATTTGAATTCCGAATATAATGGGTCTGAACAAATACTTCATTGCATTTGTCAGACGCTCTACAAATTCTGTCAAAGCACCACCGCCATGCACCAAGGATTTAATATCAACTAATTTTGCTCCTTCCATGAACGTAATGCTACTCAATAGTTAGGGAGTTCAACGGACTATTTTGAGGTCCTCGGTTTGGTCTCACGGCGTAGCATATTATGTCTGCTCGTTAGGCCTGTGTTTATCCTGGTTTCATGGCGTGAAGCGACTGAGAGTACAAGACTACTCCCTGGACAGGACGCCTGTCCATTGCAGGGTTAAACACCACCAGCTATTGCTGGTATTCATTTTCAGCTGAGTATAATGGAGCATGTTATTTTTACCATACCCTCGGGTTGATCCAAATCATGTGAGTGAAACTGATTAGATGGAACCTGTGTGGAAGGAAACACATCAGATGAACTGGCCGGCCCTGTCACATATGGTGTCACGTTGATTTTCATTGGGTACTACATTACTGTTACACGTGTCTGCGGAACACTTAACCACATATACTATGAAATAAGATGGTTTTACCTGAAGTCAACGATGCAGTAGACATGTACTGTGTCACATTGAATCTCCCTGAGAATTACATTAGAGGTACACGTGTATGTTGAATACTCGATCACTTAGATATTAATAAAATGTACAGACATTCTACTGACATTTCTATCGTGCAGTAATGGATCAAACACGAATATTTTTCTGTGAGGTTGGAGTCTTCCAAATAATTTATCAGTAGATCAAAAAATTCTGAACAATCACCGTCGAAACCGACGAAAGTCCATCCTATTCCATCTAAATACTACTGCCCTCACAACTATTAATATTGGTTTCTGATTTAAGCACAAGGCCAACAATTTTTGGGGAGGCGAATGTCTCTTGGTGCATTACTGGTACATTATTTTATCGACCCCGTAAGGATGAAAGGCAAAGCTAACCTCGGCAGGATTTGAACTCAGATCGTAAAAAGGCTCTAACTCCATGCCATAGTGCAAGTTGTCCGACGCTCTACCGATACTGCCAATCCACCGCCCTCTCCACCACCACCACCACCACCATCACTATTAATATTGACTTTGTATATTGTCAAAAGAAACCAATTTATTTGATTGGAACTTATGCTGAAAACAATATACAGTTCTTTAGCAGTACTTGTCGCTAGTTTAGGAACATTTTACTGCCGTTTATTTGGCTCCAGGAATCTCGAAGACATTCTATTTGGCAAATTGTCAAAGAAAATAGCCAGGCTGTAACAAAATATCTCTGATCAATGAACATAACAATTTTTCAATTATCCCCGCTGACGATAGACTATCACACACAAACGCACACACACACGTACACACACACATATATATGTACATATGTATATATATATATATATATATATATATATATATATGTATATATATATATATGAGAGGAAGAGGGAAGAGAGAGAGAGAGAGATGTATGAATATAGATATAGATATATATTTAACATTCCAACTTTCACTCAAGACAAAAGATTAAAGTCAGTTATAACGAAGAGGAATCAGCATGAGTATATACGTACATACACACACACACACATACACCCATATATATATATTTTATATATATATATATATATATATATATATATATATATATATATATATATATATATAAATTAACATCAAGGAGCAAGCCGAAAGAAACGAAGTCAAAAACACACATTCATACACCACACACACGCACACACACACACACACACACACACATATATATATATATATATATATATATATATATATATATATATATGTATATATATATATTATATATATATATATATATATATATATATATATATATATATATATATATATATATATATATATATATATACATATACACATACATATATATGTATCTCTATATATTTGTATATATATAAATATATATATATGTGTGTGTGTGTGTGTGTGTGTTTGTGTTTGCTGGATGTGTATGCGCGTATGTGTATACCTATATCCTAGTAAAGCAATGGGAGTTAACGAATCATTTGTTGATTGCCATCTTAAAAGATATTTTGCTGGGAGTCTATAATAAAATTGGCGAAAAGTCGTATAAATGGTGACAAGAAGACTGCCACAAACGTTACTGATATGTCTCTCGTTATAGCGAATAAGCATATCAATGCGTGAGTGTTGTGTCTGAGTAGCCCATGTTTATTGCGTATATATACACTTATATATGCACTGTCTAATAAATCTGTCATTTGCTTCCAAGATGGTCGGTTTATAAAATAGCTACCAATGCAGCCATTTTACATATTAACTCACTGTGGTGTGTATTGTGTCTGAGTAGCCCAGCTTTAATAGGTATATATATATATATATATATATATATATATATATATATATATATATATATATATATATATATATATATATATATATATATATATATATATTTATATATATATATATATATATATATACCTATAAAACCTGGGCTACTCAGACACACACACATATATATCTATATATACACACACTGGCTAATAAATCTGTCAATTATTTCCAAGATAGCTGGTTTTGAAATGGCCACCATGGCAGCCATCTTACATATTATCTTACGTATTGTGTGTGCGCGCGTGTGTGTGTGTGTGTGTGTGTGTTTCTCTGTATGTGTGTGTGTGTGTATGTGTGTGTGTGTGTGTGTGTGTGTGTGTGTGTGTGTGTGTGTGTGTGTGTATCTGTGTGTGTCTGTGTGTGTGTGGGTGGGAGCTTATGTGTGTGTCTACGTGTGAGTTTGTTCGTGTGCGTGTGTGGGAGCTTATGTGTGTGCATGCGTGTGAGTTCGTGTATGTGAGTTTGTGTGTGAGTTTGCATGTGTGTCCGTGTGTGCAGTTACTGCAACACAGACATGGTGTTTCTGTATAAGCGACATTATATGAAGTAGCGGTAGAGGGTCGGACGCCATGCTTTGCAGCATAGAGTTACCGCTCTTTATGATCTGAGCTCAAATCCCGCCGAGGTTAACTTTGCCTTTCATCATTACGGGGTCGATAAAATAAAGTACCAGTAATGCACTGGGTCTTTTGCTGGCCTTGTGCCAAAAGTAGAAACAATTATATGAAGTAGCCTCTAAAATAGTTATGTCTCATTGGCTCATTTCTTCTGTTTCTTGGTCTGCCTGCCAGTCTCTCCATCTCTATCTCTGTCTCTCTCTCTCTCTCTCTCTCTCTCTCTCTCTCTCTCTCTCTCTCTCTCTCTCTCTCTCTCCATCTCTCTCCCTTTTTCTCTCTCTCTTTATTTCCTACATTGGACTATATTATATCCTGTACATTAAATAAAACTATTAATAAAATAACAAATAACAATTGAAATCCCCAATAGGGGGGAGGCGTTACACAGGGGTTGTACACACCCCGAAAAAAATGTACAACCCTCATTTCCAGGAGCACCAAGAGCGAGTACTCCCTTCCTCTCTTCCTCTTTTTCCTCAACCTACAGGCTTATATAGAGAGAAGGCCCAACCACTCGGGCCATCTTTGCCACATTCACCCATCTTTTATAAAATTTGCTGGAGTACAGCACCTCTCTCTCCATCCTGATTCTTCTTCCAAAATGATATACGAAAAAATGAATCAGTTCGCCGGAGAGAAAGGTGTCTGACCTCAGCCCTTTTAACCACGTCCACCATATAACCTCTTTCACCATGGCCATAACACATAGGAAAACCGCCTCTCCCTCGTTTTTGAAGGAGGGTGGCGGTTTGTTCATGACAATGGACTCGGTGGTCAACTGGATTGGCCCCACACGCGACAATAGTCGTTCTACATAGCCCCACAGGTTGGTAACGCCCGGGAAGTGTACAAATGCGTGCGCGCCGGTTTCCTCGTCGCGCACGCATCTCGGATAAATCTTTTTCGAAGGGTCCCTGCCCCGGCGCCCGTGTCTGTACAGCTTGTCTCGAACTGGTAGAGCTCCTCGGTAACACTGCCAGGCCAGGAACTTTTGGAAGTTGTCCATTGGTCCCGGGTGGAAGGTCTACCGAACAGACTGGCCAGTTCGTCCTCCTCTACGCCTAGAGTTTCTCCGAGCGCGTCGTCGCACTTGCTGCGGACCAACCCTCTATAGAATGTCGAAGTGGAGTCTCCACTGATCGCGGGCATAGATAGATAGATAGATAGATAGATAGATAGATAGATAGATAGATAGATAGATAGATAGATAGATATGTTTCTTTATTAGCCACAGGGGAACAAAAGAAGGGGACAAATACAAAGGGGGGAGTTTACATACAATAAAAACGTGTAATATAGATAGATAGATAGATAGATAGATAGATAGATAGATCGATAGATAGATAGATATATTTCTTTTATTTGCCACTAGGGCATCAAAAGTGGGACAAGTACAAAGGGGGGAGTTTACACAAAAAGGCGTCCTCAATAAGGAGGAGGCAATAACAAAATATAAAAATAAAATAAGATATAACAAAAAATAAAATTTTTAACAAAATCCTCAATAGAGAGGAGGCGCCTTGGGGGGTCGCACACACCCCCGAAAAAAGTGTGCAACCCTTCTCCTCAGGAGCACAGAGAAGGGGTGCTCCCTTGGTCTTTCATCTTCCTCACCTATAGTCTGATGTAGAGTGAAGGCCCATTCACACGGGCCATTCTCGCCACTTTCACCCATCTTTCATAGAAACGGCTGGGGTGCAGCACCTCTCTCTCCATCCTGATCCTTCTTCCGAAATGATATCGGAAGAAACGGACCAGTTGTTGGCCAGAGAGAAAGGTGCCCGACCTCAGTCCTTTCAGACGCGTCCACCATACAACCTCTTTCGCCATGGCTATTACGCACAGAAACACCGCCTCTGCTTCATCTTTGAAGGGGGGAGGCGGCTTGATCATTACAATAGACTCGGTGGTCAACCGGATCGGTCCCACCCTTGACAGCAGTTGTTCGACATAGCCCCACAGATCGGCTACGCCCGAGCAGTGTACTAATGCGTGTGCAACGGTTTCCTCGTCGCACACGCATCTGGGACAGATCTTTTTGGCGGGGTCCCTACCCGGGCGCCCGTGTCTGTAGAGCCTTTCTCGAACGGGTAAAGCCCCTCGGTAGCACTGCCAGGCCAGGGACTTCTGGAAGTTGTCCATAGGTCCCGGGCTGAATGTCCTACCGAACAGGCTGGCCAGTTCGTCCTCCTCCATGTCTAGGGCTTCTCCGAGGGCGTCGTCGCACCTGCTGCGTACTAGCCCTCTATAGAATGTTGCGGTGGAGTCTCCACTGATAACCGGATCCGCCTGCCAGAGGGCGGTGAGCGCCTGGGCACACTCAGTGTGCCAGGCGCCCAGTTTTCTCGGTCTTTGCTTGACCCAGGATTGCAGCTCGGTGAGTGAGACGAGTCTGGGAAAGGTTCGTCTCACAAACGAGGCCCACACCGGTTGTCCGGTGAGGAATACGTAGAGGTGCCGTAGCCTTAATGCGTGTTTACGCATCATTAGCCACGGCATCCCCAGCCCTCCTTTCGAAGGGTGTTGACAGCAGATGGATCTCCTCACCATAGGAGCCCGCCTCTTCCAAAGGAATTGGAAGAGCGCGCGCTCCATCTTGGTGAGGGTTTCCCTTGGGCAGGGCACTACGGTCAGGCGGTAGTAGATGACGGACGCTATGTAGGTGTTCGCCACCTCCGCCCGGCCTTTCAGGGATAGTTTGCAACTGGCCCACTTCTGGGTCAGTGCAAACACCCTGTTCGTAACCTCCGCCCAGTTTTTCTCCACCTGGAGGTCCGGTCCGAACCAGACCCCGAGCAACTTCACCGGGCCCTCCGTCCAGCGTCCGACGACGCTATCGGAGGGCATCGGTCTGCCCCTCCACGTGCCGAGTTGCAAACCGATCGACTTGTCCCGGTTCAGCTTAGCCCCTGTGAACTTTTCGTACTCCTCCAGTAAGGTGCCGACCGCCTCGATTTCGGAGGCCGTCGACACCATTACTGTCACGTCATCGGCGTAGGCCGACACCGCTTTCCGCAATCCCGGTTCCAAAGGGATGCCCTGCAACAACTCCAACTTCCGCAGTAGTGGCTCGAGAGTCAACACATACAGAAGGGAGGAGAGAGGGCACCCTTGTCGGATGGACCGCGCGATTTTGAACGGCTCCGAGAGGTAGCCGTTCACCTTGACCCTAGAGCAGATGCGGCTGCTGTGCATAGCAGTGATCCAGCCCCTGAAAACGGGTCCGAAGCCTGCCGCCGCTAGCACCGCATCCAGGTAACCATGGTCGACCCTATCGAACGCCTTAGATTGATCCAAGTTGATCAGAGCCCCACCAAAGCCGGGTTCGTTCCCAACCCTCTCTATGATGTATCGCATGAGGTGGAGGTTGTCATGGATGGACCTGGACGGGATAGCGCATGTCTGCGCATCTCCCACCAGGTTGCCCACGACAAGCGCCAACCTCTTTGCTAGCACCTTGGCCAAAATCTGTAACTCTGTATTTAGCAGTGTTATGGGCCTGAAGTTACTTATTTCGTCCCCCTTGTTCTCGTCCTTCCTCACTAGCGTGACTACGCCCTTGGTCACAGTACAGGGAATTCTCCCGTTCTGTTGCCAGTTGCAGTAGACCGCCTCGAGGAGATCGGGGAACAAGTCCGGCATAGCTAGATATAATTCGTAAGGAAGACCATCGAGACCCGGGGATTTGCGTTTGCCGCATTGGCTCAGCACGTCCTCTATCTCAGCGGCCGAAATCGGCTCTTCGCAGGACTTCGCCTCCCTGTCCGAGAGGCGCGGCAGGCCGTCGAGGTATGGACCGAAGTCCACGTTCCCAACCGGCTCCCCGCCCCTCCCGAACAGTCGGGCAAAGTGCCTTTGAAAGGCCTCACACATCTGCTTAGGCTCAAGAATCGCCCGTCCATCCAGGTCTCGCAAAGACCGGATGGTGGATTTAGTTCCACTGTTGGCCTCTGTCACGCGGGCCCAGCTAACAGCTTTGGTCCCCTCGTTCCCTAGAGCACGTATTTTACTTCGGACAACGCAGCCTTCGTGCTTCGCGTCGAAAAACTGGCTCAAAGCCGTTCTCGACGCTAGCACTCTGGCCACGTCGCCGCTTCTAATTGCCTCTTCTACTCTATCTATTAGCTCCCTTTCCTTCCTATTCCTATCCGCAGCTAGAACCTTACTAAATTCTATCGAGACTACTCTAATCTCTCTCTTTAGAGATACCCACCACCTGCTGTTGACGATCGCTCCAGTCAACCGTTCCTTAACTAACGTACTAATCCGATTCCTGTAGGCTCTACTTGCCGGCAAGGACAAGTTGAGCTTCCAGTAACCGGGGCCCTGTCTATGAGTTCTGTCAAGGTTGACCATGCAGGTCACTAATTTGTGGTCTGAATAGCCAACAATGCGCATTTTTGGACAACTTAAAAAGTCCTTATCCTTAATTCTAACTAAGAACCTATCTAGGTACGACCTAGATGATCCGCTACGATTTGCCCAAGTCCAGGTTGGCGCAGTCGGAAAATCTAGTCGATATCTATCGGCCAGGTCAAATCGACCGATTAACCCTTTGAGGCTATTACACCCCTCTCTATCGGGGCAGGCCCCTACGTAGTCCCAGCGTGCATCTAGGATACCATTCCAGTCCCCCACTAATAGCAAGGAGCGGGACGTCCCTAGAAAAGTCTCCAGACGATGGAAGAAGTCCGGCCGCATTGACCCGAAAGGGCCGTAGGCGGCTACCAACCTAAACGCTCCGCCTTTACCACTGCCAAGGTCCAGAACCACTAGTCGACCCTCCGGGTCCAAATGTACCATCTGTGTTGCGAGACCCAGATGTTTTTGCAGCAGAACGACAACTCCACCCCCACCTCCGGGCTGACAGAGAGATGCGTGCATCTCAAAGTCATCAAAGGTGGGGGCCAGCTGTCGCACGTTGCTGATCCGGGCCTCGCAAATAACCATCACATCTATACGTTGTGACCTGAGGTCATTTAGAAGCATTGCTTGCTTCCAAGTTGAGCCCAGGCCACGCGCGTTTAAACAGCCTACTCTTAGCATAGCCATGTTGGTGGTGAAGAGAAAAGGCACTTACCTCTCTGCGTCCCGGGTATCGGGCTGCACAATTTCCATTAGGGTGGGGGATGGGTTGTTGGGTGGGGTGGTGGTTTGTGGAAGTGTGGGGGCATCAGTGTGTTGTGTGGTTGGGGAGCTTGGAGTTGTGTGGGTGTTTGGGGAGGGGGTGGGATAGTTTTTTAGGAGGACGCGGTTAATGGGCCCGACGCAGGGGGGACCCACGTCCTCTTTAAAATTGTTTTTTAAAGTTTTATAGGTGTCCTGTGGGGCCTTAATCATTTTGAGGTGGGGGAAATCCCCTGCCTGGGTGAAGTTAGGCCCTTGTGTTTTTATTAGATTGTTGTTGTACACAATGTTTAACAGTTTTTTGTTTCTTGTATTTATGTATGTGTATGCATGTTTTTGTTTTTGTGTGGTGTTTTTTGTTTGCTGTTGTGAGCTCTTTTGTGTTGGTGTCAGTGTTATGTTTTGGGGAGGGTTTTTTTTCATTTGTGTGTCTGAGGTGTGTTTTCTTTTTTTTCTTTTGATTGTGTGGAAGTGCTCCTCCTCGTCTGACGACGAACTAGGGTCATCTTCCGCGTTGGAGGGGAGGGGTATATTTTCGGGTTGTGTTTGCGGTACGGGTGTTTTGGAAATTGTTTTTGTTTTTTGAGTGGAGGGGATGGGTTGGACATTGTTTTGTTTTGGTTTGAGCTGTGGTGGTTGTTTTTGTAGTGGTAGTTGTGGTGATTGTGTTGGTTGTGCAGCTGTTGGTGGTGTAGGCAGGATTGGGGTTTTCTTATTAAGTTGGGGACAGACAGCCCTCAGGTGACCTCTGGTTCCGCAGAGGTAACACGAGGGCCGTCTACCCTCAACGGTAATGTTGATGAAGGTTAGATCATCCAGTATGACGCGTTCAGGGATCTGGGCGATCCTTTCGGGCCTCATTTGAACTACAAGTTCGAGGCTCGTTCCACTGAACGCGTCACCCGATGCCTTTCCCATGGACACCAGCATGTCATCCTCCAGGTCCAGAAAACCTGTCAAAACCCACCATATGTCCATAATCGGCAGGATGGTGTGGATTTTTATTTTTTGTGTTCTTCTACCCATGTACGTAGGGTAGAAGGTGTATGCGGTGGATGTGATTGGTTTGATGGACAGTTTCACTGCTGTGTCCCTGTCCTTCATTAGAATGGATAGACTCCCGTAGAGTCTATCCTTCTGAATGAAGGTGATGTCCTTCATGACGTCTTTTAAAACCAGCTCTATCTCGCTCTGTGATGGTTGAGCTGGTTTTTTACTTTTGTTCGAGATTGTCCTAAACATGACCGTGTTTAGGAGTCTCTGGCTTTTTAGTTCCGGGGGGGAATGGATTGTGAATGAACCATTTTCCCCGTACACTATATATTTTTTCGCATCCGCCAGTAGCTCCTTCGCTTTTGTTATATCTACTGGCAGATAGTCGAGGGTTTTCCTTGTCGTCTCGGCGAAGGAGAAATTTTGTTTGTTTGTGTTGTTGTTGTCGTTGGTGGTGTTGTTGTTATCATTGTTGTTGTTGTCACCGTTATTGGTCTTGTTGTTGTTATTGTTATTGGTGTTGTTTTCGTCCGTCGCATTGTTGTTGTTGCTGTTGCCGCTGGTTCTTTGAGTTGTTACCATGGCAACGTCAAGTTGTCGGTTAACAGGTGGAGAGAATTCTTCCTCTGGCTGACCTTTCTTCTTGACCTCTGCTACTGTGACAGTGGCAGGGGGAAGCTGTAAGTTCATCTTCCCCTTTCCTCCTTCGAATTTTGGTGAAGAAGCTTCGGCCATTTAAAAAAATATTGACTTTTCAACAAGAAAAAACTTTTTTTTTTGTTTAACTATTTCGCCTAAAGGCGTAGAATATTTTGAGAGACTGACCAGATCAAAGTTTGACCTGGCAGTCCCTCTACAAAATGGTACAAAAATTAAAGTTATCAGACAAGAATTTCTATAGAAATTTAAACAGAACTTACTCAGCAAGTTATACGCGTGTGTCCATCCCAGAGATAGATAGATAGATAGACAAACAGACATATATATATATATATAAAGAGAGAGAAAGAGAGCGAGATGAAAAGAGAAAGAAAGAACGATGAAAAGAGAAAGAAAGAGAAAGGAAAAGAGAAAGAAAGAGAGAGGAAAAGGGAAAGATAGAAAAGAAGAGGAAGAGAGATATAAATGTTATCGACTCGGATTACTTGGTCTGTTTTTTACCAGTATAGGAAACAATTGGATGTGAAATTGAATAACAAATAACCAGCTGTTTCGACCAATCAATTGGAGAGCCTAGTGTTTGTGTGTGTGATTGTGTAAGAGAGAGAGAGAGAGAGAAGGGAGACAGTAAGAGAGAGAGAGAGAGAGAGAGAGAGAGAGAAGGGAGACAGTAAGAGAGAGAGAGAGAGAGAAGGGAGACAGTAAGAGAGAGAGAAAGTCATTATTGGTTGAAAGTAATAGTAATATGGCAGGAAGTCGAGTTTTTTAAAAATTGTGGCTTTGATATTTTGCTGGGGACCAATGCATATAAATTACACGTTAATGTTTGTTGTTGTTGTTGTTGTTGAACCCCAGGTCTGACTCGATTTAGAAGACCAATGATCAAAGGGTTCAATGGGTATACAGTGTTTCACTCAGGCGCGGAAATTTTGAAATCGTTCCTATATTTTATCACTAGGAAGGATAAAGGCTAGGAGGAGAGGAACGGAAAGAAAGGGCAATAAAAAAGAGGAAATGGGGGACTTAATGGGTAAAAGGAAAGGTTTATACATCATGTCTGGATGGATACTCACAGAGTAGAAAGTATGTAATGGATAGTTTTGGAGATAGAACAATAGGTTATATCTCTGAGGCAAGTATGGCTACTTATCACTGTAGATTCTCATATAAAATTAACGGTAATTAAAAGTAAGTGAGGATTAAAAGTCCTCATACTTAAAAGTAAAAGTTGTTTCAAAATGGTGGAGGAGAAATATGAATTGAAAATGAATAAAATCTATTCCTCGTGTGATTGAAAATTTAAGAATATATGACTTCAAACATTTAGGAAAGGAAATGAATATTTTTATGAATGTAAACTGAGATGGGATAACATTTTATGCACCGCCGTTGGTTTAATCGATGTGTGAGTGTTGTATTTATTCCGTCAACCGAACGGTCTAATATCTAATGTAAGTAGGCACCCAGGTATTCCATTGACACGTGTATTCTTAACACGTGTATTCTATGGGAACTTCAGTGTGTGACAAGACTCCACTTTTGAATTACACATACAGTCCATCTTGTAATAGTGGGAACTTCAGTGTGTGACAAGACTCCACTTTTGAATTACATATACAGTCCATCTTGTAATAGTGGGAACTTCAGTGTGTGACAAGACTCCACTTTTGAATTACACATACAGTCCATCTTGTATTAATGTCACTGATTATTCCACAGACACGTGTATTCTTAACTTAATTATATGTGAACTTCAGTGTGTGACAAGACTCCACTTTTGAATTACACATACAGTCCATCTTGTATTAATGTCACTGATTATTCCACAGACACGTGTATTCTTAACTTAATTATATGTGAACTTCAGTGTGTGACAAGACTCCACTTTTGAATTACATATACAGTCCATCTTGTAATAGTGGGAACTTCAGTGTGTGACAAGACTCCACTTTTGAATTACACATACAGTCCATCTTGTATTAATGTCACTGATTATTCCACAGACACGTGTATTCTTAACTTAATTATATGTGAACTTCAGTGTGTGACAAGACTCCACTTTTGAATTACATATACAGTCCATCTTGTAATAGTGGGAACTTCAGTGTGTGACAAGACTCCACTTTTGAATTACACATACAGTCCATCTTGTATTAATGTCACTGATTATTCCACAGACACGTGTATTCTTAACTTAATTATATGTGAACTTCAGTGTGTGACAAGACTCCACTTTTGAATTACACATACAGTCCATCTTGTATTAATGTCACTGATTATTCCACAGACACGTGTATTCTTAACTTAATTATATGTGAACTTCAGTGTGTGACAAGACTCCACTTTTGAATTACACATACAGTCCATCTTGTATTAATGTCACTGACTATTCCACAGACACGTGTATTCTTAACTTTATATGTGAACTTCAGCGTGTGACAAGGCTTTGCTATTGAATTACACATACAGTCCATCTTGTATTATAGTGTAACTGACTATTCCACAGGCACGTATACTTTTAACGCAGTGGTTCACAAATGGATCCATATAAGAATGTTGGGGGTCCATACAAAAGATATCAAATTGGGAGTCCATAGTAGTATTTCATACAGACATACATACAGACATTCCAAAAATTCTGCATCTAATAACTCCATATAAACATGTACAGATACAAAGCATATGCACATGCACACATATAACTCAAAAACATCCACATCCACATATACAATAACATCCATACCTGCACACACATGCATGCAGACATGCATACATATCTACCTAGTTGATGTTGTCTAAATTCCAATGAGAGAGTCTTGTATCTATATTAGAAATCGACTCTCTCTATTGGTAAACATTTATCTATCTATATACTACTAAAACTCTGTGATTGTGAGCTTGTATGTCATTTAATACAGCCGAAATGGCACATAATCGGAAAATACTTTGAAAAGAAGTTGCCCGTGAAATGGGAATACAAATAGAATAAAATAAGTTTCGCGTAAATCGGTGCACGGGAACCCGAGATACGGGGTTTTTCCGGGTACATTTATAAATAGAGAGAGAGAGAAAGACATAGTGGTTATGAGAGAGGAGATTGAGAGAGAGACATAGAGAGAGGGGGAGAGAAGGAGCCAGAGAAGGAAAATGGAAAAGAGGGATAGAGAGAGAGCTAGCGGTGTTGTTGATTGAAATTACAACAGGTGATTTCAAAAAGTCGAATACAGCATTACTGAATCCAGCTAAAATTTGGAGACTGAATATTAAGTCATATGTATCATATAACCTGTGTTAAGAGAGGATGTGTGTAGCGAATATTTTCTGGTAAATAGGAAGGGTTTCTGAGTGTATGTGTGTGTATATATATATATATATATATATATATATATATATATATATATATATATATATATATATATATGCATATATATATATATACATATATATATATATATATATATATATATATGGATGTCTGTGTATGTGAGTAAATGTGTGTCTATATATATATGTATGAATATATGTATGTGTGTGTGTAATACATATTTATTTATATATATATATATATATATATATATATATATATATATATATGTATATATGTTTGTGTGTGTATGTACGTGTGTGTGTCTGTAACCAGTGTATATAGCCCCCCCCCTAACAACCCTTTACAAATAAGGCCTTACCCAGAAGGAATACAACTACATCACTAATTTCAAAAGTTGAACCAGCCTTTTCTACGGTATCCCAAAGACACATAAGCGAAGTAATAGGCAGGGCCTGCAAGAAAGCCACATACATTTACATCAATATACCGCCTCCTGATGACCGTAAATTAAGACCCATAATAGCAGATACCACATGTAAAACCCACCGCCTCACCAACTTCCTAGATATTATGCTTAAACCTTTCCTAAAGCACATAAAAAGCTTCATTAGGGACGACCTTGACATGCTCAACCACCTCCCAACAACACTTAATAATGAACATACCCTGCTAGTAACCTTTGATGTCATCAATCTATATTCCAATATCCCACACAACCTAGGTATAGAGGCAATACAATTCTGGCTTGAAAATTTCCCTAGTGAACTCCCACAGCGCATCCCTAAAGAATGTGTGTTTGAGGGACTCAAATTCCTCTTGGAAAACAACTTCTTCGAATTCGATGCCAAATACTACAGACAGAAATCTGGGACTGCCATGGGCGCGAAAGTAGCCCCCTCATACGCCAACCTTGTCATGGGATATTTGGAAACCACTCTCTACTGCAAAGTTATAGACAAATACGGTAACCACGTCTACCTACACATAGGAAAAAACTGGAAGAGATATCTGGAAGACTGCTTCATCCTCTGGCATGAAAGTATAGAAAGACTGATTGAGTTTAAAACACTTCTGAATGGACTCAACACAAACTTACAATTTACAATGGATTACAGCCATGAACAACTCCCTTTCCTCGACATCCTCATCAAGAAAACAAACAACAAAATAGAAACAGATATATACTACAAACCCACAGACCCCAAACAATATCTTCCATTTAACTCGTGCCACCCTCGTCATACAAAAATGGCAATTCCTTATAACCTAGACAGAAGGATCTGCACAATAGTTTCTGATAAATACACATGCTACACACGACTAGAAGAATTAAAGAACACACTTATCAGCAGAAACTACCCACCATCCCTAATCAACAATGGATTCCAACGTGCTCTAAAACGCAACATCCAGGAACTCAGGCACCCCAAACCCAGGAAGGAACCGCAACAGAAAACTCTACCATACATATCCACACACAACCCCCTCAACAATGAGGCATTCGACACCATCCTCCAGAACATTCCTTTACTGAAAAGAGACCCAAGAATGAACAAAATCCTCCAAACACACAACATCATAAAGAGCAAAAGACAACCTAAATCCATAAAAAACACCCTCACACAAGCCAAAAGCCAACCAACCCTCACAAGGAACCCTACAGTAAAAAAAATGCGGAAGGCCCAACTGTGGTATATGCATAAATCTAATAGAAGGTTCAACATTCCATTTTAAACAAGGACAATATTTCACAGTTAAACACAACTTTGCATGTGCATCTGAAAACCTAATCTATGTTTTGACCTTTTCAGGTTGTCAAGAGCACTACATAGGACATACAAAAAAAAACCTCCGACAACGTATGACTGTCCATAGATCACA
This sequence comes from Eledone cirrhosa, assembly GCA_964016885.1. NCBI lineage: Eukaryota > Metazoa > Mollusca > Cephalopoda > Octopoda > Eledonidae > Eledone > Eledone cirrhosa. Next base: position 323,791,371 of record OZ024740.1, read on the forward strand.
AATCAAAATACAGGAATGCAGAAAGATTGCTTTTAGTGAACATACCGCCAATTGTACACCTAACCAACATCCAAACTTTAAAATTTTCCCCATTTACAAATTCATAGACAACGCTTCTTTCATCCATCATACTAATAAGGAAACATACTTCATTAACACATTCCAACCTCTACTTAATGGACTAAACTTCGGACTAAACTAAAACTGGAACGAACAATGAACCAAAACCAAATTCCTATGTTCTCTAAAGAGTTACCTCTCTTACACCCTACCTAATCCTTTTTCGTATATAAATGAATTACCACCTCTCATTTCTCTCTCCCCTACATGACCACCCCGAATTACCTCTCCCTGCATATTAACTCTCTAAAAAGGGAAATCATATCAAACCCCAGACTACCATTTGCCTCCATCATGGATCAACTAAGCATTTTTGCCATAATAACACATTTTGAACTGCTTATCCTCAAGAACTATGCCTGTAAATAATATTTGTTTCTCTCCCATTACCTTACCATGTTCCACATCAACCCCTTTTTTCTTTTTTTCTTTTCACTTCAAAAACCTTGTTTGTAAATAATATTATTCTTTCTTCCCCATTTCCTTAACCTATTCAACATCACCAACACTTTACACCAATACAAATTTCCCCCTTTGATAATGCATAAAATGCTGAAACCGGTAATAGACAATTATTAAATATATAAATAAACAAATAAATGCCATTGTTAATTAATAAATAACTTAACCAAAACCTTAACACTTCACACAAAATAAAATATTTTGTTTTAAACATTTTCTAACCCAGAAAAAAAGGGAAAAAAAAATTTTTTCTTCCTAATAATCGTCTTTTTCTCCCTATATTCTTATATATATATATATATATATATATATATATATATATATATATATATATAGTCACTCCGTCGGTTTCGACGACGAGTATTCAAGTTGATACTATCAACGGAACAGCATAATCGGGAAATTAACATGGCTGAGCATTCCACAGACACACATATCCTTTACGTAGTTCTCAGGGAGATTCAGTGTGACACAGTGTGTAACAAGGCTGGTCCTTCGAATTACAGCTACAATTCATTTATTCCAGCTGAGTGGACAGGAGTAACATGAAATAAAGTGTCTTGCTCAAGGACACAATGCGGCGCCGGGAATCGAACTGACGCCCTTGCGATCAACTTTGCCTGTCATCCTTACGGGGTCGATAAAATAAAATACCAGTAATGCACTGGATAATTGCTGACCTTGTGGCAAAAGTAGAAATAATTATCTCCATAATGGTTCGATTAGGAGGCAGTTTTTATAAGCAGCTATGGTCCCATAGAAGTGACTGTATGCATTTGTATGGCTTTAATAATTGTTTCTACTTCTGGCACAAGGCCAGCCATTATCCCAGTGTATTACTGGTACTTTATTTTATCGACTCGGTAAGGCTGAAAGGAAAAGTTAACCTCGGCAGGATTTGAACTCAGACCATAAAGGACGGTAACTCTTTGCTGCAAAGTATGGCGTCCGACCCTCTACCGATACTGCCATTTAATAATATTTACTGACTATGATACGAACTTTTAACCCTTTGGTTGCTACCCCGATGCTCTATCGACTCAGCAAGTTGCTTTTTTTACTTCATTTCCTTTTTTTCTTGTTTTCATCTTCCTTTTTTTTCGATTTCTCTCTCTTTCACACACATACTGACTTACTCTGGTATACAGATATACGGATACACTGAAACACACACACACACTACACACACACATGTGTGTATATATGTATATATATATATATATATATATATATATATATATAAATATATACACACACACACCTCACACACATATATATATATATATATATATACACACATATATACACACACACATATATATATATACAGACACACACACATATACACACATATACATATATACATATACGCACACACACATATATTCACACACACATACATATATATATATATACACACGCACACACATATATACATATACACACACACATAGACACACACACACACATATATATATATATATATATATATATATATATATATATATATATACACATATATACATACACACACACGTGTGTGTGTGTGTGTGTGTGTGACAACAATAACACACCAAAACACAGAGAGATACATGAGTTCATACCCACACTAACAAGCACACGTACACATACACTGACATGCAAACACCAACACGTACAAACAGACACATATATCTTAACAGTCTTACACTAAAACATATATACACACATGCACACATGTGGACACACACATAGAAGATAAAGGCAGGCCAATAGAGTGTAGTAAGCTGTAGTGTGGCATTGAAACCTATTTAGGGCTATCGTTAAAAACCATTCATGTGTTTTAGGAGTCCTTTAGAATAACATAGATCTTTCACATAGGTGGCTCACACCAACAACTACAACAACTACAACAACTACAATATCTACAACAATTATGAAAGCAATAATAAAAACAACAGCGACAACGACGACAGAATCGACAACAACGATGGTAAAATTAACAACAGCAATATCGACGCCAAATCTAACAACACTACTAACATCAACAACAGATATAATAATTGTTTCTTATATAGGCACAAGGCCAGTAATTAATCCAGTGTATTACTGGTACTTTATTTTATCGACTCCGTAAGGATGAAAGGCAAAGTTAACCTCGACGGGATTTGAACTCAGTTCATAAAGGGCCGTAACTCTTTATAATAAGGGTTTCTTATATAGGCACAAGGCCAGCAATTTTGGGGGAGGGGAAAGTCGATTAAATTGACCCCAGTGCGTGACTGGTACTTTATTTTATCGGCTCCGTAAGGATGAAAGGCAAAGTTAATCTCGACGGGATTTGAATTCAAAACGTAAAGGTTTATTACTCTAAGCTGCAAAGCATGGCGTCCGACCCTCTACCGATACTGCCAATCTACAACAGATATAATATTGATCTGTGTGTTGTGAAATCTTCAGCAACGACTGCAACAATAATAACAGCAAATAGAAGAACAACAACAACACTAGCCAAACAACGATAGCCACGACAACAACAGCAACAACAACAGCTATAATAACAAACATAGTAACAACAGCCTCTCCAACATCTCCACCAACGATGTAAACAGTATTACTAGAAATAATAATTGTTTCTACTTTTGGCACAAGGCCAGCAATTATCCCAGCGCATTACTGGTACTTTATTTTAGCAACCCCGTAAGGATAAAAGGCAAAGTTAACCTCGGTGGGATTTGAACTCAGACCGTAAAGGGACGTAACTCTATGCTGCAAAGCATGGCGTCCAACCCTCTACCGATACTGCCAATCCACAAGCAGTATGTAGTGAAAACAACAACAAAGACGACAACAACAACGACGACAACAAAAACCTTGAAGTCTCATCTGGAAGAAGCAGACGATACTGAAATAAGTTACAAAGATTAAATATTTAGAAAAAATAAATAAATAAAACATACAATGGCTGCAGTTTTATGGGATAAGCTAAACATACACATAAACAGAGACACATACATACACACACACATATATACACAGACACATATATACACACACACACACACACATTCATACACACACACACACACACACACACACACACACACACACATATATATATACACATATCTATATATATATATGTATATATACACACAAACACATATATATATACATATATACACACACATATATATATACATATATACACACACACACATATGTATACACACACACATGTATATATATATATAATATACATACATACATAAAACACATACACTCACACAAACAGTTACACACATATATACAATGAAAGTAAGAGTTGGTGGGATATTATAGGACGTTCCAGCCGACTGATTCCAGGGCCCTACTTCTCTCCCCACGTTCAAATAGCCCCCCACCCCTCCCATCCTGTACTGTGTTAAATCAAGTTGAAAATAATATAGGGCCTAATAAAATAAATGACTCGTGCAAAGGGCTTGATTCCTTTCATTTTAGGGGGTAGCTTTTCCTTTCTTGGGAGGCTTACAACAACAACAGTAACAACAAAAAGAGTAGGAACAACAACAACAACAACAACAACAACAACAACAACAACAACAACAACAACAACAACAACAGCAGTAGTAGGAACAACAGTATTAATACTTATAAAAACGTCAACAGTGGCGACAACAACAGCAACAAAAACAAATATTAACAATAACAACAGCAACAATCAGGATAACAGTAACAACAACGACCACTATAACAACTACAATAGCAACAATCACGACAACAATTGTAACAACAACGACGACGGCAACAACAACAACAACAACAACAACAATAACAACAACAATAGCAACAACTTAGCTATTCTCATTTTTTTCCCTATTCATAAGTTTCAAAGTAGAGAACAGTGACAAAGATGGGGGAGGCAGGTACAAAAATATTGAAGTAAAATATGAAGTGGTGGTGCCCCCTAGAACTTCAGCCTAAATATTGATGACGATGATGACGATGATAAGAAAATAACTAAAA
>OZ024740.1:323800957-323810957 GCA_964016885.1 Eledone cirrhosa
CTCCCTGTGAAATACATTAATAATGCACGTACCTGTGAAATGGTGAAATTTACACGTAAAATTCACGAGTACGTTGTTCCGTCGATCGTACTAATGGTACATTGGTCGTGGGTACTGACGGAGGCTCAAAAGCAACAATTCTCTATTGTATATATTGATGTATACAAATGTATGCAAAGAGAAAACTGCATTCTTGATGTGCGAATGGTACCAACTCACACCAACAAATCTGGATTTTTTAAATTCACAAACATTTCTTCCCCAAACAATATCGTGGATGCGACATGAATAATCATAGATGTGGTATGAAGCCACTTCCATCGTAATAAACAGAAATAAAATTTAAATAGCCAAGGCCTGCACGTCCTATGGAAGTTGAACAGCTGTTCTATGGTTGCTAATTTACTCTGTAATTTCAATTCTAGGAAGGGGCTGTATAATAAATCCATCCACGGGCCCTTATTTCTTGCTGAAATCTTTGGGGCACCGTTATGACACGTGCGTCGTAGGGCATATTAAACTTGACGGCGCAGATCTTTCTCTAGGTTGATTTCTTACAGAAAATAAACGCCAGAGAGGTATGGGTGATGAATGAACGTCAGTACTACAACTTTCTTCCACCTTTTAGAAGTCGATACATATAAGTACATTTGGACTGGACGGACTTTGAGATCAGAGCGTTCATGTTTGACAGGAATATTACAAAGTATTCTAGCGGATCTCCTATAACGTAGCCACTTTACGTTTTTAATAAAACATATTTAATATACATAACTACTTTTATGACATGCTAACAATACGATCCGCACCTACATATTTAATTTTGTGGCTTATCTAATTGTATATGCACGTACGATAAATATATTTATCGTCAGCAACCTGTGCACAGTATGTGTTTACGGGTGTTTGAATGCTTGTATGTCTATGTATGTCTATGTCTTGTTTGTCTGTTAGTGTGCCAGTGAGTCAGTGTGTGTGTGTGTGTGTGTTTATAGACACAGGCATTGCTGCGGTAGATTGGCAGTATCGGTAGAGGGTCGGACGCCATGCTTTGACGCATAGAGTTATGGCCCTTGCCATTCTGAGTTCAAATCCCGCCGAGGTTAACTTTGCCTTTCATCCTTACGGGGTCGATAACATAATGTACCAGTAATGCACTGGGTAATTTCTGGCCTTGTGCCAAAAGTAGAAACAATTATTAAGAAGTTAGCTATTTAATCAGAAGGTCCTGAGTTCGAACAGAACGCGAAGCAGCTGGGGAAAATGTCCTATGTGTTGATGTGTGATTGGGTGCGCACACACACACACACACACACACACACACACACACACACACATATATATTAGGTATTAAATTAACAATGAAAAGAATAACAACAAAATCAAGTTATTTTACCTATTCTAATAATTGTTTTACGATCGTTTCGGAAGGTTGATCATATTGACATATTGTCTGATCTATAACAATTATATAATTGTATATTATCAGACCTCATATATAGGTTCAATGAGACCGTATTCTTCGGAAAAAGGGTGTATACATTTTTTGGGACACCCTGCATCTCTCTCTCTCTCTCTCTCTCTCTCTCTCTCTCTCTCTCTCTCTCTCTCTCTCTCTCTCTCTCTCTCTCTCAATATATATATATATATTGAGCTGTTTCAGCTCAAGGAAGGGGGTAATATGGGGATAAGTGTGTAGATAGGTTTTGTATATAGAAAGATATATATGTATGTATATAAGTTCTTATATAGTGGTGTGTATATATATATATATATATATATATATATATATATATATATATATATATATATATAAGTAAATATCTATAAGTCGTTTGGAAGCCTCGACAATGCAAATGGGTAAATCTCCGGGTAACAAGGTCCGGTGGTGGAGAGAGAGATGTAAGTGGGTGTACGTTGAGATGCGTGGTGTGTATAAGATGTGTGAGATGTGTAGAATGGAGGGAAGAGTAAAAGGATAAAAATAAAAATAACAACACAAGAGAGAGTGTTACCTTGGGAGAGATTTAATAGTCCCTATATATTTCGGATTCACATCCATCAACTGGGGTTTTTTCCGGGGTGGGGGAAAAGGTTGTCTGTCGGACAAGTCCGGGAGGCGTCTTTCGCTGTTTGCTGATTTGAATATCTGAGGTATTCGGCAGAGCGCGCGTGCGCGTGAAATGTGGTCGGTCGTACAAAGGTCAGCGGCCGAATGAGGGAGTGGGATGGCGCTAGCTGTCAGTCCATTCTCTGTCTGTTTGTTAGATTTTACTGTGTGTGTGTGTGCGTGTGTTGTTGTCTCGCTTGAGTGTGTGTGTGTGTGTGTGTGTGTGGGTGTGTGTGTTGTTGTTGCCTTGTTCATCTGTATTGGCAGTGTAGTATGTTCGTATGGTGGAATGCTACAATGTGTGTGTGCGTGTGTGTGTGTGGTTGTCTCGTTTGCGTGTGTGTGTGTGCGTGTGTTGTGTGTTGTTGCATCGCTTGTTAACTTAAACCAGCCATTTCATTTCGCTTCTCTCTAATCGGTTGTTTATTTGCGGTTGCAGGCGTTTGATAAAAAGTGCTTCCTTGATACGTAACGTGCCGACGTTTCTTTCAGTCGCTAGAATTGTGACAATGGGCCTTCCGTCTTTGTTTCCGCATTTGTCTATGTGTTTCCGGAAAGACGAGGCCCTGGTTTTAGTGTGTTCCTTGATCCGGATGTGCAAAGGTCGAATTGTGCTACCTATGTAGTATTGGTTGCACCTGTCACATTCTATCTTATACACGACGTATGTGCGTAGGCAACAGTTAGCATGGCGTATCGGGCAGTCTCTGAGGGAGCATGCGTCAATAGATTTTTCGGGTTTCCTGGAGAGGCATCTTCGCAGGGAGGGGCCCGAGTGGGCCAGGTGGATGTCGAGGCCCTCCCTCCGTATAGCCTTGCGGATAGCGTTGGTGGTTTTCTCGCCCAGGTGTGGCATTTTAAGGAAGCACTTGCCTTGGGTGTTTCTCTGTCTCTTGCGTCTGGTGTCTCCTATTCTGTCTGTGATCGAGGTAGGGTACCCGTTCGTCTCCAGCACCTCGAGGAATCGCTTGGTATGAGTGACACCACTCGCGGGATCGCTGCATCTGTTTTTGATTCGCGCGATCTCGTTCGTGATGTATCCTCTTTTGGCACTGTTAGGGAGGGCGGACTTGTAGTGAACGAATAGGTCCCTGCAGGCTGCCTTTCTGTAGAAGTTGCAGTGGATCCCTCCTTGTTCCGTGATGTTGATTCGGAAGTCGAGGAGGGCAAGTGACCCGTCTTCGTTGGGGTATTCAACATTGAAGTCAATGTTCTCGTCCGTGTTGTTGAACGTCTCATAGATTCTGTTCGCCGTGTCTTGGGAAGATGTGAGGATGAGGATATCGTCCACGTATCTTGAGAAAAAGGCTACGGCGTTGGGGTGGCAGGCGTTGAGTGCCTTGCGTTCGAGGTTGTCCATGTAGGAGATCGCTAGCACACCTGATAGGCTTGATCCCATGGGCAATCCCGAGGTTTGTTGGTATATTTGGTCAAGGAAACCGAAGTAGGTGTTGTCGACGACGATGGATAGGAGTTGGTGGATGTCAGTGGTGGTGAGCCCGAAGCAGTGTAGGTCGGTGGATTGGACGCGTTCCATTAGTATATTGACGGCCGGGAGTGCCGGGACCGAGGTGTAGAGAGCGACTACATCAAGGCTGAAGGCATATCTGTTATTCCTTCTGGTGTCGGGATCCATTTGATGCAGGCGCTTCAACACCACCTCGGAGCTGTTAACGTGTCCCGGCAAGGTGTCTAAGATGGGTTTGAGTATTCTGGCTAGGAGCCATGAAATTTTGTAGAGTGGTCCCTCCACGCTCGATACGATGGGCCTGATTTTCAGGTTGGGTCCCTGTTTGTGTGTTTTCACGAGGTGGTAGAAGGCGGGTAGTCTGCTGTTCCTCGTGAGGAGGTTGTATCTCAGCTTCTTCGGGAGCTTCCGCCGGTCGCAGATGTTGGTCCAGGCGGAGTTGATGTGTTCTTCTATCTGCGCGGGAGTAATTCCCGTGACCTTGGAGTAGAGGTTGTCATCGTCAAGGTGTTGGAGGGCCAGGGTGTTGTAGGCCTCTCTGCTGATGACGCAGAATTCTTTTCCCTTGTCGGAGGGGAGATAGATGAGGTTCTTCGATTTTAGGTTGGAGAGAGTGGTGAGTTGAGATTTGGTGAGGTTACGTGTTGCGCATGTGTGTGTGTGTTTGTGAAGTATATCCGAGATGGAGTGTTTTAGCCTGATGAGTTTGGTGTCGAGTTCGTGGTTGGTGGGGGGGGGGGTTGTCGGGGTGGTAAGTGGGGAACTTGGGGGGGGGGGGGGTTGTGTTGTGTCGGCGCTGTTATTATCTGTGGCGCTGTTGATAGCGGTCACCCATTTAAGTTGGTAAGCGGCTCGACAAAAGTTGGCCTCGATGTTGAGTTTGAGTCTGTCGTCGAGACGTTGTGTGACGATGAACTTAGGTCCGAGGTGTAGGAGTTTCAGCTCGTCGCTCGTGAGAGTGCCGGTTAGGTCGGTGACCAGGTGCGTCGCATCGTTGAGGTATGGCTCGGTGTTGGTGGTTGCGGCGATGGCGGTTGTTAAGTTGTTGTTTTCCACGTGATTCTGGTCCGTCTGTTCGTTAGTGTCGATGTTCTCGTTGTGGCGTTTCGACAAGATCCACTCATATTTTCGCTTGAGCCGTTTTTTCTCGTATTGGACTCTGGAGTGATAGCACTGGTCGATTGCTTTAGTGATTTTTAGGAGCAAGTCTCCGGGTACTATTGGCAGTCGATGTGTCCGCTCTGAGAGTGTCCGCTTATGGAAGTGTAATTGGCGATTGAGATGTCTCAGGATCTGTTTAATACACGTGTGATGTATGCGGTTAGTGGTGTTTTGGAAGGCTGGTGTACGTAGGCTTACTGGTAAGCGGATGTTCTTGATGGTGTTGGGGATGACATCGGTTTTTAGGCAGCGTTTCAGGAAAATAATTTGGCAGCCAGCGTTGGCCCATTTCTCCGACAGTCTAAACAGTTCCCTTACGGATGCAAACAATTCCTGGCTCAGGTGTAAGGATAAGAGAGTATTGAAGTTTGCTTGAAGCATTGTGGAACAATAAGTAAATAAAAAAAAAAACCCCAGTTGATGGATGTGAATCCGAAATATATAGGGACTATTAAATCTCTCCCATGGTAACACTCTCTCTTGTGTTGTTATTTTTATTTTTATCCTTTTACTCTTCCCTCCATTCTACACATCTCACACATCTTATACACACCACGCATCTCAACGTACACCCACTTACATCTCTCTCTCCACCACCGGACCTTGTTACCCGGAGATTTACCCATTTGCATTGTCGAGGCTTCCAAACGACTTATAGATATTTACTTATTGTTCCACAATGCTTCAAGCAAACTTCAATACTCTCTTATATATATATATATATATATATATATATATATATATATATATATATATATATATATATATATATATTTTAGTATATGCTGGTTGTATACCGAGACACCTCAATATGCAGATTGGAGCTCTCGACGAAGTACGCAGGTTGGTTTGTTTACTCCGGAGTAATGTAAAATAAAATAAGTAAGTCAATATGATTCCAGTTCCTCGGAGGACTAACAACACACCCAGGAGCTGGACATATCGATATATTGACAGAGTAAAACACACTTCAACAACATGTGTACCTGTCTTTTCCACACCAATTCGGACTGCCCGAAGAGGTCATAGCCAATGATGGCTGTCACTGAAATATATATAGCAGTATATATATAATTTATAATAAACGAAGCCAAATTTTACATATTTGACTTAATTATTTTATATATATATATACAAATATGAGTTAATAACTCATATTTCAACCCTCGTAATTTTAGACACACGATTTACTGTTTATTACTACATATATTATCTCTCTCACTATATATATATATATATATATATATATATATATATATATATATATATAGAGAGAGAGAGAGAGAGAGAGAGAGAGAGAGAGAGAGAGAGAGAGAGAGAGAAAGCGAGAGAGAAAGAGAGAGAGAGACATCTTTCAAAGAGATAGATAGAAAAATAGATCGATATAAAATATATATATAGAGAGAGAGAGAGAGAGGGGGGAGAGAGAGAGAGATTATATATATATATATGGGCGTATGTATATGCATGCATATATATTTTATTTCACGTTCCTCCAGTCCCCTCAGCTGGCAAAAAGCAGTTGTACCTGTAATTTGAAGAGATAGTCTTATCACATTCTGCGTCACGCTGGATCTCCCTGGGAACTACGTTAAGGGTATGCATATCTGCGGAATGCTCAGCCACTTGCACGTTAATTTCACGAACAGGCTGTTCCGTTGATTACGTCGCCCAGCTGGAACACTGGTCGTGGTAACCGACGGAGTACCAGTGAGTCATATATGTATGTACGTACGACTGTATTTGAAGCATCTGGGAACTATAGTCAACAATTGTAAAGAGGCCGGCAAGTCTCTATTTCAGTCACGATCAAACCATGTGTTGACGTGTAATCATATCAACACCAACACCGCCACAAACAGTAGAAAAGGATACTATACACTTACAAACGCATACACACACACACACACACACACACACACACACACACACATATATATATATATATATATATATATATATATATATATATATATATATATATATATATATAAGGTTTGCATATATATATATATACATACATACATATACGTGTTTTGTAACGGGTCACTTTGTGGCTCAATGAAAGGTTAATAAATTAAATAATCAGAGCTATATATATATGTAGAAAGAGAGAGAGATGGATAGTTAGAGAGAGAGATAGAGAGAGAGGGAGAGAGGGAGAGTTTGAGACGTATATACACATGTATATATACACATACAAACGTGTATATAGTCATTAACTCACACACACATGTATATAAAGGATGCGTATACGCATATACGTATGTATGTATATAAAGGATTCGTATACACATTTATATATACATATACATATGTAATATATCATAAATCATATATATATACAAATGTACACACGTATATTTATATATATATATATATATATATATATATATATATATATATATATATTTATATATATATATATATTTATATAATTATATATATTTATATATATATATATATTTATATAATTATATATATTTATATATATATATATATATATATATATATATACGTATATATATATATATATATTTATATATATATAAATATATATATATATATATATATATATGTATATATATATATATATATATATATGTATATATATATATATATATATATATATATATATATATATATATATATATATATATGTATATATATATATATTTTTTTTTTATATATATATATATATATGTATATAAATATATATATATATATATATATATATATATATATATATATATATATATATATATATTATATATATATATATATAAATATATATATATATAAATCTTATATATGTATATATATATAAATCTTATATATAATTATATATATATATATATATATATATATATATATATATATGTACACACGTATATATATATATATATAATATATATATACATATGTACACGTATATTTATATATGTATATTTATATATATATATATATACTGTATACATAATTATATGTCTCATTAAGTGGTTTGCTAGAAACGTCTGTTTATATTATATTATGGAAATATAACAGATCGTTGTCCACGTTAAATTAGCGACAACAGATCCATGATTTATGGAAGCGGCCCAGAGAAGGCATACTACATATTAAGGAAGAGAGAGATTGGAGGAGACATGTAGGAGATGGTGGTGGTGGTGGTGGTGGTGGTGGTGGTGGTGGTGCCGGTGCCGGTGGTAAAGGTGGTGGTGGTGGTGGTGGTGGTGGTGGTGATCGGTGGTGGTGGTGGTGGTGATCGGTGGTGGTGGTGGTGGTGGTGGTGGTGGTGGTGGTGGTGGTGGTGGTGGTGGTGGTGGTGGTGGTGGTGGTGGTGGTGGTGATGGTGGTGGTGGTGGTGGTGGCGATCGGTGGTGATGGTGGTGGTGGTGGTGGTGATGGTGGTGGTGGTGGTGGTGGTGTGATCGGTGGTGGTGGTGGCGATCGGTGGTGATGGTGGTGGTGGTGGTGGTGGTGGTGGTGGTGGTGGTGGTGGTGGTGGTGGTGGTGGTGGTGGTGGCGTGATCGGTGGTGGTGGTGGCGATCGGTGGTGATGGTGGTGGTGGTGGTGTGATCGGTGGTGGTGGTGGCGATCGGTGGTGATGGTGGTGGTGGTGGTGGTGGTGGTGGTGGTGGTGGTGGTGGTGGTGGTGGTGGTGGTGGTGATGGTGGTGGTGGTGGTGATGGTGGTAGTGGTGGTGGTGATGGTGGTGGTGGTGGTGGTGGTGTGATCGGTGGTGGTGGTGGTGGTGGTGGTGGTGATCGGTGGTGATGACAATGATGGGTACTATAGTCATGGTGGTGGTGGGGATGATAGTGGGGATGGTGATGATGATGGTGGTGGTGGTGGTGGTGGTGATCATGGTTGGGATGGTCATGGTGGTAGTCATGATGGTGGGGATGGTGATGATGATGGTGGTGGTGGTGATTATGGTGAGTAATGGTTATGGTGGTGGTGGTGCGGATGATAGTGATGGTGATGGTGCTGAGGATGATGTTGATGATGATAGTGTTATTGATCATAATGATGATGATGATGATGATGATGATGTGAATAGTGATGTTGTTGATGATAATGATGATGGTCATGTCTCTTTCGGATCCTTCTAGGGCGGGTAAAATACCTGAGATCCATGGACGAGTTCTCTCCAGCGGTCTCTGGCTCTCATTATCGCTGCCATGTCCTGCGTCTCCAACAGACCACTGTCTGTCCTTAGGGCATCAACATACGTTAACCTTGCTCTTCCCTGTTCCAGTGTGTCCATGTAGGGGCTCCCACAGGAGCACTGAGTGCAGTGTCAACTCTGGATGTCGGTGAGCATGTCCAGCTAACCTGATGGGACGACAGAGTTCTTTGCGATGTTGGCTGGAGTGCTCCAGGGAGATACATTGGCTCCCTACCTTTTTATCATCGTAGTGGACTATTGTATGCGCATTGGACTGGAGAAACACCAGGACTCGGATCCTTATCAGTTCACAATCTCATCGAAATCAAAGATTTGTTTTAAATATGTTCTTGCCATGAGGGCGGTTTATTGGCAAAATCGGTAGATCATCAAACAAAATGCTTTGAAGCAATTAGTTACGTTTCTTTGCACCCTGAGTTTAAAATCCCATCGAGGTGAACTTTGCCTTTCGTTTATCTTGGATCGATAAAATAAAGTAGCAATCAGATACTGGGACCCAATGCCTATAAATTATAGGACTGGTGCTTAGAATAGAAATCAATATTTGATAATCTATATTTCAATCACACTATAAACTGCAACAGAATCAGTAGAACATCGACCATATTTCCTGCTGTTTTGTTATATGATTGTGTTGTGAGTTCAATTCCAACATGGAGAATTTAAGGACTGGAGTTCATTATATTCACTAACTTTTAGCTCATCTTTCAGTATGACTTAGTGATAGCGAGGAGGAGACTGATAAAATACACTTGCGCCAGATACCTGGAACTTTGTTTGCAAAGCAATTATTATCGAGTAAGTTCATAAGTTGTATGTGTTCAATTATTATGTCAGAGGTTTATGTGCTACTCCTGCTTCACGGAATAGAGTTACGGCCCTTTACATTCTAAATTCAAATTCCACTGAGGTTAGCTTTGTCTTTCATCCTTTCGGGGTCGATAAAATAAAGTACCAGTCACGCACTGGGGTCGATTTAATCTACTTTCCCCTCCCCAAAATTACTGGCCTTATGCTTAAATCAGAAATCATTATGTCAGAGGTTATGTGCTACACCTGCTTCGTGGC
>OZ024740.1:323815957-323818457 GCA_964016885.1 Eledone cirrhosa
AACACAAACTGCACACTAAGAGTTTTCTCCTTCAAATTAATCCCCCTGGAGTCTAATGCACTTTTCCAAACTTTTCTGCCACGCTTGCATGCACTCATGGAATGATTCTTCCGGGAACCTAAGCAGTTCCGTCGTCACGGCCTTTTTGATGTCGTCCACGTCTTCAAAACGGGTCCCCTCCGGGTCGTACTCGAAGATTCATGACTCATCACCGGTGATGACTGTCCCTAGCAAATCTGGTTCGGTTTCAAGACGCTCAAGAATGTCCTGGCACACTTGCATGCGTCGACCCTTCTGGTCATCGTTCAGCAGTTTTGGAACCATCTTCGCGCAGACTTTCCGCATGTCCAAATCTTCAGTGAGAATCTTTCAGACGCTGTCCCGATTCATGCCCAGCTCATTTGCCATCAGTCGAACAGTCAGCCGACGATCGCTACGCACCATCTGTCTGACGCGCTCAATGTTGACCTCAGTCCTGGTTGTTGATGGCCTTCCGCTCCTCTGGTCATCTTGCACCACTCAAAAACACGTGAGCGTGACATCGTCTCATCTCCATACACTTGCTGCAGCAATCCCAGTGCTTCTGACGGAGTTTTCCCCAACCGTACCAGAAACTTCAAGTTTGTTCGTTGCTCTGTGCTCAGTGCTTGACGACCTGAAACAGAGGACATGTATATAAAATTATGAAGAAAAAAGTTTGATCGCTGCAGAGAGCTAAGATTACAGTTACATCGTCCAGGGGGATTATTTTGAAGAAGAAAACTCTTAGTGTGAAGTTTGGGTTTGAAATAAATCTTTTGTGACATCAGTCCTGGAACTTTTCTGACACACTCCCTCGTATATATATATATATGTATATGTATATATATATATGTATGCATATGTATATGTATATGTATATATATGTGTGTGTGTGTGTGTGTGTGTGTGTGTGTGTGTGTGTGTGTGTGTGTGTGTGTGTGTGTGTGTGTGTGTGTGTGTGTGTGTGTGTGTGTGTATCTCTCTTCTCTCCCTATATATATATATATATATACAGAGAGAGAGAGAGAGAGCGAGAGAGAGAGAGAGAGAGAGAGAGAGAGAGATAACTAGATAGATAGATAGAGAGATCTGATTATAATGCAATTTCCCGCGGAGAATCTTATTTTTTTTCCCAAGTTATGCAGATGGAGCTGTATGCAAATCAATGAAGATTTTTATCGTAGATGTTGTTGTTAGGGGGAGCCAAGTATTTCCTGTCTTCTAACATTCAACAGTGACTGCATAATGAATAGCGTTGCCGCCATTTAATAGCTAAAATCGATTTCTTTTCTCTGTTAAACGCACTGAATCAACTTCACAGTAAAACTAATTCTCTGGATTTAATAGAAAAATGATTAATATCTCGCCATGTTCGGTATACGTTTATAGTAAAGCATCGCTGTCTCAGCTCAAACACTAAAACATGCATGACGTATAGATACACATACACATACACTTACACAAAGATATATATATCTTTACATATATATATACCTTCACAGAACTTCACACATATCTATGTGTGTGTGTATGTATATACACAGGCATAAATATATATATATATATATATATATTTATATTTATATACATGAATACATATATATATATATATATATATATATATATATATATATATTTATATACATGCATACATATATACATATATATATATGCATACATATATACATATATATATATATATATATATACATGCATACATATATATACATATATATATACGTATATATGCATGTTTAACACACATAATTGGAATATATCGATATTTCTTTACGGGTATGCATATATTCATATGCATTTATATTTATATATATATATATATATATATATATATATATATATATATATATATATATATATATATATATATATATATTCGTGAGTGTGTATGTGTGTGTGCGTGTGTGTGCATGCACGTGTGTGTTTATGTGTAACAGTTTGCAATCTTGTATATATTGATGCAAATACTGACATGTGTAAATGAATGCATGCTTACGTTCACATACAGACAAACACATGCAAACCTTCATGCACACACACGCATATACGCACACACATATATATATATATGTGTGTGTGTGTGTGTGAGCATGTGTGTGCGTGTGTGTGTGTGTGTGTATACATACAATGCTGTGCTAGCTCATAAATCTGCAATGTTTGCAAGCCTGTTGCAAAGCTTTAGTAAACTGTAGCACGTGTTTGTGCATATATATATATATATATATATATATATATATATATATATATATATATATATATATAATTAATTGTACGTTCTGTGTAGAGTTGCCTATAAATCTTAATACGTGTATGTTTAACCTATCAGAAATTGAAATTAGATATATATATGTATATATATATATATGTATATATATATATATGTATATATATATATATATATTTCCGGATGTCTATCTCTCAATAAATAAACATAGACGCACACACATAAATATGAGGTGTG
>OZ024740.1:323823457-323828457 GCA_964016885.1 Eledone cirrhosa
TATCATTTGTTAAATATACAAGATATACAAAGAAAATAATTGTTAAAAATACAAAAAAAAAGAAACGTATATATATAATTTGTTAAACATACAAAAAAAATTTAAATAGGTATATATTATACACTAATGTTTGTTAAACATACAAAAAGGAAATGTGTATATAAAATGTATATCCTTTGTTAAACATACAAATATACAAAAAATGGTTATATATACACTAACGATTGTTTAACGCACAAAAAAAACGTATATATATAAAATGTATATCATTTGTTAAACATTTACATGTGTAGACATTTTGATAGACAATTTATATGTATATCATTTGTTAAACAAATCATATATATTTTACCTGGTACCTTCATAAATAGAGAGAGATTGGGGTTGTGAGAGAGTAGATTGAAATATATATATATTTCAATCTCTCTCGCGCTCTCTCTCTCTCTCTCTCTCTCTATATATATATATATATATATATATATATATATATATATATATATATATATATATATGTTCTGTTATTAATTCTGGCAATATTACACAAATATGACCCTCCCCAAGTATAACAATATATATATATATATATATATATATATATATATATATATATATATATATATATATATATAGAGAGAGAGAGAGAGAGAGAGAGAGAGAGAGAGAGAGAGAGAGAGAGAGAGATATGCCCAGTTCCTTGTTGGGTTGTTATTTCACTGAGAAACTGGAGTCATATGACTCCAGTTCCTCAGTGAAATAACAACCCAACAAGGAACTGGGCATATCAGAGTATTGACAATATTATACACATCAACAACATATGTACTTGTCTATACCATACTAATTCAAACTGCCTGAAGAGGTCACAGCCAAAGATGGCTGTCACTGAAATATATAAAGCAGTAATAAACGAAGCTAAATTTTAATCATTTGACTTTTATTTAACTTTATTTTACACTACTCCGGAGTAACCAAACCAACCTGCGCATTTCGTCGAGTGCTCCAGCCTGCATACTGAGGTGTTGGTATACAACCAACATAAACTCAAAATCTCTCTCTCTATATATATATATATATATATATAGGAACAAGTATGACCCCGACGGCAGAGCTCAAACCGTCTCGACGGCTAATTCTGGACTCAATTAGAGTTCAGAATTAGCCGTCGAAACGGCTTGAGCTCTGCCGTCGGGGACATACTTGTTCCTATTACCCACTCTACTACCCTAAGTATTGAGTACTTTGGTGCGTTATGGTCCATCTGATTCCCTAGCACATTTTCTTCGTTATATATATATATATATATATATAGATAGATAGATTATTCCCCCTCTCTATAATTTAACTGCTGGGGGAGTCATTGGAGTTCCGTATTGACGTACGGCTTTTATGGGGTATTTTAAATCGGCTTATTGCAAAAAACGACCCGCAAAATAACACTTCATATAACAGATTAATGCTATAGATATATGAATCGGAATGTTTAAATTATTTATTTTTTACGACTTTAATTGGTTAAATATTAACATGACAACACCCATAGTGTTGTACTTCTGGCAATTCTGCCGAATACACTGCCAAGGATGAACCTTTTCCCCTCGGCATCAGATATCCCGTTCGATTTCCGGCGATCCCAATTCCCGGCGATACCATGTTTTGCCATGTCCATTAACAAGTCACAAGGGCAAACATTGTCGGTGGCGGGCATCCATTTGGGGGAGCGATGCTTCTGCCACGGCCAACTTTATGTTGCCTGTTCCCGCGTAGGGATCATGAATGGACTTTTTGCTTACACTCCTCAAGGGATGACAGGCAATATAGTCTACAAAGAGGTGCTATAGATGTTGGTGCAGGTGTTGGAGATGTTGGAGCTATGCCGTCTGGAAAACTATTTCCTGGTAGGGTCACCCATGGCGGACAGATCTGACACCCAGCGGCATCAGGGCACCATCTTGCAGCTTTGGTCTTCTAAATTCGCTATTGGAAGATTATTAACCCAACATTGATTGTCTAAAATGCTAATTGGTTCGTAACTTTTAATAACCGGTTCAACTGCTTTATGCACTTAATTGATAAGCTTATTCGCTTTCAAGCCACGTTTACCTGTATGTAACTTTTCATAGCAAATGAACAAACCCGAGCAACGCCGGGCTAAACTGCTAGTAAGTATTATATTATACATATATAAATTATAAATTGTGAATATTTGGCAGTATCGGTAGAGGATCGGACGCCATGCTTTCCAGCATAGTTAGGTCCCTTTACGATCTGAGTTCAAATCCCGCCGAGGTTGACTTTGCCTTTCATCCTTACGGGGTCGATAAAATAAAGTACCAGTAATGCACTGGGTAATTTCTGGCCTTGTGCCTAAAGTAGAAACAATTATATTATAAGTGTTATATGTATATAGAAGGCGCACGGTTTGTGGTTAGAGCGTCGGGTTCACAATCGTGAGGTTGTGACTTCGATTTTTGAACCGGGCTTTGCGTTGTTTTCTTGAGCAAGACACTTTATTTCACGTTGTTTCAGTTCACTCAGCTGTAGAAATGAGTTGCGACGTCACTGGTACCAAGCTCTATCGGCCATCGCCTTTCCCGTGGACAACATTGCTAGCGTGGAGAGAGGAGACTGGTGTGCATGGGCGACTGCTGGTCTTCCACAAATAACCTTGCACGGATTTGCACCTCGGTCATTCTTGATCGAAGGGGTCTTTACCCTTTCTTATATATATATATATATATATATATATATATATATATATATATATATATATATATATAGTTAAAGAATGAAGATTAACATGGTTGGCTGTACAATAAGGGCTTTATTTAAAGTACTGACAATTGTTTCGTTGATCATGTGGGTCTAGAGTTCGCTAATCGCTTGATGTTGCGCTATTCGATCTCCACAGTGCAGAGCACTCACAACATGTCACTGGATTACTTATAACGATAACTTGTTATCCCATATATATATATATATATATATATATATATATATATATAAAGTGAAATTTTTGTGTTTTTAAATTAAAAAATATGTTTCCACTTTGAACTACATTTATATACAACATATTCTAACTATAGTGGATAAGGCAGCACCGATTGGTTAACAAGTTCATTTTGCAATTAATTTGTTCCTTAATCGATCTCATTGCGTGGTATCATACGTAACTCAAATTTACTACACCCTCGGATCGTTCCATGCCTTCTGAATGAAAGTTGGTAGACAGAAACAGTTTGGAAGTCTGTCGGATGGATTGTACTTGTAATTCAAAAGATCAGCCTTGTCATACACTGGATCTCCCTTAGAATTACAATAAGAGTACATTAGTCTGGGGAATCTTCAGTCACTTACGCATTAATATCGTGAGCAGGCTGTTCCATTGATTGAAGAACTGAAATAATTCATCGTCGACATGGAGGACTGAGATCCATTGCATTCTAGGTAGAGTTAGTCATATAATATTTCCGTATTGATTCCAGGCTTCTAAGATTTTCAAGAGTATAACTGACAATACAGGGATATATGATGCTTGGCTAAGTTCTGTTGACTAACACAAAGAGGGGATTATCTCCCCTAGAGAAAGATTCTATTAAAGAATATCAAATTGCTGTACATTAGAACTTCTCTCCCTCGGTGGTTTATCGTATCCCCCTCCCCACAGACATACACACATACACATACACACAGATATATATAGACACAAACAAATTTATAAATATATGTATGTATGTGCATATATATATGTATATATATATATGTATATATATATATATATATGTGTGTGTGTGTGTAGATAAATCTACCAAAATGTACGGTAGAGTCCAATCCGTATGAAGAACTCAATGTAATCCGAATATCATGAAAAGAGAAGATATATTCAAAAAAAATTTTTCCGTTGAAAAATACAGGAAAACAGAGTCAAGATAAATTAATAAAAATAATGAATAAAAACAAAGAAACAGTTCCTTATATTAAAAAATTCATCATTATACGATCGTTTCTAGGATATATATGTTTGTGTTGGTATGTAAATCATATAGATCTATGTAAAATTTTTACAAACTATCAGAGGGAATATACATACCTACACATATATATGCTGTCTTCAGAAATAATTGTTTCTACTTTAGGCACAAGGCCAGCAAATTACCCAGTGCATTACTGGTACTTTATTTTATCGACCCCGTAAGGATGAAAGGCAAAGTTAACCTCAACGGGATTTGAACTCAGATCGTAAAGGGACGTAACTATGCTGGAAAGCATGGCGTCCGACCCTCTACCGATACTGCTTCAGAAATAATGATATTTATTTATTGAAAAAAACCAACAAAGATTTAATATAATAGGTCTGTTTGGGAACAGGTTTTGAATTGACCAATAGAAAGGTAGTAAGTGGTCAAGATGATAGAATAGTAGTAATAGAACTTTAATTTAGGGGTAGAGGAAAGCAGATTTCAGTTTTGAATGGAAAGAGTATGATGAATGAAAAGATTATTTTAGGGATGAAAATAGGTCAAGTCGGTAAAAGGTACACGAAGAATTGATGTTATAAAAGAATAATGCTAATGTAAATATCTAAGGAGAATAAAATTTTACGATAAATGTGTTAGTGAAAAATATCAATCTTATTTAAAATATAGGGAATTTACATCTATAAAAAGAAAATAAATTAATTAAATTGATAGGTAAATTTATATTGATAAATTTATATTAATTCATATAGATATGATAAATAAGAGTTAGATGTAATTGAAGAGTGCTGTTAAAAACGAAGGGAAAATAAAAAAATAATAATTATTATTATTGGGGGGGGGGTAAATTTATAAGTGAGAAATAACAAATTTATATAGATTATAAGGAAAATAGAATCATAACCTGAAATTAAAATAGTTTATATGTATACATATTGGTATAAATTTTAGGAAAAGATAGCTGTAAAAGGGAAATAAAATGATGTAGTTCATTAGTAGTAGAATATTAATTATAGGTTAACTAAT
>OZ024740.1:323838457-323840957 GCA_964016885.1 Eledone cirrhosa
GGGTGTCTGTTGTGGTTAGTGGTGGTATGGTGGTGTTTGTTGGTATCTGTTGTGGTTAGTGGTGGTATGGTGGTGTTTGTTGGTGTGTATTAGGGTTAGTGGTGGTATGGTGGTGTTTGTGGGTATGTGTTGTGGTTAGTGGTGGTATGATGGTGTTTGTTGGTGTCTGTTGTGGTTAGTGGTGGTATGGTGGTGTTTGTTGGTGTGTGTTGTGGTTAGTGGTGGTATGATGGTGTTTGTTGGTGTCTGTTGTGGTTAGTGGTGGTATGGTAGTGTTTGTTGGTGTGTATTGGGGTTAGTGGTGGTATGGTGGTGTTTGTTGGTGTCTGTTGTGGTTAGTGGTGGTATGATGGTGTTTGTTGGTGTCTGTTGTGGTTAGTGGTGGTATGGTGGTGTTTGTGGGTGTCTGTTGTGGTTAGTGGTGGTATGGTGGTGTTTGTTGGTGTCTTTGGGGTTAGTGGTGGTATGGTGGTGTTTGTTGGTGTATGTTGTGGTTAGTGGTGGTATGGTGGTCTTTGTTGGTGTCTGTTGTGGTTAGTGTTGGTATGGTGGTCTTTGTTGGTGTCTGTTGTGGTTAGTGGTGGTATGGTGGTGTTTGTTGGTGTCTGTTGTGGTTAGTGGTGGTATGGTGGTGTTTGTTGGTGTCTGTTGTGGTTAGTGGTGGTATGGTGGTGTTTGTTGGTGTCTGTTGTGGTTAGTGGTGGTATGATGGTGTTTGTTGGTGTCTGTTGTGGTTAGTGGTGGTATGGTGGTGTTTGTTGGTGTCTGTTGTGGTTAGTGGTGGTATGGTGGTGTTTGTTGGTGTCTGTTGTGGTTAGTGGTGGTATGGTGGTGTTTGTTGGTGTCTGTTGTGGTTAGTGGTTTTATGATGGTGTTTGTTGGTGTCTGTTGTGGTTAGTGGTGGTATGGTGGTGTTTGTTGGTGTCTGTTGTGGTTAGTGGTGGTATGATGGTGTTTGTTGGTGTCTGTTGTGGTTAGTGGTGGTATGGTGGTGTTTGTTGGTGTCTGTTGTGGTTAGTGGTGGTATGGTGGTGTTTGTTGGTGTCTGTTGTGGTTAGTGGTGGTATGGTGGTGTTTGTTGGTGTCTGTTGTGGTTAGTGGTGGTATGGTGGTGTTTGTTGGTGTCATTGGGGTTAGTGGTGGTATGGTGGTGTTTGTTGGTGTATGTTGTGGTTAGTGGTGGTATGGTGGTCTTTGTTGGTGTCTGTTGTGGTTAGTGTTGGTATGGTGGTCTTTGTTGGTGTCTGTTGTGGTTAGTGGTGGTATGGTGGTGTTTGTTGGTGTCTGTTGTGGTTAGTGGTGGTATGGTGGTCTTTGTGGGTGTTTGTTGTGGTTAGTGGTGGTATGGTGGTGTTTGTTGGTGTGTTTGTGGTTAGTGGTGGTATGGTGGTGTTTGTGGGTGTTTGATGTGGTTAGTGGTGGTATGGTGGTGTTTGTTGGTGTCTGTTGTGGTGTGGTTAGTGGTGGTATGGTGGTGTTTGTAGGTGTCTGTTGTGGTTAGTGGTGGTATGGTGGTGTTTGTTGGTGTGTGTTGTGGTTAGTGGTGGTATGGTGGTGTTTGTGGTTGTGTATTGTGGTTAGTGGTGGTATGGTGGTGTTTGTGGGTGTGTGTTATGGTTAGTGGTGGTATGGTGGTGTGGTGTGGTTGGTGGTGGTACGGTGGTGTACATGTGTGTGTGGTGGTTGGTGGTGGTGTTATGTCGTTGGTTTTGTTACTGATGAATGTTGTGTTGTTGGCTTGAGATTTATTCGGAAAATGTTATTATTCTTGTAAACTCGATTTACTTTTTGTACTGCTAATATTTAAAAGAAATTAATCTAAAAATATACACACACAAACACACACACAAACTCTCACATAAACGCACACAAACACACAAACACACACACACTCACTCACACACAGACACACACACACAGACACATACAAACACGCACATACACATACATATACACACATACAAATACAAATACACACATGCACACCCACCCACAGACACACACACACATATACACACACACACACATACACATACAAACAGACGCACACACACACTCAGGCACACAGACACACAGACATATACAAATACAGACACACATCTATACTTTTTTGTGTTTATATAAAATGTCTATAGTTCAAACGGATTACGAAAGAGTCATAAAAAAGAACTGCAACAAGATGGCGGATCGCTAGACAGACTGAGGAGCAGATTGATGGATCGTCTGCTTGATCAACTGGAATACAGAAAGATTCACACACATACATGCATGTACACATTCATACACACGGACATACACACGCATGCATACACACGAAGGCATAAAAACATCCACATAGACACACACAGGTATGCATACATACACACACAGGCATACACACACGCATACATTCACACATATGTACACACACATATACACACATACACACACATGCAAGCATTTACACAGACATGCACACAGACATACACATACACATATACGCATGTACAGATTTATACAC
>OZ024740.1:323845957-323850957 GCA_964016885.1 Eledone cirrhosa
TTTATACAACATTTAGAGCTTACTGATTCCTAATTCACGTAAGTTTATTACAAACTGGTAAATTAAGTATGTTTTGTAAGTTTATATAACATTTAGATTTTACTGGTTCTCTACTGACGGAAGTTCTATTAAACACTGGTAAATTGGTTAGGTTTTGTAGTTTATATAGCATTTAGAGTTTACTGATTCCTTATTCACGTAAGTTTTAATAAACACTGGTAAATTAGTTGTGTTATGTAAATTTATATTCGAACAATGTTTTGTTGTAGTAAATAGGAATTAAATTCTGTTACAAGGAGTCAATCAAGCAAAAAGTTTTAGGAGCTATGATCTATATAGAAAAGTGATAGGAGGAGGTAGATCTTTAGAAGTGGGAGGACGGGGTGGTAGGCTTATAGAGGAAAAGGGGGCCGATAACTTAAACCTATTGAAAAAGGAAATCGAGGGTATATACATTTAGATGAAGGCAGAACAAGGAAAGAAGATTAAACGTATAAGAAACGTGGGCTTATATATATATATATATATATATATATATATATATATATATATATATATAAACATATATATAAACATATATATATATATATATAAACATATATTTATATATATATACATATATTTATATATATATATATGTAAATATATATGTATGTATATATCTATGTATGTATATGTATATATAATTATATATATATATATATATATATATATATATATATATATATATATATATATATATATATATATATATATATTTATATTTATTTACTTATTTATATATATGTGTGTTTGTGTGCATGTATTATATATATTATAAACAATGTATTCTGTCATCCCTTGAAGTATTGCAAAGATTACTTATATAGCTGTACACATTTTTTTATTTAGTTGACAGTTGATGTGCATATTTTACTCTCAATATATATATATATATATATATATATATATATATATATATATATATATATATATATATATATATATATATATATATATATAAATATATATATACATATATAATGGATATATAATGCAGCCTTTAGAAAGAAAGTGACATTGTATAATGAAGAATTCCTTTGTAACCTTTTTCCCTTTTCAATGGGAAATATTAAAAAATAAACTTAAAAATAAGATTAGCTTTGGTATGTGTGTAAACATATGTAAACAATACTGTGCTGGCACAAATACCAACCTACCTGCTAGAAATAGTAGCCAATTTAATATAATAAATAAACACCATATTTCCATCTTAACAATAAGACACATTTCAGTATTAAGTATTAAGAAACTCTTGAGAGAGGTGGACAGAAGAAAGTTTTCAGAGAAGAAACATTACGCCCATGCAAGTGTATCAGCCCTAAACGTCTTACACTCTAAGGGAGCCGGGCCACATTCAAGTCATGGCTGTCCCTCTGCTGACACATTTTAGCCACTGTATATATTAGCAAAATAGTCAGATATCATACAAAATCATTTGTCTCATATGTCATCTTTGCTTTGTATCATTTTGGAGCCTATAAAATAATGTGTTACTCAAACACTGTTGATCATTTAAACGACTTTCCCCTACAGACAAATATGCTGCTCCCATGCTTAAATTAGAAAGCATTGTGTAGTCCTGCATATAGAGAAAAAGAAAGCAGTATTGGAAACGACTATAAATGTCATAAATGAAAGGAAAAAGAGGGAAAGAACAAGGACTTTTAGAACAAAGGAAGAAAGAAAGGGGGAAGAGGACAGACTCTACACCTAGGTCAGAGCGGTGCTTCGGCTGCGCCCCGTGGACAAAATCGCACAGACATTTCCGTGGTCAATGACCAGTAACACACACTGCAACAACCACCCCACCTCGTGGGTCTCCTTCCTCTGACGGGCTGCTATCGATCAGATTTTACGGAGGTCATCTGTCCGAGGTTCGAGGATGCCTGAGGTCTTGACAGCAACCAGCTCCGGTATTTGCTTGTCTTCCTATTCTCTGCATATATTTTCTTAAAATAAGACGGAATCGCCATGCCTTGAAGGCCCCTGTCTTAAGATAAGTCCCTCGTCGCTTGCTTCCGTCTAAACCATCTGTTACGTAACTATTTGTCTGAATATGCTGTTACAAAAGATATTCCGGTGAAAGATAACCACTGTTGGACAGCAGAAAAATTCACCTGTCAGCTCTCAAGATTTGGTCAGTAATTTACTGTCTAATCTCTTTAACCCTGATCTGGTGATTCTGTCGCAATAACTTAACTTTCTGTGTTTAAAGGTGGCAAGAAACAGAGCAGTAAAACACCGTTCTAAATAATTAACAGATTTTAAACGTAAGGTTAATTTAATATTTGTTGAAGAGTTGGCGAATTTCAATATTTTAGACGGCATTTCTCTAAATGTGATGTTATATTACTTTAACACCTAACACGTTTATATATGTATGTGAGTGGTGATTACATTTTTGAGTGAGGCATGGAGCCTAAAAGAAATACGGTTGAGAAGCACCTATTTTAGTATTTTCTTTCCTCACTCCTTTTCTTTTTTTTCGGTTTAAATTCAGCCTAGAGTGAACTTTGCCTCTGGGATCGATAAATAATTACCAGTCTTGTACTGAGGTGAAATTCAATCGACTGAATAACTCCTTTGAAATATATATATATATACATATATGTATCAAGGAAACAAGAAACAACCAAGAGGATACATTAACATAAAGTGGTATTAGTTTCAAACTTAAAAGAAAGCGAATGTGTTACTATTACTATATATATATATATATATATATATATATATAATGTTTATCCCGGGTTCAATCGGGGGTAACCACAGTAAGTAAGGTACTCAATACATAGCAGAGTATACATATTTAATATAGAAATGGCTTCTACAGGACTAGAACTGTTTCATTCGGGAGAAATCATCAAGCCTTCCTGATTAAACATTTCTATATTAAATATAGATATATATGAAACTATCAGAATGGATAATCTTGATGGTTTCATACCAATGAAAGCCATTTCTATATATAATGGTTACTACATTAGGCACAACGCCAGTAATTTTGAGGGGAGGGGAAAGTAAATTAAATCCACCCCAGTGCGTTACTGGTACTTTATTTTATCGACCCCGTAAGAATGAAAGGCAGAGCTAACCTCAGCGGGATTTGAACAGAGAAAGTAAAGGGACTTAACTATGCCACGAAGCATAGTGTCCGACGTTCTACCGATACTGCCAATCTACCGCTCTATTTCTATCTATAATAAAGTTACCTATACCCTATCAAGACCTCTTCACCTTTCAAAGAGCCACGCAATGGGACTGAAACCGATAATGAAATGATAAATATTTTCTGACTATGGGAGAATGCGACACCGAAGATATATACGCAGTCACATGATTAATCAATAATAAATATGGATGTTAGATCCTTCCCGCTGTTATTTATTACTTCATTAATTCAAACTTTGTTGACATTTTGAAAAGTGATTCTTTCAGTTCAGTAGAGATTCCATAATGTCTTCTATTACAATGAAGGAGAGCTTGTGAAATAGACTTAATTATGTCTTTACTGTTCCTGGCACTAATTATATCGGGTTTCGTGGTAATATAAGATATGTCGAAAAAGTATCCGACTTTATTTTCGTTCGTGGAAGGTCAAGGCGTTAGCGAGACAAAAGTGCGCAAAGGGAGGATGCATCTATATGGTTCTTGGCGAGCTTACTTGATACGTCAGTTGTTGTCGAGCGGTTAGCCTGTGAAGTTCTTACTCGACGCATCTTCATTTCACTACTAAACAAGAGCCATAAGTTCTTGAATAACTGTAGATGAGTGGATGGCGTACAGGGTATGAACCAAAAACCAATCCTCAATTATAACAGTGTAAATATCCAACGTCGCCATGACTCCAAGGGGTACATCTGGTACGGAGCAAAATCAAAATAATACTAACTGCTTTCTTTGACAACCTAGGCGTTGTGTATCACAAATATAGACTAGCAATATAGTCTAGAAAGACAATGCGTTACAAAGGAACACTGTCGAAAGATTGTCCGACGTCTTTGTGATGCAATCCAGTGCAAGAGAACTAATCACTGAGCGTCCCAAAACTGAGTGTCACTGAAAGGCTCGGCTCTGTGAGAGTCAAGAGAATATCATGCGGACTACGATGGCAAAGCTGAGAACCATTTCGAAAGAAGCATTCAGACGTGCTTTAAACAATGCAAGTACCATTGGGATGTGTAGAGGCACAAGGAGCTTATTTTGAAGTGAACTTTTAAGGGAATTGACCCCTATTAAGTACGTATATTGTCCTCTCAGCCTAAGAACGGATACTTTTTCGACAAATCTAATATAATATTATACTTGCAACAAACGAAACAAAACTCCAGCTAGACTACGGAAATATATCTTCCATTTAAATATCACATCCCACTTATGTTTAACTCTACCGATATGTACGAGAATCTATACATGAAATACGTTTATATATATTCAATATCTCCTTTCTCTTACTCCTCTCCGTTTATTTTATCCTCTTTGTTTCTCTCCACATTTCAATCTTGTTCCTCTTCCTCTCTCTCTCTATTCCTCCAATCTTCTTACTTTCACTCTCTTTCTCTTCCCCACTCTCCATCTTCCTTCGCTTCTCTTCTCTCTGTATCCTCCTCTCTTTCTCGTTCAATGACGGGTTATCTATGCTGAAGAATATCTTTGTTAAGGTTAATAATTGCTGGATTTCTTTACAATTTCATAAAAACCGTCATAAATTTTTCCACGTAGCATTTGTTCTTCGGTGTCCCTCTTACATAGCAATTAACGAACACATTTTATTTATTTCTATACTTTTTATAATTATAATTATTGATCGATTTTTCTCTCACTGATTGCAGCTTAGTAAATAAATATGAGAAAATAAATATTACGTAATTATTGACATCTTTCGTTAAAAGCCTGTTTGCACTTGATTTTCAGGAGTAAGGAAACGGTTTACCAGTGGATATTTACATTTGAACACTTAG
>OZ024740.1:323855957-323858457 GCA_964016885.1 Eledone cirrhosa
TATATATATATATTAATAATAATAATCATTTTTCTACTTTTGGCACAAGGCCAGCAATTATCCCAGTGCATTATTAGTGTTTTAAAAGTACCAGTCATGCACTGGATAATTGCTGGCCTTGTGCCAAAAAGTAGAAACAATTATTAGTGTTTTATTTTATCGACCTCGTAAGGATGAAAGTCAAAGCTAACCTCGGCCGGATTTGAACTCAGACCATAAAGGGGCGTAACTATACTGCAAAGCATGGCGTCCGACCCTCTGCCGATATTGCGTGTGTGTGTATTTTACATGCGCACATTCACACAAACTTACAGAAGTCCGTTAATGATAAGTAAAAAAAAATAGTTACAAATAAAACTAAAAGTGAAAGTGTTATACTAGCTCCTAATGTTATACTCACGGTCGTATGATTCAAGGTTCAATTCCCAGATCAGGTGGTGCATTGTGTCAACGTTGCTCCAGTCCACTCAAATGGAAAAAATGAATACCAGCTACTTGCGGTTGAACTTAACGCCATTGAAACCTGAATGTCGGCCTGACGAGCTAACAGTCTTGGGACAGACTGTTACATTGAATATTAATAGCATAAGTTTGTAATGTAAATATGTTTAGCCTTACCATTCACTTATCCAGGATCAGTTTAAAAATCAAACAGCTGTTGTTGTTTAGCCTAATGTCAGTCATGATCGCTCAGACTTATGACAAAGGACAATCTAGGCGTGACCATCCCACATTTTCACAGTGCCTTTAGGAACATATGATCTCATGTTTGCTCTTCTTTTAAACAGTGAAATGTGCGATTTGAGGTTGATTTGTCTGCTACTTCTAACAAGGCGAACAGCCGTGCGGAGCAATCCTTTGTTGATTTGAATAGGTACCAGTAATTTTCTGAGATCCAAACAAGCGATGCTTCACTCTATTTGATCGTATCCTTGGTGGCCCAATTCACAAACTTGATACGAACTTTATAAAACCATCTCGGGGCAGGTGATAAAAACGTTAATAAATCCACAAACTCAGATGATTAAAGACTTCTCCATACGGAAGAGTATTCTCATATATATATGGTGGTGGCTTTGTTCCCTTAACCAGTTTTCAATTTGTCACGCCAGTTAACGTATGCTTATTATTCTAAGATGTAACTTATCGATTTATTGATATTTTCTTATTTAGTGCTTCGATTTATTTATATCTTCTTATTTAGTGCTTCGTACAAAGCTCCGAATATTGTTTATTTCGTGGATGCTGGCCGAGCACATCAACTTTGGTTTTACTAACTTCCACTCTTATATATATATATATATATATATATATATATATAAAAACACTGTCTTATAAATGTGATAACAGATTTGCAAATCTTTTAACTGGAACTACATGTACAATCTATTGTTGTGAACATAATGTAGTCAACATTTTATCTGACCTTCTGAATTTGTTAACGTATATTAAAACCAGACTTGTACGGTATAAATACAGGCACACACGTAGGACAGATCAGTTCTTGAAAATCAGAAACACATAAATGAATTATACAGCAGACATAATTCCAATCAAACATATAACATGAATAAAAATCAAACAAGTGTATACTCTTTCCTATTTTTATTGGGTGCCAATATCACGTGATTCTTCAAAAATTGAAAAAAAAAAAACATTTGAAAAAATGAAAAATAAAAATATTTATTACATAGGCATGACGCCTGCAAGTTATAGAGATGGGTTGGAAATGGGAGGGGTATCTGTGGCGATTATGCATTTCTCAAGGTCATTTGTTAAAGCAATTGTAATGGGAATTGAGAACGAGGCTCTCCGAACACCGTTCGCTTCAGCTTATTTTTTGACGCCATTAACGATAAAAATTGAAAATAGTAAAACAAAATAATGGGAAAATAGTTTAAATACATAAATAAAGAAGTCAGATCTCTTCTTATACTTTTTGAGTTCTTCATCTTATACAAGTTCAGTTTTTATAACCTTTCTCTCCACACCGTCATCCTTGTTATTATATTAACATATTTTGTTTGGCGACTTCACAAAATTAAAATGAAACTTTCTATACATAGATTTAACTATAAAAGTCAGTCCCAGCAATTAAAAAAATAATAAAAATAAAACAGAAATATACCAAAACAACAATTGTTTTATATAAACAATAGTATTGCTGTTTTCTTATGTTCTTTCTATTAGGTTTTGCCGAGGATGCGTTTTGCATGCATTTGTGTGTATAGGAACTATACGTGCATGCACTGAGTACTTAAATAATATCATATATATATATATATGTATGTATGCAAATATACTTACATATTCACACAATATATGCTTATTTGTTTGTGTGTACTTTTGTATTAGCATCTATATTCATTCATGCATATATTTTATATACTTATACATTGCAAGGACATGTGCATGTATATGTTCATATATATATATACACACATATTTTTGCGTATACAAATGTGTATGTATATGTGTTTATATATATATACATTCATAT
>OZ024740.1:323873457-323875957 GCA_964016885.1 Eledone cirrhosa
AGATGTTTGTGTATGAGCATGTATGATGTAGATATGTGTGTGTAAGTAGATGTTTGTGTATGGGCATGTGTGATGTAGATATGTGTGTGTAAGTAGATGTTTGTGTATGGGCATGTATGATGTAGATATGTGTGTGTGTGTAAGTAGATGTTTGTGTATGGGCATGTATGATGTAGATATGTGTGTGTGTGTGTAAGTAGATGTTTGTGTATGGGCATGTATGATGTAGATATGTGTCTGTGTGTAAGTAGATGTTTGTGTATGGGCATGTATGTTGTAGATATGTGTGTGTGTAAGTAGATGTTTGTGTATGGGCATGTATGATGTAGATATGTGTGTGTGTGTGTAACTAGATGTTTGTGTATGAGCATGTATGATGTAGATATGTGTGTGTAAGTAGATGTTTGTGTATGGGCATGTGTGATGTAGATATGTGTGTGTAAGTAGATGTTTGTGTATGGGCATGTATGATGTAGATATGTGTGTGTATGTAAGTAGATGTTTGTGTATGGGCATGTATGATGTAGATATGTGTGTGTGTGTGTAAGTAGATGTCTGTGTATGGGCATGCATGATGTAGATATGTGTGTGTGTGTGTAAGTAGATGTTTGTGTATGGGCATGTATGATGTAGATATGTGTGTGTGTGTGTAAGTAGATGTTTGTGTATGGGCATGTATGATGTAGATATGTGTGTGTAAGTAGATGTTTGTGTATGGGCATGTATGATGTAGATATGTGTGTGTGTGTGTAAGTAGATGTTTGTGTATGAGCATGTATGATGTAGATATGTGTGTGTGTGTGTAAGTAGATGTTTGTGTATGGGCATGTATGATGTAGATATGTGTGTGTAAGTAGGTGTTTGTGCATGGGCATGTATGATGTAGATATGTGTGTGTGTGTGTGTAAGTAGATGTGTGTGAACGTTTATGTATGATGTAGATACGTGTGTATGGGCACGTGTGATGTAGATGTGTGTGTAAGTAAATGTGTGTGAATGTGCGTGTGCGATGTAGATATGTGTGTGTGTATGGGCATGTGTGATGTAGATGTGAGTGTGTGAGTGATATAGATGTGTGTGTATGTGCAAGTGTGATGTAGATTGTGTGTGTGTAAGTAAGTAGATGTGTGTGTATGGGCATGTGTGATGTAGGTATGTGTATGTTAGTGATATAGATGCTTGTGTATGTGCAAGTGTGATGTAGATTGTGTAAGTAGATGTGTGTTTATATGCATATGTGTGTATACTTGTATGATGTAAATGTGTGTGTGTATGTAGATGTGTATGTAGATGTGGCTGTATGTAGATGTGTATGTATCTAGATGTGTATGTATGTATATGTATGTATATGTGGCTGTATGTATGTAGATGTGTGTGTATATGTATATGTGTATGTAGATGTGTGTGTATGTAGATGTGTATGTATGTATATGTATATGTGTATGTATGTATATGTGTATGTATGTAGATGTGTGTGTATGTATGTATGTGTATATGTGGCTGTATGTATGTATATGTGGTTGTATGTATGTAGATGTAGCTGTATGTATGTAGATGTGTATGTATGTAGATGTAGATGTGTATTTATGTAGATGTAGATGTGGCTGTATGTATGTAGATGCATATATGTATATGTATATGTGGCTGTATGTATGTATGTATGTATGTATGTATGTATGTATGTATGTATGTATGTATGTATGTATATGTATATGTGTATGTATGTATATGTATATGTGGCTGTATGTGTATGTATATGTGGCTGTATGTATATGTATATGTATATGTATATGTGGCTGTATGTAGATGTGTATATGTATATGTGGCTGTATGTATGTATGTATGAATATGTATATGTGTATGTATGTATGTATATGTATATGTGGTTGTATGTGTATGTATATGTATATGTAGATGTGTATATGTATATGTGGCTGTATGTATATGTATATGTATATGTATATGTGGCTATATGTAGATGTGTATATGTATATGTGGCTGTATGTAGATGTGTATATGTATATGTGGCTGTATGTATGAATATGTATATGTGTATGTATGTATGTATGTATATATGTATGTATGTATGTATGTATGTATATGTATATGTGGCTGTATGTGTATGTATATTCCGCAACTGCATCACCCAAGTTTTCTCCTCACAGCTATATACAGTCGTCAGATTAACTTTCTTCCTGAATCTGATTATCGCCTGTAGAAGGCTTGTAATTCAACCAACGATACACTGAAATCTTAAGGGTTTTCCATCAAAATGTATCTCTGGGCATGCGCTTGTGTGTAGCGGCGTATGTATGTATGTATGTTTTCTCTTTCTCTTAATTTTGAGTATATTTTTTTGACCGGCCACCTTCCTGGTGGCAAGGTTGTAAAAGAAAAGAAATTGTCATCCCTTGAATCGCAAGAATGTTTTGCAAATTTTGAAGGTGCCAGCTATCGCAGGCATTTGTAGACTATGAATTAGGGAGCTGCGCTTTTTGTC
>OZ024740.1:323888457-323895957 GCA_964016885.1 Eledone cirrhosa
TAATTATAAAATATATATATATATATATATATATAAACGACTATATGCTCTGACTTACCTCATCACATGCAGCACAACGCGGCTTCAACTGCTCCGCATGGTGGCGGCCACAGTATAGTTGACTGTCTTGGTAAAAGTATATGAGGTCGACTAGAAACTCATCACAGACGGAGCAGAGGAAACAGGCAGGATGCCAACAAGCATCTGGACCAGCTCTCGATGCAAACACCGCCATATCACTTCCTACAATTAATTTGCGGCACTGAAAAAAATAAAAAAACAAAAAGAAAAATCAATAATTGTGATGGAAATATTTTTCAAAACAGCAAGTTCTTATTTTTAGGAATTCTCTATTCTAAACGTTTCTCTTCTGATATGTTATTCCCCTAGTTCTCTGATACAAATCATTTTATTTTCAAGTGTTTTTATTTATCTAAAGACCCGTCTATCGTACTTTTATGTAAGAACCTTTGTTAAGTTATGTTCCAAACACCAGTTTAATGATGAAAATGTTAGTTATATTACTAAAGCTTTCAAGACACTTCGTATGATTCTCAAAAATAATTGAAAATAGATAAGAATTTGGAAGGATTTAATATAACATTCATATTATTCCTATGGTGTTTCGGGTTTTTTTAAAATAAATATAAACACTTTAAAACAAACAGTTGTGTATCATAGAAACAGGTGCGGTTTCAGGAGGTTTGGTATCAAAATAGTTTAAAAATTCAAAACATCCCACTTCTCAAATATCTTGACACCAGACACATAAATATAGCTTCTTCAGTTCCCACGAGATTAGCTTAACAAATCGAAAGAAAGAAAGAAAATAACAAATTTTGTCTATCTCTCTCTCTTTCTCTTTCTCTCCCGGTTTTAAATTATTTATTTCTTACTGATTGCTGCCGAAACTGTCGGTAGATGTAATCTCTTTGCTGAACAACAAATTAAAGATGACGGCAAGAGACTTAGTGTAAAACCAGACGACACACGATTTATACATGTTTTCATCAGACACTTACCATTTGTTATTCAACAACTGAATACAAATACCTGACATATTTACATTAGTTTATCTCTCATATAAATTTAGTGTTAATAATAATAATAATAAGTGTTTCTACTTTTGGCACAAGGCCAGCAATTACCCCAGTGAATTACTGGTACTTTATTTTATTGACCCCGTGAGGATGAAAGGCAAAGTTAAGCTCGGGGAATAATAATAATAATAAGAAGAAGAATAAATAATAATTGTTTCTATTTTTGGCACAAGGCCAACAATTAACCCAGTGCATTACTGGTACTTTATTTTATCGACCCTATAAGGATGAAAGGCAAAGTTAACCTCGGCGGAATTTGAACTCAGAATGGAAAGGGCCGTAACTCTATGCGTCAAAGGTTGGTGCCCGACCTTCTACCGATACTGCCAATCCAAGAAGAAGAAGAAGAAAAAGAAGAAGAAAAAGAAGAAGGCCATTGGCCGAAGGTGAGATTATGAAAGACAAGTTACAACATGAAGCTGGGGCTCTACCTAGAAATGAGGGGGGAATAGGTAGCAAGTATACATAATATACAAAATAGGTATATGTAGTATACAATTAAATAAGACATCCAGTCTTGCTGGTTCAGAGAGCTAAATACCTAAAGCTAATTGAGGGAACCCCCACAGATCCACAATACCACTGACCTCCAAGGGTGAATGCCCTCTCCCGTCATTGTCAGACCTACTGACATATACTGAGATTACACTCATTCACCCATGCCATTTTCGCTACTTTTAAATAATAATAATAATGGTTTCTGATTTAGACATAAGGCCAGCAATTTTGGAGAGAGGGGAAAGTTGATTAAATTGACCCCAGTGCATTACTGGTACATTATTTTATTGATCCCCGGTGGATTGGCAGTATCGGTAGAGGGTCGGACGCCATGGTTTGAGGCATAGAGTTACGGCCCTTTCCAATCTGAGTTCAAATCCTGCCGAGGTTAACTTTGCCTTTCATCCTTACGGGGTCGATCAAATAAAGTACCAGTAATACACTGGAATAATTGCTGTCCTTATGCCAAAAGTAGAAACAATTATTATTATTTATTATGCTTTTCGGCATAGAGTTACGCCCCTTTACGGTATGAGTTCAAATCCTGCAGAGGTTAACTTTGCCTTTCATCCTTACGGGGTCGATAAAATAAAGCACCATTTAATCGACTCCCCCACCCCAAATTACTGGCCTTGTGCCTATAGTATAAATTATTATTATTCTCTTTCTTTATTGCCAAAAATGGCGACGAATGAGGGAACATTACATGGGAAAAAATCAATAAGAATACTAATAACAAAAACAGAAAAAAAAACAAATAGATGTCAATAGTAACATATACACTACGACATATTACATGGTAGAAAATAAAGAGTTAAACAAATATTGAAGAACGAACTATCAGAAAATAATTGTTTCAACTTTTTGGCACAAGGCCAGCAATTATCCCAGTGTTTTACTGGGACTTTATTTTATCGACCTCGTAAGGATGAAAGGCAAAGTTAACTTCGGCGGGATTCGAACTCAAAATAGCAGCAAATGTTTACGGCACATTGGGTTCCCAAGCAGTCACCCATCTAAGTACTAATTAGGGTCGACGTTGCTTAACTTCGGTGATCGGACGAGAACCGGTGTTTTCAGCTTGGTATGGC
This sequence comes from Eledone cirrhosa, assembly GCA_964016885.1. Taxonomy (NCBI): domain Eukaryota; kingdom Metazoa; phylum Mollusca; class Cephalopoda; order Octopoda; family Eledonidae; genus Eledone; species Eledone cirrhosa. The sequence goes on from OZ024740.1 coordinate 323,891,147, forward strand.
CGTAAACTCAGAAAATAATATACTATGTATAAACACACTAGGTTTCAATTAATTACTGAAACTTCAGTGTGATAAAGAAGAAAATAGAGCTAATCAAATAGAAAAGACTTGGATACAGAAACCCCAAACCTAGATATTTGTTTTGTGAATTTACTATCCCCATGTTGATACTCATAAAATATATCCACTAAATGGCCGAACCACAGTCATAAATTCGGAAACGGCCACTGAAAAAAAGCAATAAAGGTATTGATGAATCTCGACCGGACTTGTCTGAAATTAAGGACTAAATAAATAAATGAATAAAAAACGGATTTAGTTTGGTTCCGTCATGGAGTTTGTCGTTAGAGTTATGTTCAGGCTTAACGTAACTTACAATAGATATATGCGCATATCTCTACAAGAGGGTTCAAAACAGATTCTCGAGATATCTCCAGAAGATATACAAACATCTCTCGCTCTCCTCTCTCTGCACATGGAAAAATATTGAGCCCTGTGGGACGTGCGAAAGATTGTAATTGCGTTCTTTGTCTGCCACTCCCCAGTTAATGCAATCCCGTGCATGTTTTATATATATATATATATATATATATATATATATATATATATATATATATATATCGATTATTCTACTATATATATATATATATATATATATATATATATATATATATATATATATATATATATATATATAAATCAAAGGTACAGAAAATATTGTAGCAAAAAGCCAACAGTATTCCATAATATATAAGTGACTATAGCGTCAAAATGGGAAAAATAGTTAACGTAAGATGTGGAAGTAATATATGTATAAATAAACACAGTAAATTTCGTGTCTAAAATTACGAGGGTAGAGAATGCCACAAATGTCTTAAGTATTTAATCTTAAACATACAGTAGGATATAATTTTGACCGTATCAAAAACATTTCATCTCTCGGAATTGCAGGGTATTAATATGAGTTAATAACTCTGTATTTTATTATATATATATATATATATATATATATATATATATATATATATATATATATATATATATATATATATATATATATATATATAACATGCACGAAATTTTCTTTTGCCCTCTCTTTACGTTGCCTCACCATTCGTGTCTGTTTACCTGTCTCTCTTTCTCCACCCAACTCTTTTTATCCCAGTAACTTATTTTAGTTATTGTATCGCCCTAGACGGAGGTATATTGTCTGTAATGCGAAGAAATACCTATGATGGTTAGTAGACAACTGATGATGGATATTCCTAATTTCTAATTGCAACAACACAGCTCGCCATTTTTGATTCATATATGCTTTCCCCTTCGCTGTGACCTGTCTTTTTTCTCTTCCCTTACTGCTATCCTCTTTCTCTCTCCCCCTTCTCCCTCTTACTTTCACTCACCCCCTCTGCTAGTCACCCTCTCTCGGCTAGCCTCTTCCTCGCACTTTCACTCACTCACTCTCTGCTACTCACCCTCTCTTTCACTCCCTCCATCGTCCCACACCGTACGAGATCCTTTTCCTCGCTCATATCCGCACGGCTAAGATGTATCTTTACCTTATCGTCAATATTCGCCCGTTCTTATGTTCGAAATGAATTATTGACTTGATTTTCTCATTTTTTCCTCTCTTTACGTTGCCTCACCATTCGTGTCTGTTTACATGTCTTTCTCTTTCTCCACCCAAATCTTTTTATCCCAATAACTTATTTTAGTTATTGTATTGCCCTAGCTTGAGGTATATTGTCTGTAATGCGAGGAAATACCTATGATGGCTATTAGACCACTGATGACAGATATTCCTAACTTCTATTTCTAATTCTTCATTTATTATACTTAATTGCAACAACAAAGCTCGCCATTTTATATATATATATTAGAATTGGTGCTCTGGAATAGCTATATATATATATATGAATGTATATATAGTGTATTTTGCATCAATAAATGCGAAACAAGGCCTCGTCAGCTTTATCTCCCTCTGTTTGCTGAAAATTAAAGTAAGTGAGTCTGTCACTACTCTAAAACAATAGCATAAGGTCTTCGAAATGCTTTTAATTAAGCATACAGTGTATTGCAAAATACACTATATATACATTCATATATATATATATATATATATATATATATATATATATATATATATATATATATATATATATATATATATAGGGGTGAAGCGTATCATTATTTTACGTCCGACTTCTATGCTGGCATGAGTTAAATAGGTTGCCACTATCTGAGACAAGACTAGTCGGAGAGACCTCATAACATTCAAACGTTGAATATTTACGTTGAATCTATTTCATATATATATATATATATATATATATATATATAATTATTTTGGGGCCCTGCCCTCCTCCCCCATTTCCACCGCCCCTGATATATATATATATATATATATATATATATATATATATATGTGTGTGTGTGTGTGTGTGTGTGTGTACGTTCATACGTACACACACACACATTATATGTGTATATATATATAGTTATGTAATAAACAACATAAGATAATTATTTCATTTACCAAAGGATTCACGAAGACAGACGAGCCTGAAATCGGTCGTCAAAATTAAAATTCCATTAATTTTCATTCTGATGACCGATTTCAGACGTCTGTTTCAGGCTCGTCTTTCTTTGTGAATCCTTTGGTAAATGAAATAATTATCTTATGTTGTTTATTACATAACTAAAAAAAGCTCTGTAGTCTACATAGAGCACTCCCTTTTCCTTTACCTTTCCTACGGAAACATTTCATATACTTTATATATATATATATATAAACATATATATACGCACCACATATATGCAAACTTACAGACACGCATTATATATACGATAACAGCTTTGTAAATCGTTGAATTTCCAAATTCATGAAGGTGTTGGACAACATGTCTTGCGGGATTTGTTCGAATTCTTTATGTTCTAAGATCCCCCTAAGGACAACTATCTCATTCATTCTCCCGAGGTTGATAAAAGAAAATAACCAATACTGTTTCCAAGATCAGTCAACCCGGCCCTTTCTCGTTTAAAAACATATATATAGCGTGAAAAGAAGACACTTGTTGCATGGGTAACTGTTGCTCTTTCATGAAATTACATGCCCAAGCTTACACACAGATACCGATAATTAGCCAATATTGACAGATAGAAGGCATGCGTACAGTCATACACACAAGTACATATGCAGATTATATATGTATATATATTATACATACACCTCATACATAACCCAGTGGTTGGTGGTTATGCATGTATATATATATATATATATATGTGTGTGTGTTCGTGTGTATGCGTATGTGTGTGCCTGTGTGTGTGTGTGTACACATTAATCCACCCTCCAGTACTGTTGGTGTTTGTTTAAGTATCATAACATTCCACAGTCGATAATAATAAATAACCCAGATATGCTGCTGATGAATATATCATTGATTATGTCCCTTCACGTAATAAAACACAGAAACACACACATACATATGTACACACACACACACACACACACACACACACACACACACACACACACACACACTCATAGATACCCCATGTAGATTTTTTTCTCTGTGGTTATGTCCTTTTCCCGTTTTTTATTAGCGTCCGACCGACCACCCACCAACATGGCGGTAATGCCTTAACGAGAAGTGCTCCAACAGACGGCAAGCGACGATCTATGTTGACTCTCAAGAATTATTGAAAGATACTTTTAATGGCTGTTTATTTATGGCAAGTGGCTTTGATTGGATTTAGAAATTGGCAGCGCTAACCAACTCATACATTCATACAAATATATATGCATATATATATACATATATATACACACACACATATATATATATATATATATATATATATATATATATATATATATATATATATGCATGTATATGAAAGGATATTTATGTGTGTGTGTGCATGTATATGAATGGATATTTATGTGTGTGTGCGTATATGTGTGTATATATATATATATAATATGTAGAAGTCGAAGTAATAGCCGCCGTAGAGCAGATATATGTATAGTGTGTGTGTATATGTGTGCATATATTTTAATCTATATTTGTATATTTCTGTGTACGTATATATATATATATATATATATACGTTTATTCTGTCCACAATCTACTGACCATCTGTGATGGTTATAAACTTTGTTTTAATAGTCCTGTTGTGTGTGTGTGTGTGTGCGTCTGTGTGGTGGGTATATGTGTGTGTGTTTAATTTATAACCCTCAATAACGATCTGACAGCATGGTTCACACACAACTTAGATATCGTCGACAATATTGATTATCATATAACTCTTTATTGACATACATATACACGTAAATACGAATGTATATATATATATATACATGTATATATATGATGGCTGCCCCTCGTTATCGAGTATGGCCATTGCACGATATGCCACTATCAATAATTATTAATAAATTCTATCGTGCAATGTCTGTGCGTGAAGATATTTTTTGAAGTGAGGAAAGACTGTGCACTGAGCCAATCCCACTCTCTGAGCGACAGTAGCTATAACCCTAAAAGAAGAAAAGATCAACATCATCGGTAACTACTGAGCCGCAGGTTTTATATCGGAGTTATCCCAGTTTCCTGAGTTGCCTTCTCCTAGAAGAATACCCTGACAAAGGCTAGGGTCCTTCACTCACAGTGGTTTAACGGCGCGATCGGGTGTACAGCCCGACTATACACATATACATACATATGTACATGTGCATATATATATATATATATATATATATATATATATATATATATATATATATATATATACATATATATAATATAGAA
>OZ024740.1:323898457-323903457 GCA_964016885.1 Eledone cirrhosa
CACGAGTAATCAGTGTTAGAAAGACCCTTTTCGTAACTGCATTCCACACACACACAAGCATGCGCGCATGCGTATATATGGCGAATAACTCTTCTTTAACACATATGTTGTTGAAGACACGACTACCGTCTAATTCCAATTCCTCTATTAGGACGTCGCATGTTCTAATAAAGCCCCTGCAATTTGTTTGGAACAACAAATTTCCTAGTTACTTACTTTTATCAACCGTTCCAAACTTGGAAATCGTTCTTGTCTTCGATAACTCACACACAGGCAATAATCATCGTCAATAGCATTTCACGTCCGTCTTTCCATTTTGGTTTGTGCTGGAAGGTCTAAATCTTAATTGGAATTGCAGTTGTCCCATTGACGTGCAAGAAAGCACCCACACTTTGCTTACTAACGTTCCAGTTTTGAGATGGCATCTACTAGAAGATGTCTTTCCTATCAATAACCACTGTATAGTGTGTGTGGTTCGGGTTCAATCCCACTGTACGGTTCCTTAGCTTAGTGTATTCTTCTATAGTCTCAGGAATGAAATTTTCTAACTGATCGTAATCCCGTCGTATAATCTATCTATCTATCTATCTATCTATCTATCTATCTATATATATAATATATATATATATATATATATATATATATATATATATATATATATATATATATATGCAAACAGAGACAGGGACAAGAATAAATAAATAAATTAGTTAAATAAAAATGGCGTAGACATTACAATACAATGGGAGGAAACATAATAATACCACGGATAATGTCACAGATGTGTGACGAAAGAACTTTCATAGCCTATCCTATATATATCCATATCTTCATATATTTTTAACCGTTGGTCAATCAATGATAAACATTGATTGCTAGATAAATTATCTATGAAGATATAAAAGATACAGAAGCGAAAACCAACCCAAACCAAACAGTGAATGTGTCCTGTTATTATTTCTGGCATTATTATAACAATATGGTGGATTGGAGGGCGGTGGGTGTGGCAAAATCGGTAGAGGGTCGCACGCCATGCTTTCCAGCATAGTTACGTCCCTTTACGATCTGAGTTCAAATCCCGCCGAGGTTGACTTTGCCTTTCATCCTTACGGGGCCGATAAAATAAAGTACCAGTAATGTACTGGGTAATTGCTGGCCTTGTGCCAAAAGTAGAAACAATTATTATAACAATATGACCTTCCCCAAGTATAACAATATCTATCTATCTGTGTGTGTGTGTGTGTGTGTGTGTGTGTGTGTGTGTATGGGGACACGTGTTCAGTATACCGTATAACTTAGCATTTTGACAGAAATGCGTACTGGGGTCGATATGATCTACTAAATATCTTCAAAGCGGTGCCCCAGCATGACCGCATTCTAATAATCAGTGTAGGAAAAGAATAGGCAGACAAAAGAATGAAAATCTGATCGCGATTAATGGAACCACTGGTATATTATTTTACTGGAAAAATACAAAATTATAAATGTATTAATAATGAGCTATTTTTTTAAGGACCTGCCAATAATAGTGTGCCTTTTTCAAGGAGGTAATTTTCAGGAAAAGATAAATAAAATGAATCAGCCCCCCCTGTTTGAGATGAGGTAATACTCTGCAGAACAATTCTAGTCACCTAAAACTCAACTGAATTTTACATATGGGAATCTACCTTTTGTCTCCCAGTCTTACACAGTGAAGAGAGCTGTCTGTTTCTCTATTCTTAGCTGAACTGACGTGAAGATATAAGTAAATTTAACGGGATATGCCTTAGTGGAACACACAAATATACATACGTACATACAACTATTTTCTCCATCTTCCTGTCATCTCATTTCCCTTTGACGTTTTAGTCCTATGTAAAATAATAGTCGGGTACTTATATAAAAAGTGGAAGCGCGGTCAATGACTTTGCTTCACAACCAGATGGTGTCTAGTTTAGTCCCACTGTGTTGCACCTCGGGTTTCTGCTAGTTTTGCCAAAGTGTCTCTGGTTTTAGAGTCTAAATATGTTTATTTACATAAAATCTTTCCATTATAATTTTATGTAATAACATTTGTTAAGTTATATTCAAAACATTAACTTCATAATGCGAAAGTGTGATAATTTTACTAAATCCTTCCAAATTCTGAATTATTTTCAAAATGATGTGAAAAGGCAGTGTCTTTTATTAGAAATACGGTAACAAAGGAATTAACTAAAAAATCAAAGAATATACTTACGTTTGGACAGGTAATATTTTGGTCGAGTGTTACAGGCAGTTGACGAACACAACCACGTCCTAGGGCTTCACGTTTCCGTCGTGAACTGAATACATGTAACTCTCTTTTTTCTTCTTCTGTTAAACTATTACAGTAACGTATCTGGTTATCATGGGGTGGTAACTGCTGAAGAAGCTGCCGTATGCGGTATTTTTCTCCTAAGCTATTGATATACGGTATTTTGTCTTCGGGTAAGCAATTCATGTAGAGGTACACCTGTAATGTACAATGAAAGAGTAGACAGTGAATATATGGAATTTAGATAATAAATACATCAATTTATATCAATACATGAAGTACATAGTATTTGTTGATAAGGAGGACGAGATGACATGATTGTTTCTACTTTAGGCACACGACCGTCTGGGTGAAGGGGAAAGTCGATTAAATCGACCCCAGTGCATTACTGGTGCTTTATTTATCGACCTCGTAAGGATAAAAGGCAATGCTAACCTCAACGGGATTTGAACTAAGAAGGTAAAGGGCCGTAACTCTATGCCACGAAGCATGGTGTCCGACGTTCTACCGATATTGCCAATCCACCACTCTTAAGGTGACATAATTAAAGCTAGTACATTATTGTACCTTAATCTTTTATTATCTAGAAGTATGGTTTCTAATTTTGGGCGTGATGGAAAGTCGATTATATTGACCGTTAGTACTAGTACTTTATCGACCTATGAAGGGTGACGGGCAAAGATGACCTCAGATGGATTTGAACTTAGAATGTAAAGAGCCGGACATTTCATAAAAAGCGGTAGTAGACACATGTGACCACGGAGCTCTCGTACTACGGTGAAACTATTGCATCAGTACAGTCATGTGCATCTGGCCTTTTCGTTTCTATAAGTATGAAAGATAAAATACGGGTGGACTTCTTTGCCCACTTATTCCTGAGAGGGTTGTGGGGGAAGAGTCCTCAAACACTCCCTCCAGCGAGTCTTGTCAGAAGTAACCGCTTCTTACTGATCCAGCTGAATCCATAAGCAAGACCAGCCAAGCTCTTAGATGTTAGCCAACCACCTTGCTCGGGTTCTTCTCCTGGGTCTCCTGCGCGTGAATTCGATGATATATACTAAAGTATATAATGTAATGGATATAATACAACTATAGGTGGGAAATTGGTAAATATACAGTGTAAGCCTCTGCTCCTATAGAGCTGGAAATAGGTCTCTGATCAGATGTAAAGTGAAGGCACAAACCCAAAGCTATTAATAAGTCCAGACCATATGTGAAATGTAAGCTACACTCATTCAAAGTTTGAAATAGGCCCAGGGCACATGTGAAATGTAAGTGTTACACACATCCTAAGTTGGTAATAGGCCCAGCCCAGATGAGAAATGTAGGCTACACCCATCCAAATCTGGTAATAAGCCCAGACCAGATGTGAAATGTAGGCTACACCCTTCCAAAGCTGGTAATAGGTCCAGGCCAGATGTGAAATGTAGGCTACACCTACGCAAAGCTGGTAATAGGATTAGGCCAGATAGATGTGAAATGTAGGCTACAATCACCCACAGTTGGTAATAGGTCCAGACGAGGTGTGAAATGTAGGCTAAACCCATCAAAAATTGGTAATAAGTCCAAGTCAGATGTCAAATGTGCCCCTCCCCCCACCCACCTCCAAAGCTGGTAATAGGTATCACCCATGTTAAACTGATAGTGCTAATACATATATATATAGGTTACTAGCATATATATATATATAGGATACTAGTATATATATATATATATATATATATACATGTAGTGTACATGATGTACTTATATGTAAAATAACAGAATAAAAAAACTAGAATATAGAGCGAGTAGGTCCCCATAAAATGGCATGCCAACTAATCGATCTGATCCCCATCTTGGAGTCCGTCCTTGTAATAACAGACGAAATATTTTCCTCTAATGAGAAAATCAAAGAACATTTTTGTTTTTATTTCTATTATTTCTTCATCAGTGATCATCTATTATTTATGTCTTGTTGATCGGTTTCTTTCATAGGGCACCAATATTTACCTCATCAAATATCACTGCCTCAGTTCATCACCTAACAATTGAAATATCACAATTTACGGTAAAGGTCACACAACACAGACACCCCCTCTCTTTCTCTTCCATACGCAAATATACGAGAGTTTGTTAGTTCTTCGTCGTTGTAGAAGCGCGGCCGGGAGCCTTATATATATATATATATATATATATATATATATATATATATATATATATGTGTGTGTGTGTGTGTGTGTGTGTGAAAGCGCACCACCACCAACAACATAACGAACATCATCACCATTACCTACAACTACAACATACAGACCAATAACACCAACATCTTGACCACCACCACCACCACCTCCTCTATAAGCAGCCCCACTATCACAACCAACACCGACAAATGGCGATATGAAGCGAAAGCCGAACATAAAACGTATTTGTATGTCCGTATGCCCATGTGTGTATGTGTGCGTGTCTGTGCGTCTGTGTGTGCGTCTGTGTGTGCGTGTGCGTGTGTGTGTGTGTGTGGACTTATTTTCTATTATTGAGAACACTGAGAGGAATATAAAATTCTCTTCACTAATTAGAATACCTTCGCAATAGTTTATGGTCATAGTTTTAGTTCATTTGTCATCTACTACTACTACTACTACTACTACTACTACTACTACTACTACTACTACTACTACTAACTACTACTACTACTACTACTAACTACTACTACTACTACTACTGTTGCTACTAGTACTGCTGC
>OZ024740.1:323913457-323915957 GCA_964016885.1 Eledone cirrhosa
CAGGGTCTGCATACACGCACATACATATACACACACTTATAACCTAATATTCCAAATTTTCATATCTTTACATTCCTTATTAATTTCTATCGTGAAAAGCCGAGACCTCGTTGTTGTAATGTCACCTGTGCTATGATTTTTCATTTCAACGTACATGTGAGGTGTGTGTTCATATACACACACATTCACAACATTATATATGTATGGTCCCGTAACTCCTTATGGAGTCGGAGGGCTGCCGTATTGACATACGTTTCTTTGACATTTGTAAGCCTGGCAGCACCCATCTCTCTCCAGGCGTATATGTATGTATATATATATATATATATATATATATATATATATATATATATATATATATATATATATATATATATATATATATATATAGGAACGAGTAGGACCCCGACAGCTGAGCTCAAGCCGTTTCGACGGCTAATTCTGGACTAAAAAAAAAAAAAAAATTATTTTTTATTTTTTTTATTTAGTCCAGAATTAGCCGTCGAGGTCCTACTCGTTCCTATTACCCACTCTACTACCCTAAGTATTGAGTACTTTGTTCCGTTATGGTTCACCTGGTTCCTTACCACATTTCCTTCGTTATATATATATATATATATATATATATATATATATATGTGTGTGTGTGTGTGTATGTGTATATAAATAACCATAAAACGTTCATTCTCGTATCCAGAATTACATTATGTTATGTCTATGGCCTATAAGAAGAGGGTTAAGCAGATATATCATCCGGAGCCAAGAGAACCAAAGAAGGGCCCGTAATATCTCAAACCAGTCAGGCTCTAAACAGAACCCCCCCCCCCCCGCCCCCTATTTCAAATCTTGCTTCGTCCAACAAATTTTTTCTCCGAGGTCCTATAGTTTTTTTTTAAAACCTGGGCTACGAATTGAGAGATGTTTTACTGTTATCTTACGTAGAGTTTGCAATAATTAATTGTAAAACTGACTTCATGGTTCATACGAATACTTTTTAAGGTTTCTTCGTAGTTTGATGATAAACGAGGCCTCACCTTTGAAATTAATACTTTTGTTAATGGAAGGGAAATGAAAATTAAATGGAATTTACAGCTGAACCTACATATGTTGCATCACATATGAGGTTTTTAGATTATTTTAATGATAGGGATCCAAATCCTATCAACACTACATGTCACATTTCACACCGATGTAGATTTAGCCAGTCTCTTACGCGATTTCATCTAATTGGAGGTTTCTTAGTCGTCTTAATAGGGTCCCCAGTCTTACGAAAGGTATAGTGATAAGAGGCATCTTGCACTCAGTGCGTGTCCGCCCCAGAAATCGAATTCACAATATTATGATAAGGAGACCAACACAATAGTCACTAAGAGATGCACATTTCCCTAAGTTAATGATGAAAAGAGCTCACAGTTCATACTAATATTTCGTAATCTCGTTAAGAGTTACAAAGATCAAAGGAGGTGTATTTCCCAAGATATATAAGATGTATTTTTTTCTTCTACAGTAAAGAATATTCCAGATTTATGGATTTGTTGTTGTTACAGCTGGCACCAATGTACGATTGGCGTTGGCCTTCTACTAGGTTGCATCTCAGACGTTTCTTGGGTATTTTATGACAAAGACCCCAGTCATATCCTGTTGGTGTTGTTACAGCTCACGTCTATGTAGTGTTGGCTAGCCTCCTACGAAGTTGCATCTCGTATGAGGTTTATTGAATGTTTTAATAATAAAGGCCCTATCGTAGATTTATGGGGCATCAAACTTATCTTGTAACAGCCTACACATCTGCAGGTTTAGCTAGCCTCCTACAAGATTGCATCCCATAGGAGGTGTTCTGGCTATCATAGATTTATGAAATATCTTAGGGTGAAAATGTTTCTCAGGTCTATAAACTATTAAATATGTTATTTCCTTTGGCAATTTGAGAATATACAACTTAAGGGCAAAGAAAGTCAAGCCCTCCCTCAACTATGGTGTTGATACTAAAACTTAAGGAATATTATATAGGGGTGAAGTGATGCTGGTAATGACGAATCTGAGTGTAGTCACCTACCCCCGGTATACAGGCCACCACCCAATTATTAATAACACACCTATATATCCACATACTTACTTGATTACATACACGACTACATACGTACATATTTGTTTATACAGCATATATATATATATAAACCTGTAGAGCATATATATATATATATATAATGAGTGTGTGTGTGTGTATTATACAAATATATATGTAATATACATACATATATATAATAGTAATAATAAATACAAAGACCAAAATCCGGGGAGGGCTTGATAAGGATTGTACATGTGTGTGTGTGTGTGTGTGTGTGTGTGTGTGTGTGTGTGTGTGTGTGTGTGTGTGTGTGTGTGTGTGTGTGTGTGTGTGTGTGTAAACCTGTAGAACAAATATTTATTATTAGTAGAGATTAAAGTTTAAGCAAATAATTTCTGCTTTCCCCCTATTACGGGGATCTTCTGAAATATT
>OZ024740.1:323928457-323943457 GCA_964016885.1 Eledone cirrhosa
GTACATTTTTTTATCATCAACGCCAGAACATCTTTTTTTTCAAGTCCGGTTCATATTTTACCGATCTCGTTTTGTCGAACTGTTAAGCTATGCGATATAAACAAGCAGATGCGATATAAAATACAAACGAAAAGAGAGACATGGACATATTTACTCGAACATATTATTTTACTTATTTCAGTCAGTAGAGTGCACTCAGTACTTATTTTTCAAGTTTTCTGCATTTTTGTTCAGCAGTTAAGTTAGTTGCCACAAACACACACCCAATATATTATATTATATATATATATATATACACACACGCACACACATACATAAAGGGTAAAAACCTCCTTCGGTCACGAATGACCATGCCATTTTCACCTAGAAATTTCCCCTCCAAGGCAAAAGCTCAGGAAAGGTTGTTTGTGGAAGGCCAACAATCGTCCAAGAATACCAGTCTTCTCTCTCCACGACAACGATATTGTTCAAGGGAAAGGCTATGGCCGATACAGCTTGGCACCAGTGACATCGCAACACATTTCTACAGCAATGTGAAATAGAATGTCTTCCTCAAGAACACAACACACCACTGGGTCCGGGAATTGAACTCACAACATCATTGCTGTAAGCCCAACGCTCTAACCACTAAGACATGCGCATTCACACACACGACGACGCGCTTCCGCAGTTTCCATCTACCAAATTCCACTCATAAGTAATTGGTCAACCCAAGGCCATAGTTGAAGTCACTTGCCCAAGGTAGCACGCAGCGGGACTGAACTCGAAGCCACAAGGTTGGGAAGGGAAACGAAATGCTTAACCACACAGCCATGGCTGCACCGCTATATATTTCTCTCAAATGTCTCGTTTAACTACTCATTAGCTGTTTGTTTAAATAACATCACTTTTTTCTTCTTCAAATATTTAGATTTTTCTAAATATATTTATTTACTTGTGTTACATCTATTTTTGTATATTTTTGGTAAGTTGGGCTGTTTCTTTATTTTTTGTTACAAAACATTTCAACTATGTGTAATAGATATTGCGAAGGAAAGCAATTTATAGTCTCTATAATGTACTTGGGTACATGTCTAGTTATGTGAGCAAAGGTTTGTTGTTCATTACCACGAGAAAGATATATACACATATGGAAACTAAATCGTTTTCCGTTAAAAGACGGAAGTAGCAACGGTTAAAGTAAGATCCTCGAGGCACAACGGTATAGATGATACTTCATTTTATTTCCAACAGAAGTGTCTTCTACAGGACTAGTACTGTTAACGGTATATTAATGAAAATAGTAACTCAATCTAACTTTCTGTTTGTCTTTTCTTCTCACACAATATGAGTGTGTCCACAGAACTTACTGCACAATATCTGAGAAACTATGCATGTGATGGTGAATCATGATGTAATGTGAACATACAATATTCAGCTATGAATAAAAGACTTGGCTCGGCGTTTGCTTTACATTCTTCTCTGTAGTCGTTCTATCAATCTCTTTTGCCCCTCGACCGGTGACATAATACTGAAAGAATATTTTCCTTGTAACGATACATAGACTGGGAGTCGATGAGCTTGGTCAAATGGGTAAAAACGTTTGCTTCGCTATCATTAGGTCTCGGGTTTGATCCTACTGCATGGCATCTTGCGCCGGTCCATGTCTTATGAGTGAAATTGAGTAGACCGAAACTGGTTGGAGCCACCTGATTGACTGTATCAGTAATTCAAATCGCCAGCCTAGTCTCAGTGTCACACCGAATCTCCCTAAGAATAACATTAAGGGTACATGTGTCTGTGGAATGTTCAGCCACTCATACATTAATTTCATGAGCATGCTGCTCTGTTGATCGAACAACTGGAACACTCATCGTCGAAACCAACGGAGGTCCGACAATCTATTGAGATTAAACTATTTGTCTTGAATTACTTTAAATTGCACCAATTGTAGATGCTGTTTATGAATTTTCTACCATCGTGCTGTTCTCTATCGGTAGTGGGTTGGACGCCATGCTTTGCAGCAAAGAGTTACAGCCCTTTATGGTCTGAGTTCATATCCCGCCGAGGTTAACGTTGCCTTTCATCCTTACGGGGTCGATAAAATAAAGTACCAGTAATACACTGGGATAATTGCTGGCCTTGTGCCAAAAGTAGAAACAATTATTGTAATTCTAATAGGGTAGTATTTTATTGCTCTAATTCATTAACATTTAATGTGTTGGATGTCTGAGCCTGCTGTGACTTAGTAAAATATATTTATTTAGCAATGTAATTATACGATATTATAGAAAACGAAATGCCTCATCTTTTGGTTATTCATTAAATCACCAGTGAAAACATTTATTTTATTCTGTTGTAAAAACATTAAGGTAATTAAAAAAATACAAACATATGAAATGTTTCCATCACCTGGTATGATGAAGTTTCATTTTTTTTATTCACCTTAGCCTACAACACATACAAACATTTCCAATCCAATTTAACCACAACAAGAATGTTTACCGACCCTTACTATAATACATTCTTGCTGTAAATGGAATTATAACAGAAGATTCCACACGCTGCAAAATATTTGTGGTGTTGTGCCTGCCTAAGATAGAAACCCTTATCTCTCACTCGGCAGAAAATATCTAAAAATGGGTTTAATTTGAAAATGTTTATAGTATCTTTATTTGTGTAGAGATCTTTATGAAAATTCACGGTAGCAGACTAAATACTTAACATCCAAGGTGCCATAGTGCTGTGCTTTCTTTATATTTTACTTTCCAAAAATGTCTTGCTAATGCGGGTTTATTAATTCAAAGACTTATAGTATCTTTACTGATAGACAACGCATTGTCAAAATTTGCAGTTTTAGAGTAAATATTTTGATTGTTAATGCGGTGCAGTCATATTAGTTTAGTAATTTTCAAGAATCTCTTGCTAATATGGTTTCGTGTGGTACAGGATGTTAAGAGTGAAACAATAAATATTTCACCTGCTTTTTTTTTAGGGTTTAAACTAAACTGTCTGTCAATCTGTTGTTTTCCTTAATATTCAGATCTTTTCACACCTAGCAATTAACAAGAACCCTTTATTTCTATGCATTCCCTTATTCTTAGTATTCTCTTTGTAAATTTACCTTTTTGTTTTTCTTTTTACTGCAGCCCCTCCCGTCCAGCATCTCTCTCGTCCCCACAAACTTTACATCTTCCCTTTCTTTATAAGCCATTTCTCTCTCGCGTTTCATTCTTCAATTTTTACTTGCTCCTTTTCCTTCTCTGTACTAACTGCACCTTTCTTTAACATCGTCTACACCCACGTCCCCCATGTGTCTCTCTACCTACTTTATATGTATATAAAGTAGGTAGATAGATACATTGAAGATAGATAGGAATATATATATATATATATATATATATATATATATATCCCTAGCTCTCTTCCTCTCAACCTACCTACATATCTAACTACTTATCTATCTATCAATCTATTTCCTTACCCATCTATCTATTTATCTCTCTATCTACCTATCTGCGTATTTATCTATCAACCCACTTACCTACCTACCTACCTACCTATCTATCTATCTATCTATCTATCATCATGTCTTTCTCTCGTAACAATTAGTTCTATTACGAAGAATGACATGAACGTGACGAAGGATTCCTCTGTAGCAGCTCAAATTTTCTATCTTTTCTTTTGACTTTTTCATTCTCTTTTATTACTTCGTTCTTCATCGCCAGCAATGGCATGTTTCAAACATCGACTCAGCAATTTATAAGTAGATCGCTGCTTATACCGTTAAAGAGTTAATAGCGTAGAAGATTGCTGGATCGCAGAGAGTTAGGGAGGGATTTGACGTTACTTAATTGTAAGCACTCCCTGCACGGAAATATGAACACTAAGCATGTGAAAGGGGCAATAACTGACCGAGATTGGGTTGAGAGAGAGAGAGAGAGAGAGAGAGAGAAGGGGAAGAGGGAATGAAAGAGGGGGGGGGCGATAGATATGAGAGAGAAGGGAACAAAGACAGGTCGAGAGGATGAGTGGTAAAGGACGGGAGATAATAGAAGGAATGTGAAAGGTTTCTAGAGGAAGAATAAGGTTGGTAACAAAGGAGAAGAAATAGGGGTAGGGTAAGAAATAATAATGTGAAGGATATGGCAGGCAATTTCAGGAGGAGAAGGTATAGTCGTTCAAATCGACTACAGTACTTGACTCGTACTTTATTTTATAGACCATATAAGGCTAAAACGATTGACCTCGACGGATTATGAACACAGAACGTTTAGAGCAGAAACAAACAGTACATACCATATTTTTCGACTCTAACGATTCTGCTCATCTCCCATCCTAAGAATTCTTTTTAACATTAGCACAAGGCCAGCAATTTGGGGGAAAGGGGAAGCCGATTATATCGATTCTAGTACTTGACTGATACTTTATTTCACCGATCCTGAGATTTGAACCCGGAACGCAAAGAGTCAGAAGAAACACTGCGAAGGCATAATGTTAGCCACTCTAAATCTACCACAATGATACCATACCGATGTTACTATCTAGTACTTTGATAACCTACTGACACACCCATCCACCACCCCAATGTCCAACGACTCTACTATCCGCCACCAGTCTGATAACCTACCTATTAATTCAACCATTCACCACCTTAATGATCTACCGACTTTACCATACACTGCCCATGATATGTAATATACTGATGATCACTGTGACAGTCAAGTCAGCTGAAATGTAGAACACCTCTCGCAGAACGTCAATAACAGCGTCATTGACAAATAGGGGTGGTGGTGGTGGTGTGATGGTGACGGTGGCGTTGATTTTGGTGGTGGATTGAAGTTTGAGTTTAAAGGAAAAAACAGATGACAGTTTCTGTATGATGTCCTTAGTTATACAGGCGAAGCAACAATAATATGAGGATGTCTGTGTCCCCCCCCCCTCTCGCTCTATATGTATGTATGTCCGGATATGTCTTTGTCTTTGATTATTTGGGTGAGTGTGTGTATATATTTGTGTGTGTATGCATATGTCTGTGTGTGTGTGTGTATGTGCGTGTGTTTGTGTATATATGTGTGTATGCAAGTCTCTCTCTCTCTCTCTGTATGTGTGTGTACATATTTCTCTGTGTGTGTGCGTGTATGCATATGTCTGCGTGTGTGTGTATATCTGTGTATGCATATGTCTGTGTGTGTGTGTGTGTGTGTATGTGTGTGTATGCATATGTCTGTGTGTGTGTGTGTGTGTGTGTATGTATGTGTGTGTGTATGCATATGTCTGTGTGTCAGTATATTCGTGTCTGTGTGATGTCATCAGTTGTACAGATGAACCAACAACAGTACGAGAGTGAACGTCCTGTCCACATTGGTTATACATTCTGTGGTGATATATCACACTTCACAGTCATTGACTGCCGGACACTTCAACAGTGATTTCATTACACCCTTTATCTACCTCCTCCTCACCATCACCATCACCATCACTTTTATTATTACTGTTGAAATGAACTACCTCGCCATTACCACGGTCACCATCATTGCCATCATTCTACTTTATGTGTTATCAGTGAGACAGTGTCTCTCTCGTCAATAAGTCACGTGACCTCTGAAACAAAGGTCGTAGATTCATATCTCACGGTAGATGTTGTGTTGTGTCTGTGAATGAGACACTTACCATATTCTCCCATGCCTAATAAATAAATGCTCGTCATCGCGACCACTACCAACGACATCAACACCAACAACACGCACAACCAGCACAACCAGCACAACCACTATCAATGTCAACACAACCACCACCAGTACATCAACACCACCATTACAAACAACAACAAGGACATTAACACCAACACCACACATGTCCTCAAACCCAGCACAACCACTGTCACCATCAACACAACCAACAACAACATAAATACCAACATCACGGCTAACATCCTCACAACGAGCACAGCCAGTATCACCATCAACACAACCACCAATACCAACACTAAAAAACACCCTCACAACCATCACAAATACAACACTCACAGCACCATCAACAACTTCAACACCAACACTAGTAACAAAAACATGACAGACCTCATTATCACAACCAGCAACAACAACACAACAGCTTTCACCATCAAGAACAACATGACCAACATCTCATATCAACACCAACAATAGCAACATAACAATCAATACTCCTATTCACCACAGCTAAGAGAACCCTCCCATCAACTACAGTACTACCATCACATATACCACTACATTATGTTTTCTAAATTTACTCGGATGATAAGTCTTGGGTTCAAATCCCACCTAGCGTCACATTAGAAATGGTGTCGCTTCTGCCAGGAGTTGTGACCGACAGATAGTATTAGCAATGGAAATATTGTTTCTTTGGTCCGATTTGCCAAACAATTCCTTTTTTTCTGCCAGAAACTTTGACCGTCAGATAGTATTAGGAATGGAAAAACCAATGGAAACATTGTTTACTTGGTCCGATTTGCCAATCAACTCCCTTTTTTTCTGCCTGGCACTGTAACCGACAGATAGTATTAGCAATGGAAAAACCAATGGAAACATTGTCTCCTTGGTCCAATTTGCCGATCAACACCTTTCTTCTGCCATGAGTTGTACCTGACAGATAGTATCAGAAATTAAATTAGCAAGAGTAGTTAAAATATCAGTGGAAACAATTTCCTTGCTCTGATCAGACGATCGGCTCCTTTCCTTTCTTCTGCCGATAGTTGTAACAAGACTGATAGTATCAGCAATGAAAAAATCCATGGAAACATTTCCTTTCCTTCTTCCCATCTTTCTTTTCTAGTAAGCAAGCAGTCAACAGAGTGAGGTGATGGCAGACAATCGTAAAAAGTGACAACTGATGAAGAAGACATTAAATCTATTTTCCATCAGTCAGTCAAAATAAAATATTCAATATATATGTATATTAAAACAATTAATATTTCCATTTGTAATGAGTATTTTTAAAGAAGATATTTCACCCCCTTGTTAAAGATGGTTAAAGATATTTCAGCTGCTTGTTAAAGATGGTTAAACAATGAAACGTCAACAAAATACAACATATCTTCTTCCAATTTATTTTTGTATTTTATCTTGTATCGTCTTTCACATTCCTGTCACTAACACTAAAACAATGTACATGAGTGTGATTGAGTGTGTATACATTGCACACACACACACATATATATATACAGACACACACACACACATATATATATATATATATATATATATATATATATATATATATATATAGAGAGAGAGAGAGAGAGAGAGAGAGAGAGAGATTTAAACACGCATACACACACACACCACACGCACATATATATGTATTGCCACTTCTCTTACCAGTTTCTCACTTTATTACCCAATGTCTTTGTTTCAAGTGCTCACACCATTTCTCATTCTATCTTTCAGTCTACCTCTTCCCATCCTATCTCCATTACGTCACCTATCTATTCTTTCTTTCATTTCTATATTTTGTCTTCCACCATTTCTTCATTTCCCTTTCTCTTTCTCTTTCTTTTACACGTTCTTTCTACTTCTCTCTTCTTTGCGAGGTCTTACATAATTTTCTGCAGAATCCATTCCAGCAGATAATTAGCAAAAGAAAAGAAAAAAATAATAAATCTTAGAAATGTGTTAATTAACAAAACCAATTCTACCAAGTGTAGTTTTTCTATAGAAAGTTGCCATGACTCCACTATATATTCTACGGAGTTCCTTGGAATTGGCACTGCAAACAGAACGCTTCTTTAGTCAATAGATAATGTAAAAGTCAGACATATTGGATGTAAAATATTTATTTTAGTTTGTTTCTTTGAATAATTTATATTCGGTGTTGCAAGGAAGATGAAAGAATCTTTTGCATTGTTTCCTGAAAAGATATGGCGTCTGTAAAGATTAATGGATGACTTGGCACTTTACATCAAGTTTGTTGGGGTGTGAGACCAAGATGGATTTAAAATAGACAAACAGTGAATTACATTATCTTAAAAATAAATATGAAATACGGATTGCTAGAGAACCTATACAGAAGAGAAACAAACACATAAAAATGACGATGAATAACTAAATTTGACGTTACTGACTTATTTATTCACATTATGGGCTTGTAAAATCCTTCATATTAGTGAATTCCATTCCACTACAAGTATACGAATCAGATATCCTGTTTGAGAAAACACTCCCCCTATTCATCGGTCTTAGGATGTTCCGAAGAGCATCATCCACACCGCTCTTATTTTCCTGAACAAAAACAGGGTTGGGGAGAAATTAAAAAGAAAATTGCCAATCAAATCTTCCTTTTTTTTTTAAATCAAATTTCAGCGATCTCAATACTTTCTTTTATCTACGAGAGATATATGAACCTATTTAGATATTGGTTTCTGTAAAAAGAAGCACAAGACATAAAAACTCACACTATTTTAAAGTGATGCTAATAAGGAAATATAAGTGTCTTTAGTAAACCTAACACATAAAAAGACATTATTTAAAAGTGACACATAGTAAACCTAACACATAAAAAGACATTATTTAAAAGTTAATGACAAAATACATAAATAAACAAAATGCAACTATAATTAAAAGAGTGATTACTGTCAGCGTCTTAATTTCAATGTTGAAATTCTAAACAACTCTTAATAAACAAATACCCACCCTACCCCAGAGAGTAGAGAGTCTTAGTACTATGGGAGTAATAATCTTTTTAGTACCAGGGGTTAATTACAAGTGCATGAGAACATGCGGGGTCGAAATCTTTTGGTGAGGAAAAAATAATGAATATTAAATTTCACAAATTTATAGCTAGGAAACTTATATTAAATTACAGTTTAGGGTTTTAAAGGCTTAAACAGTTTTTTCCCCCTTTAATTCGGCCTACCCCGTGTGGGTTTCTTGGGATTATGTCAACAAGGGGAGGTTTCAATTTTGAAGTTAGACGAAATTTTGATTACATAATCGTGATGCTCCCTACACACTACCCTGCACAAAATTCACGTCAGCGATGGAAGTATTTATATATAAGCGCTAAATACATTTTAAAATCACCGTATTTTGGGGAATATAAGACGCACATTTCACCAACCAAAATTTGAGTTCAAAATCTGCCTCCACCCTGTACATACCAAGTTCAAATACAATTACAAATACAAGAGCACACTATACACAAACCATGTATTAGTATAGCTACATATTTAAGTAGACAAATATTGACTTCCAAGAAAATTAATCCATGAAAATTAATCTCTCGATAGACTGGTGTCCTGTCAGGGTGTTCACAGTCACTTAACGCAAATGAAACCGAATTAAGCACCGACTCGGTGAGCCTCTGAGCTTGAGACAAATCTTATATATCAGCAGATTTGACAGCGCCTGGCTTAGTGGTTAGGGGGTTCTCTTCACGATTGCAGTATGGTCGCGTGAGTTCGATTCACGGGCCAGGCGGCGTGATGGTTCCTCGAGCAACATACTTTATTTTCCGTTATCCCAGTCGACTCAACTGGCAAAAAGGATGTACACCTGTAATTAAAGGGGGCCAACCTTGTCACACATTCTGTCACACTGAATCTCTCTACACGTGTCTGTGGAATGTTCGGCCATTCACATGTTACTTCGTCGGAAACGACTGAAGGCCTCTATTAATGTATATGGGTGTGTGTGTGTGTGAGTGTGTGAGTGTGTGTGTGTGTGTACTTGCGCACGAGCAGTACACTATTCACTTCGATTTTTAGCATCAAAGATAAATTCAACCTGCAGGAAAAATTTGAAAAAAAAAACATCTGCTTGTTTACTTTAAAAATAGGGTAACCTTCTCACACAGCATGGTTAGGAATATATATATATATATATATATATATATATATATATATATATATATATATATATATATATATATATATATATATATATATATATATATATATATATATATATAGGTATATATATATATATATATATATATATATATAGGTATATATATATATATATTTTCTATATATATATATATATATATATATATATATATATATATATATATATATTGTGAAGGGGCATGGCTTAGTGCTTGGAGCGTTGGGCTTGCAAACAATAGGTTGTGAGTTCGATTCTTCTTGAGTAAGACACTAAGTTGCTCCAGTATACTACGGTCCTGTATAAACCTCTTCTAAATGAGTTGTGACGTCACTGGTGCCAAGGTGTATCGGCCTTAGCCTTTCCCTGGAACAACAACGGTAGCGTGGAGAGGGGCGACTGGAATGCATGGGTGACAGCTGGTCTATCACAAACAGTCATGTCCGGAATTGTGCCTTGGAGGGAGAACTTTCTAGGCACAAATCTCATGGTCATTCGTGATCGAGGATGTCTTTACCCCTATATTGGTGGATTGGCAGTATCGGTAGAGGGTCGGACGCCATGCTTTGCAGCATGGAGTTACGGCTCTTTGTGGTCTGAGTTCAAATCCCGTCGAGGTTAACTTTGCCTTTCATCCTTACGGGGTCGATAAAATAAAGTACCAGTAATACACTGAGATAATCGCTGGCCTTGCGCCAAAAGTAGAAAATTATATATATATATATATATATATATATATATATATATATATAGAGAGAGAGAGAGAGAGAGAGAGAGAGAGAAAGAGAGAGAGGGAGAGAGAGAGAGGGAGAGAGAGAGAGAGGGGGAGAGAGAGAGACATATGTAGGCCAACGTAGTAACCGTGAACTTTAGGGTTATTATAACTGTCTTGCCACCTTCCCCTTACACAATACAGACATGGCACGTTATGGTGTTATAGTAATCTCAAAATATTGGTAGATATCCTTGTATTAACAGACATGTGTATATAGACTGCATGATGAAACAGTGGGAGATATAGTAGAGACTTAGAAATATGGATAAGTGTGTATAAGGAGAGAGGGAGAGGGGGAGAGAGGAGGAGGGGGAGGAGGGAGATTGCAATGAGATGAAGGAATACAAGTAACACAGCGTGACTAGAAATATATACATACCTGTAAATGTTGTGTAAATATATGTATGGTTGAACATACATAAACACACACACACACACACACACATATATATATACAAACACACAAATACACACACACAAATATACACACACACATATACACATATATGCATACGCACATACACACACACATACATACATATATAGCACATACATGAACTGGCATACACACACACACACATATATATATATATACACACACAGATACATACATATACATACATACACGAACTGGCGTACACACACACACACATATATATATTTATATACAGAGAGAATGAGAGAAAGAAAGAAAGAAAGAAAGAAAGCGAGAGAGAGAGAGAGAGAGAGAGAGAGAGAGAGAGAGAGAGAGAGAGAGAGAGAGAGAAGGGGTTTGAGAGTGAGAATGTTACATTTTCGTAGAATGTTACATTTGCGTAGAATGTTAGATTTTCGTAGGAGTAAGACTATTATTGAAATGAGTACTCCATACATAAAGAAAGAAGTACGTAGACATTGTTGCAGGATAAAGACGTTTGGATTGGCAGTAGCAACAGAGCCTCGGACAAAATGCTTTGCCAGCATATAGTTACGACAGAAAGCCCTACGGTGAAGCTTTACCCGTATCAATGTAACATGTAAAAGATAAAAATATGTGTAATTATTAATGAGTCAACTCAGAATACACACACACATATATATATACATACAGAGAGAGAGAGAGAGAGAGAGAGAGATAGTGATAGAGAGAGTTATATATAAAAAAAAAAGCTTCAACAGGACTAGACCCGTTTCATTCGTATGAAATCACCAGGATTTCATACGGATGAAACAGTTCTAGTCCTGCAGAAACATTTTCTATATAAACCTCTGTCATTACTCTACATGTATTGAACACCTTATTTACTGTTGTTATCCCCGACTCAACTAGGTATCAACATTACACACACACACGCACACACATACACATACACACACACACACACACACACACACACACACACACAGACATTAGACACAGGCATACATGTACGTATATTATAAGTTATTCAAAGGGCGAGAGGGATAGTCGTGATGACAGTGGTTCTGTCCTGAAATATTGATAAGACTGATATTTAGTTTGACCTTCTGAAGGTGGATGTCTTCATTTGAAAGCAGAGAGAAGAGAGAACTACAGAAATATTCAAACCGTAGTTTGGAGAATTAAGGAAAGTCTTTAGTGGGGGAATAGCGATGGATGTAGAAGACAGTGGGGAGAGGGGATAGTTAGTTCTAGAAAACCATATATGGTTATGTGCTTGTAATCACCGTGATACATATACACACACAGACACACACACACACATATATATATACACACAGATACATATATATATATACACACACACATATATATATTACGTATGAAATGTCTGATTTCCTTACGCACTTTTAATTCGAAATCGGTCGTTTTCATACTTACTGACCTGATATACTTATACCCTAATACACATAAATATACAAAAGTAGGTGTGTGTGTGTGTGTGTGTGTATGTGTGTGTGTGTGTGTGTGTGTGTGTGTGTGTGTGTGTGTGTGGTATATATATATATATATATATATATATATATATATATAAATGTAATCTGAGTTTTTCGAATATTATAACATTCGATTAGTTCGCAATTATGCAAACAAACCTCAATTTTATAGCCATGTCAGTAGAATGAACCCTTCATTCTTGGTCTTGTGTTGGCATACATTTATTGTATTCAGCCATGTAGAGCGATAAAGGTTTGCTTTTATATGTATGTATGTATGTATGTATGTATGTATGTATGTATGTATGTATGTATGTATGTATGTATATATGTGTGCGTATTCACACGCTTATATATATACAATGATATTAAATAATTACATGAATATTTACGCCAGAAAACTGTCGAGTGCTCTGAATCAGTTATAAACATTTATATTTGTTGTATTTCACACAAATTAAATATCCCTTCTACTTATATATATATATAAATGTATTTTTTCTCGCGAGTCAGTTCTTTCGTTGCTACGGACCCCGCAGCTGAATTACCGGTCGCTATCTTCAATTTGCAAAGCCCTTTGAACGTAATGTTATTACTCTAAGGTTTTATACCGAATCGAGTGCTTGGCTGCTCTTTCTGATTGCATTCGTTGGCTTAGCTGCGGTTCGAGCTTCGACTATGCTGTACTTCCATTTGTATATATATATATATATATATATATATATATATATATATATGCAAAAGTTGTTGGGATACAACAAGTAAATATTTTTATAACTGATATAAAGCACTCGACAAGTTTTTGGAGTAGATATACGATATTAATAAATGGAAACTATATTTATAAAACCATATTTATTTCATTATACATATTTCAGGGATACCATATTAAATTATGGTATGCCGTCATCAGACAAAATACAATATATAACAGTTTTACAAATAGCTTTGACGTACCCTTTTAAAATACAACCATTACTTTTGGAGGCTGTATGGATAGTGAATTGTTTATATTGTTTTAATATGTTATATATTGTATTTTGTCTGATGACGGCATACCATAATTTAATTTGGTATCCCTGAAATATGTATAATGAAATAAATATGGTTTTATAAATATAGTTTCCATTTATTAATATCGTATATATATATATATATATATATATATATATATATATATATACACACACAAAAAGAGTGACAAACAGATTGACAGATCCACACGTGCATCTCTATTAGTACAATTGTATATACACCTCCACCACAGCGACGTGCATAGATACATATATAAGTAAATACGTAAATACGTATAAGTAGACATTGCAATACAACGAGAGGAAACATAATAGTACCACTGATAAGTAAATACGAATACATCAGACGCAGACCACAGAGGAATTGTGTGTAGAAATCAGGCGTGATTTGATAGAAATTAATGAGGAATTTGTTGGAATATTTTGAGTAAAGGCCAATTAGTTATCGATATATCACCAATATTTTGTATGCATGCATGTATGCATATATATATATATATATATATATATATATATATATATATATATATATATATATATATGTATATAAACGCAATGACGACCTAATATTTCCTTTTTATTATTAGTAAATATATATATATATATATATATATATAGACATAGAATATTCGAAAATATTCTGTATGTTTATAATAAACATTTTGAAGACCTAATCGCTATAGAATAGAATACGTCACGTATTACAATTAGATGAAACGCGTAGATTACTTCCCTTGCTTTTATCGAGAATCTAATTGTAATACGTGACGTATTCTATTCTATAGCGATTAGGTCTTCAAAATGTTTATTATAAACATACAGAATATTTTCGAATATTCTATGTCTATACTCACATATATATCGCTATTTCAGAGCATTTATTCCAATTTCTAATTTCTGCCGGACCGGCAACCGCTCTTTCAAACCAGTTCCAGTACACAGCTAAGTATTCTATAAGTCTCTAGCTGTGTCATTCTCGATAAAAGCACTGGATATGTAGTCCTGATGAATTCTAACAAGAATGAAACGCGTAGATTACTTCCCTTGCTTTTATCGAGAATCTAATTGTAATACGTGACGTATTCTATTCTATAGCGATTAGGTCTTCAAAATGTTTATTATAAACATACAGAATATTTTCGAATATTCTATGTCTATACTCACATATATATCGCTATTTCAGAGCATTTATTCCAATTTCTAATTTCTGCCGGACCGGCAACCGCTCTTTCAAACCAGTTCCAGTACACAGCTAAGTATTCTATAAGTCTCTAGCTGTGTCATTCTCGATAAAAGCACTGGATATGTAGTCCTGATGAATTCTAACAAGAATGAAACGCGTAGATTACTTCCCTTGCTTTTATCGAGAATCTAATTGTAATACGTGACGTATTCTATTCTATAGCGATTAGGTCTTCAAAATGTTTATTATAAACATACAGAATATTTTCGAATA
>OZ024740.1:323945957-323955957 GCA_964016885.1 Eledone cirrhosa
GGTGGATTGGCAGTACCAGTAGAGCGTCAGACACCATGCTTTGCGCATAGAGTTACGTCCCTTTACGGTCTAACTTCAAATCCTGCCGAGGTTAACTTTGCCTTTCATCCGTACGGGGTCGATAAAATAAAGTACCAGTAATACACTGATATAATTGCTGGCCTTGTGTCAAAAATAGAAACAATTATTATTAAGGAAGTGGGTTGGCAGTATCAGTAGAGCGTCAGACGCCATGCTTTGCAGCATAGAGTTATGTTCCTTAACGTTCTGGGTTCAAATGCCGCCGAGGTTAACTTTGCCTTTCATCCTTACGGGGTCGATAAAATAATGTACCAGTAATGCGCTGGGTAATTGCTGGCCTTGTGCCAAAAGTAGAAACAATTATTATTATTGTCAGAGTGGTAGATTCACGGAACCAATAGAGCTTCGAGCAAAATGCTTTGCGGTATTTGTTCCGACTTTACAATCTGAGTTCAAATCCCACCGTGGTCAACTTTGCCTTTCATCGTTTTGAGGTCGATACAAATGTACAGGTCTAGTGTTAGAGTTGATTCTTCCTCTCTCTGAAAAACTTCTGCTGTACTCAGGCCTGGAGAGGAATGGGCTTCACCAGGCTTAAAATGACCAATAAACGCTGTATGTCAATACGGTGCCCCTGCGACTCTACCAGGAGTTACGGGACCATACCATACCAACATACATATATAATGTGCGTGTGTAATATATATATATATATTGCATATTTGGGTTACAACGACGCTGGAGTCAAACAGTATATAACTTTGCTTTTCCCCTCGACAACATTAGTGCTGTGGACAGGGAAAACTGTCATTCACGAGCGACTGCTGGTCATCCACCAAAACATCCTGTCCAGGCTCATGCCACACAGCTAAACTTTTCCGGTGCAAACCCATTGTCAGTCCTGACCAAGGTAGGGCCTTGCGTCACGTGGCAGATAAAATAATCATGATCAATACTGCTCCAAGGGCTGGTTTATGATTCAAATAAACCTTCATTGATAACACTACCTTCTTACAACGTTTACACAACACTAGATGGGTGTTGCGTCATGGTTCCATTGAAGAGAAATATCAATACATTACTCTTGAGGATAGCGAGGGAGATGTGCTGAAAGAGCCAGTCCAGCACTACACTAACATATCATGTCCTTTGTAAAAGCCTCAGATGGATATTGTATCATAGTCCCTGTGGACAGAATCTCGGAGGAAAGCGAGGAAGCATCGTTAAAAAAGTCAGTTCCAGAATATTTGTAATAATAATAATTCTTTCAAATATAGACACAAGGCCAGCAATTTGGGGGGCGGACGTGGGGGTGTAATCGATTCGAGTATTAGATTAGTAGATTATTTTATTGACAGTGTAATGATGACTTCAGCCGGTTTAGAACTCAGGACGTAATAACACGGAACAAATACTGCAAATAATGTTGTCCATCAATTTAACGGTTGCGACAGTCCACCATGGCTGAATAATTGTAATATAACGGTCTGCAAGGCAATTCTTTGGTACACCGATATTTATACATACACACACGTGTGTGTGTGTTTGTGTGTGTGTGTGTGTGTGTGTGTGTGTGTGTGTGTGTGTGTGTGTGTGTGTGTGTGTGTGTGTGTGTGCGAAAAGCAACACAAACAATAGAGCAGTAATGATTTGTTATATTTGCCATATGGAAGAAGGAAACATGCCAAAGAAAAGTTACAACAAAATCTAAAAAAAAAAAAAAAAATCAACAAAAGGACAACAAAAACAAGAACAAGAAGAACAAAAGGACAACAAAAACAAGAACAAGAAGAACAAAAGGACAACAAAAACAAGAACAAGAAGAACAAAAAGAAGGAAAAGCAAGAAGAAGAAGAAGAAGAAGAAGAAGAAGAAGAAGAAGAAGAAGAAGAAAAGTTCCAACTCAGCAATGGCAATAATGTCTTTGTGTAACAATTTACCAGATGGTTGCCATTTTAAGGTTGGACATAACATTTCAATGTGACCGAGAAAATGTTCCGTTTTCTAGTTATCTCATCGGCAATGGCAACATTTTGAATTGGGTGGGGGGTGGAGGTGGGGTCTCTATGGAGTGAATAGTTTCATAGCAGTGTTTATAGTTGGCTACCACTACTCACTTCAGCTCAACGAACGTTTTCTTAAACAACACACACACACACACACACACACACACACACACACACATTCATTAAATGTAAGAAAAACTTTAGTGTATAGAAGAAGCCAACACATTATAAAGACTAAAACATAAAAGCTTAACATGAAAAAATTATGAAACACATTATATATATAAATATATATATATATATATATATATATATATAGTACAGTGAATAATATCGATGTGAATGTAGAAAAATCTACGTATGGACATTTCAATTTCGCATTGTCAGACAAAATTGAGATGGATTTTGTAATATAGATTTGTATATATATGTGTATAAGTATGTATGTACGTACGTACGTGTGTATATATATATATGAAGAGTCTCAATCTGGTTTTTGTCTGTTCTTTAAGTTCGTTTCTTTCCATGTATTAAATGTCTCTCATGTTTAAGTTTGGAGTGACGCATTAAACTGACAATGACGAGATTTCTACATTTTCTGGCCAATAAAATAGAATATTACTCTTGTTTCTTCTATATGATGTTCATGGTGATTGTAGTGGTGGTGGTGGTGGTGGTGGTTAAGGTGGTAGTGTTTGTGGTGATGTTGTTGGTAGTGACGGTTGTGGTGGTGTGTTGGCAATGACGATTGTGGTGGTGGTGGTGTTGGTAGTGACGGTTGTGGTGATGATGACGGTGCTGTGTGTGGTGAAGTCGACAATGATGGAAGTGGTGGTGGGGAGTGTGGTGGTGGTGGTGGTTGTGTTTGTGGTGATGACGGTGCTGTGTGTGGTGAAGTCGACAATGATGGAAGTGGTGGTGGTGGTGGGGAGTGTGGTGGTGGAAGGTGTGGTGGTCACGGTGGTTGTGTTTGTGGTGATGATGATGATGGTGCTGTGTGGTGAAGACGGCAGCGACAATGATGGAAGTGGTGGTGGTGGAGAGTGTGCTGGTCCCGGTGGTTGTTGTGTTTGTGGTGGTGATGATGATGGTGGTGCTGTGTGTGGTGAAGACGGCAGCGACAATGATGGAAGTGGTGGTGGTGGTGGTGGTGGAGAGTGTGCTGGTCCCGGTGGTTGTTGTGTTTGTGGTGGTGATGATGATGATGGTGCTGTGTGTGGTGAAGACGGCAGCGACAATGATGGAAGTGGTGGTGGTGGTGGTGGTGGAGAGTGTGCTGGTCCCGGTGGTTGTTGTGTTTGTGGTGATGATGATGATGATGATGGTGCTGTGTGGTGAAGACAGCAGCGACAATGATGGAAGTGGTGGTGGTGGTGGTGGTGGAGAGTGTGCTGGTCCCGGTGGTTGTTGTGTTTGTGGTGGTGATGATGATGATGGTGCTGTGTGTGGTGAAGACGGCAGCGACAATGATGGAAATGGTGGTGGTGGTGGTGGTGGTGGTGGAGAGTGTGCTGGTCCCGGTGGTTGTTGTGTTTGTGGTGGTGATGATGATGATGGTGCTGTGTGGTGAAGACGACAGCGACAATGATGGAAGTGGTGGTGGTGGTCGACGTATTATTGTTCATGATAATACTAATAATAATATTGATAATGGCGATGATGATGATGATGATGATGATGATAGCGAGCGTGATAATCATGATGAAAAATACGACAACCATGATAATTATGGTGATGATGGTTGTGGTGATGATGATAACGATAGTGGTGATGATGATGATGATGATGATGATGATGATGATGATGATAATCACCACGCTAATAGTTGTATGTGATGGTGACAGTAGTGATGGTGTTCCCCAGGATAAGATGATAGCGATAGCCGAGCTAGACTTGATATGTGACGATAAAGATGGTGGTAGGCGGTGGTGGTGGTGATGGTGGTGGTGGTAGCAATATTGGCGGTATATGATAGTACGAATGGCCGAGGTGGCGGCGGTGGTATTGACTGGTCTAGAGAAACGCTGACATATGCCAGATTGTTAAGTATGAGGAAATGTCAAGGATCAATGGCGCCATCTATCGTGAGAATGTCTGCTATTGTTAACTTGTTAACCAACTTTAACGACAACTGTGACTGGACGACGAGATTCACAGATCGAACTAAGAAACCCTTCAACTCACATAATCTGTACATGTATATATACTTAGATATATACATACGGACACATTATACATACATGCACGCATAAATATCTTTATATATATATATATATATATATATATATATATATACATACATACACACGTATACACACAGTCACATATATATATGTGTGCGTGTATATATATATATATGTGTGTGTGTGTGTGTGTGTGTGTGTGTGTGTGTGTGTGCGCGCGCATCTATATATGTACATACATACACACTGAGGGGCGGACATATATATACATCAAGCTTTGTATATGTGTATATATCCCAAATGTGTGTACCTATGTACCATAGGTTCACACATTTGGGATATATACACATATACAAAGCTTGATTTATATATATGTCAGTCCCTCACACACACATATATATATAAATTCACACATATACAGATATATATATATATCAGTTCATATATAGACATTTCTCCATGAAAAAATTGCTTTCTTTTTCTCATTATTTCTGTAAAAAAAAAACTAATATCGATCCTGTCAAAATCGAAACTCCAGCCGACATTATTCGACCCAATATATATATATATATATATATATATATATATATATATATATATATATATATATATATATAGAGAGAGAGAGAGAGAGAGAGAGAGAGAGAGGGAGAGGGAGAGAGAGAGAGAGAGAGAGAGAGAGAGACATATATACGTCCGCACTAGGATCGGCTCATTGAATATGTCAATAAACTGAAGGTGAGATGGAATTGGCTAGTCTCAGTTACCCTCTGAAGATGGTATAATGAAGAATTCTTCAACAATTCACCAAGACCTACAGAACTATTTCAATCTCTCATAATCATGATCGCCACTCATCAGAGAAAGGTTTGTACATATTGAATGGCACCGTCCAATCATTATTCCTACGTGTTTAATGGTTATTCGATGAGAGTTAGATACATCACAAGGTCATATAAATAACCATTTACAATTTAAAAGGGCTTAAGATACCATAGGTAGCCTTAGAAAATACTAATAGCAAGTAGTAAGTTGTCGAAATATGATTGAATAACCATGAATTATTGTAATAAATGCTTGCATAAACTAACCAGAAGCTTCACAAGCACACACATAATATATATATATATATATATATATATATATATATATATATATATATATATATATATAAACATCTGGATCACGGAGTACAGCTGACGAAGGATAATTCTTTCTTTTCTTCTCTTGCTTCGTCCAAACCACCATCCTAAACCTTGTTTTTAGTAACCACACAGCTCCTATCGTTTCTTATCATTTACCATCTGAGTTCAAATCCCGCCGAGGTTGACTTTGCCTTTCATCCTTACGGCGTCGATAAAATAAAGTACCAGTAATACACTGGGTACTTGCTGGCCTTGTGCCTAAAGTAGAAACACATATATATGCCGTCCCAGAATTAGCCGTCGAAACGGCTTGAGCTCAGCTGTCGGGGTCTTACTGGTTCCTATTATATATATATATATATATATATATATATAAATATATATATAAATATATATATATATATATATATATATATAAATATATATATATATATAAATATAAATATATATATATATATATATATATATATATATATATATATATATATATATATATATATATATATATATATATATATATATATATATATATATATATATATATATATATATATATATATATATATAATATAAGATCAAAAGATGGTTAAAGGAGTTCAATATATTTTATTATGCGCATTTCAAAAACAAACATCAGCAATAATATTTGTGTTTTCATCAGATAAAATAGGAGAACATGATATGAAGGCTAAAAAACACTTGTGGATAGTGCAGTTTTAAATCAACATATATATATATATGTTGCGGCATTTCTAGTTCTTTATGTTCTGAGATCAAATCCCACTGAGGTTAACATTGCCTTTCATCCTTCTTGGCTCGATAAAATAAAGTATCAGGCAAGGGGTTATGTCGATTTAATCGAGTTTACCCTCTGCCCAAAATTACTGGCATGTGACTAAAGTATGAACAGCTACTTTTGCTACTATAAATCCACAAAGCAACATTAAAACATGTACATGCACAATCACTCACATGGATGTGTGTGTGTGTGTGTGTGTGTGTGTGTGTGTGTGTGTGTGTGTGTGTGTGTGTGTGTGTGTGTGTGTGTGTGTGTGTCTGTTTGTCTGTTTGTCTGTCTGTCCTGTTTGTCTGTCGTTCCCAAAACCGAAACGTTTCTAGCCCTGACTAACCTACATTGTTTTTACAAATCTCGGACTACAAAATTTTTACAAGGGGCGGGGAATTGGCAGTATCGGTAGAGGGTCGGACGACATGCTTTGACGCATAGAGTTACGGCCCTTGCCATTCTGAGTTCAAATCCCGCCGAGGTTAACTTTGCCTTTCATCCTTACGGGGTCGATAAAATAAAGTACCAGTAATGCACTGGGTAATTGCTGGCCTTGTGCCAAAAGTAGAAACAATTATTTTTAGACTGGATTGGCACTATCGGTAGAGGGTGGGACGCCATGCTTTCCAGCATAGTTACGTCCCTTTACGATCTGAGTTCAAATCCCGCCGAGGTTGACTTTGCCTTTCATCCTTACGGGGTGGATAAAATAAAGTACCAGTAATGCACTGGGCTTGTGCCTATAGTAGAAACAATTATTTTTAGACATAGTATATCTCGGACTACAAAATTTATTAAAAACTGATGAAGTGTGGTAACTTGAGATAGATTTAACTACTGTTTTTATCATATCGAAATACAGCAAAGATGGTGACTGTTTGATAAATTGCAGATCAAACAACACCACAACAAACAACAATATGAACCAAAACAATGAAATATAAAACAAAACTCTTCAAACAGATATGGAAATATAGGTTACATGAATGAAGGCAAAAAATATCACAAAGGAAAACACCTTATCATGTGTGTGCAGGTATGTATGTTTGTGTATTTATGTTTGTGTATGTATATCTGTGTACGTGTACGTGTGTGTAGATTCAAAGAGGAATTTCGTTGTACGTTTATTTTTAGAGTATTTGCCAACTTCCTTCATTCATTTACCACCTGTAAGCACTTGAAAGACCGCAAATACAAAAGAGGAGATTGCGCAGAGAACAAAACAACAAAAACAACAAATAAATAAGTAGAACATTTACCAAAACTGACGATGCTTTACTCTCTTTCATGAATATATATTTATAAGTGTGTGTGTGTGTATGTGGGAGTCCTGGCTTCAATCGCGGTGAACCACAGTTAGTAAGGTAGTCAATACATTAGTAGAGTGTAAACATCATGTTTAATATAGAAAAGGATTCCAAAGGACTAGAAGTGTTTCATTTAAAATCGCTTTTCCTAAGGATTTCTTTTTGAATGAACTCTGTAGAAGCCATTTCTATATTAAACATACATTATGTATGTGCGTGTATTCTTTTAGGGGATGTAATCATAAGACTGCGGCCATGCTGGGACACAGCCCTGAAGGCATTTAATCGATTACATCGATCCTAGCACATATTTCTTTTCAATTCTGGCGACTATTTGATCGATCTCTTTTTGTCGACCATACAAGTCACTGGACATGAACGGTAAACATAAACAGACACAAACATACATTATATATATATATATATATATATATATATATATATATATATATATATATATACATACACACACACGGCGGGATTCTACATAGTTTCAGTCTATCAATATTCTCTCACAAAACATTGGACGCCCAAGGGACGAAACCATGTGGATGCAAAGCGAATTTTTAAACCACACCTACACACACACACACACACACACACACACACACACACACACAGATATATATATGTATTGAGTATGGGTGTTTTTTTGTGTGTGTCTGTGTGTATGTGCAAGATCACATGGTAAGTTTATGTATGAATATATTTGCGAGCGTTGTTTACTGTAAATATGTGCGTGGGCGAGTTTTGTGTGTGGGCATGAGCTTTATAGATGAGAAAGATAGAAAGGGAAAAGGAGAAGAAGAGAAAGTTGACGAAACAATAGCAGCATTCAGTCTAGAATACATTTAGTGTTTCCTCTTACGTTTCCTATGAAGAAAGAACAGACGTGACGATAATGATAGTGGCCATCATCATCATCATCAAATATTATGAGAGGAATTAGTCATTCTTGCTAATCCCATATTTCACTATAAAAAAGCTAGGGTGGGTGAAGACATTACATTTTATATTAATATATTTCAGAACAATCAATCGTTTATTATACAATACAGGGGGCAGCAAAGATACCTCGCACATTTTAATGGTTAACAGAGTAAAATATGGGAGGTTTTACTGCCGCACCCTGTATAGTTATATATAAAGATAGACACATTTCCTTGGATATAGACGGAACTCCTCTATATTATTTCTGCGTTCGTTATTATGGCTGTTTAAACATACGAAAAGCTCTCCTTTATTAATAACTAAGCATGAGTTGGCACCTGGGACTTTCTTTTCCAAGATGCAAGCCTTGGCAGTGTTTTTTCCACGGAAGACCAGCATTCGCCCATGCCTGCCAGTCTCGCCTCTCCAAGCCACTGATATCGTTCAAGGTCGATACACCATGGGACTAAAGTAGTCAAAACTTATTTTTTACAGTTGAATAAGCCGAAGCAAAGTAAAATAAAACATCTTGCTTAACAACACAACATGCCGCCCCGTCCGTAAATCGAAATTATGAACTTAACGACCCAATAATTGTGTACCCAACTCCCTATCCACTAAGTCACGTACGTTTACAAGAAAACATACATACGCACTCACACACATATGTCGTTCACCTTTGGCTGGCTGGTGATGTGTTTATGGATACACACCAATGGATGGCTGGTGATGTGGATATGGACAATCGATTAGTCACCTGACTGTTGATTATGTCCTTGAACTCTGTTGCCTTCTTCAGTAATAAATGTGTTGGATG
This sequence comes from Eledone cirrhosa, assembly GCA_964016885.1. Lineage (NCBI taxonomy): Eukaryota > Metazoa > Mollusca > Cephalopoda > Octopoda > Eledonidae > Eledone > Eledone cirrhosa. The sequence goes on from OZ024740.1 coordinate 323,955,154, forward strand.
TCGATGCATAGAGGTGAGTTTCGATCTTTCGATTTAGATTGGAGCGGTAGAGAAGAGCGTTGTTACTTTTAACACACATGAAATATATATTTTACGATAAGGCCAACCACACAATTCTCTCTTTAAATGTTCCCCCCTTTGTTATCTTTCTCTCCATCACACACACCGAAATAGACAGATACTCCAAGATATATACAGCGTGTGCCCGAAAATTATATACACATATTTATTAGAATGATAATGAAGTATATATACAGTTTTCTGGGACATGCTGTACATTGATAAAATGAAATATATATGAAATTAACTGGTTAATCAGAGAATATAACGATAAAAGGAAATATATATACATTTAGTTGGTTAATGATCGAATGATATATTATCAAAGCCAACAGGAAACAGTAATATTTAATAATTTATACGTTGTAATTCGATTGAATAATTCGAAGAATTTAAAACACAACAAAACTGAATCTGATGTTACCTAATAAAATAAATAATAAGAAACAAAATAAATACATGAATGGATTATGAATGATGAATGTTAACTAGAAATCCTTGTATCTATCTCAATATATATATATATATATATATATATATATATATATATAGACCATAGATGTGTGAGGGTTAATAGTGTTGCTGTTGTTGATGTTGAAGATGATGATGAGCATAGCGTTAAATTTAATGAGAACTATAATATCTATCTATAAACATCTGTGTATATGTATTTATGTGTATACATGTATTCTCTCTCTCTCTCATATATATATATATATGTATATATATATATAAACACACACA
>OZ024740.1:323975957-323990957 GCA_964016885.1 Eledone cirrhosa
GAACTAGAGTCGTTGATAAGGATAGACATTAGAGTACAGCCAATCCATTCATATTACTACCTCTTCGATATAGTAAAGAGTCAATATAAGTTGAATCATCACCCTGACAATCATAACATTTCTTTTAACACTTGCTTAAGTTTCCAGTCAACAAGAGGGGGAGACAACTATTCTGTAATTCTATCATAATTTAGTCAATCTTTCCAATGTCGATTTAAGTAACAACTCCTTTCAACTCGATATAAGGTTATTGAGGAGAATTTAGATAAACATATAAATAATAATAAGAAAAGAAGAAGAAAAAAGAAGAAAAAAAGAAAAAAGAAGAAAAAAAGAAAGAAAAAGAAAAGAAAGAAAAGAAGAAAAAGAAAAAAAAGAAGATAAAGAAGAGGAAAAGAAGAAAAAGAAGAAAAAAGAAGAAGAAGAAGAAGAAGAAGAAGAAGAAGAAGAAGAAGAAAAAAGAAGAAAAAAAAAAGAAGAAGAAGAAGAAGAAGAAGAAGAAGAAGAAGAAGAAGAAGAAGAAGAAGAAGAAGAAGAAGAAGAAGAAGAAGAAGAAGAAGGAAAACAAAGAAGAAGAAGAAAACGAAAAAGAAGAAGAAAACGAAAAAGAAAAAGAAAACGAAAAAGAAGAAGAAAAGGAAGAAGAATAAATGAAATAAGCAAGAGTGAGTCATGAAACTTAAGACTTCTTCGTCTCTCCACGTAATCCTATAAATTCCAGCAGACAGACGCAGGTTCGATATCAATCTACCTACACATCCATCACTCTTGTTATTACTGTTTTTCTTTTTTGGTCCATCCATCTCCAAGAATTCTTCTAGATATAACCTCTTCCTTATATTCATCTATCGATCTATTCAGCCAGCCATCCGATCATTACTTTTTACGAGTATATATGCAAGCGTGTATGAGTGTATGTCTGTGTGTGCGTGTGTATATTGTCTGTGTATATGTGTGAGTGTATGCGTGTATGGGCAAGTGTCATTGTATGTATGTATGTATGTATGTATGTGTGTGTGTATGTATGTATGTATATGTGTGTATGTATGTATGTGTGTGTATATATCAATGTGTATGTATGTCTGTGTATATTGTGTGTATTTATGTGTATATATGTATGTATGTGTGTGTGTGTCTGTATGTTGTGTGAATGTGTGTGCGAGTGTATGCGTGTGTGGGCAAATGTGTGTGTGTGTATGTATATGTGTTATGTATATGTGTTTTGTATGCATATGTGTTTTTGTGTGTGTATGTTTTTGTATGTGTATGTATGTATATGTGTTTATGTATGTGTATGCGTGTGTGTGGGTGTATGCGTGTGTCTATGTGTATATACGTATGTTTGCATATATGTGTAATTCTTATGACACTCGGATTAACTAGACGCCGCCATCATATACCGAGTAATTTACATTGGACCCGAATTCTTTCTTTCATTTCATTATGTTTAGGGTCGGGGTGGGGGCAGGGAATCGATTTTGTCTGACAGTACAGAACCTAATTTAAATTGCTAGTTAATGTCAAAACTCTTTCACACAATGCATCGCGAAAATGATATATTTTATATATGTGTGCGTGTGCGCGGCGAATGCTTATGTGTGTGTGTGCGTGTATGGATATATATATATATATATATATATATATATATATATATATATATATATATATATATATAGAGAGAGAGAGAGAGAGAGAGAGAGAGAGAGAGAGAGAGGAGGATAGAGATAGAGAGAGGTCGCAGGGGGTGATATAGAAAGTGAGGGGAGAGATCAAGGGGAGGGCGAAATAGAGGGGAAGGAGAGATAGAAAGATGGAGGGGGCGGGAGGGAGGGAGAAAGAGACACAGGTAACAGGAGGGAGAGATGGAGAGAGTGGGAAGGAGAGAGAGATTTTGAAAGATTTTGAAAGGTTTGACTCAGAATTGGTTTCTAAAGTTTGAAAAGAGTAGAAATGTAGAAATGTGCAGATGCCATATCACAAACACAACCGCCATTATTTCCTGCAACGAAGAGATGTTTAATAAAACTCGAAAAGGAGCAGCCGCTCGTAGCATTAAGGGCTACCGTAGATTTGTGGTGAGATTCATGTATCGTCTTTTTGGGGAAGTTCTCCACTATAAGAATGGCTGTTCTGCCATGGATAATGTGTATACCGAATATATATATATATATATATATACGTAGGTCCCGGGTTGAGTCGGGGATAACCACAGTAAGTAAGGTACTCAATACATGGCAGAGTAAAATATATTTATTGTATAGAAGGAGCTTCACTAAAAGCTCCTTCGATACAATAAATATATATATATATATATATATATATATATATATATACACACACAGACACATACGTCACGGCGTAGCCACACACCTCTCCGTCTTATCCAGCTTTTGAAAATCATAGAAATGTGAAACCGGTATTATAAATCGATTTTCATAAACATTTCAATTGTATTCCCAACTTCATTTTTCCTATATTCTAACCACATGGTATATATATATATATATATATATATATATATATATATATATATATATATATATATATATATATGTGTGTGTTAGTGTTCGATTTATTGCTTCCATTTACTTTTTGCATATATATATATATATCTTTTCTAAAAAATAAATCAAACACAAAACGCCAGCACCAACAGTTTTGCAAGAGATGTTTACATTTGAATAGACCTGTTGTTTTTATCTAGAGACATTTTTTTCCAGTTCGAACCCGCCCCTCCCCTCAATCTATCTTATTTCTCATTCTTTCTGTTGATGAAGGACTAGCGTCCGAAACGTTAAGACCCTCTTCCTGCTATATGAAGCCTTAACCTAATATATCCCTTCCATATACTGTACCGATCGTGTTGTTATTTCTGTTTACCTTTTACACACACACGCATATATATATATATATATATATATATATATATATATATATATAACGAAGGAAATGTGGTAAGGAACCAGGTGGACCATAACGCACCAAAGTACTCAATACTTAGGGTAGTAGAGTGGGTAATAGGAACGAGTAGGACCCCGACGGCTGAGCTCAGAATTGGCCGTCGTAACGGCTTGAGCTCAGCCGTCGGGGTCCTACTCGTTCCTATATATATATATATATATATATACGGTCTACATAGTATGCATGGCCGAACATAATCCTCGTAAAACCTCACACTATATAACCTTTCCCTGTAATTTCCCCTTTATCTGGTGCCCCTGAGGCAAAATTATTATTACCTCCATTGTTATTATATAAATTGATTAATAAACATCAGCCATGTATTACCTATAAAATGATATTAAACAGTTCACAGTATATATAATATATATATATATACATACCTGTACACATATATCCACACACACATATATACATATACACACACCCATACGCATACACAAAAGACACAAAAACTGTCCATCTTAATAAGATTACCTAATTGACATATCATTCAGGCAGATATTCAATCGATAGTCATACAAACTAAATAAATGAAATGTGATTGAATAATTTCATAATCGATAGTGGCACACAGAAATGGGGATAGGAGAGAAACGTGAGGATGGAGGTCAGATAAAGGTTTTTCAACTAGCAATAGATAAAGCCAGGTTGAGCTGAATTAGAAGCTAGCTTTCGTCGGGGAATTAACTCGGTTCTTCAGATGACTGTGCCGGATCAAAGATTTTCTTATTGGCTTTTGTTAGAGCTCTGTTTTATCTCCTTCCAGTTTACTGGCAAACAGCTCTACAAAGCCACTGGAGTTATTAGAGCTTGGGGGGGGGGGTTATATTCACTAGTTTCCTCCTCAGCCTCCTACTATTTAAGTTTGCCCTTTCTATTATTCCTTCTCCTTCTCTTCCCACTATTTAACTATGCCGTTTTTACTCCTTCCTTTCTCCACTTCCCGCTATTAATGTTTGCCGTCAAATAATCAGAGAAGTTAGTATAGACGAATGGATGAAGTACTGAAGCGTGGAGATGAGAAAAGCAGCAACTGAAATCATATTTCTCGGCTAATAATTCTTTCTTTCTTTCTCGCTTTACAAGCTTTCATCTTTTTTTGGCTTGTCTACTGATCAGATGAAGGTAAACTGCCGTAAATATATCGTATTGAATTCAATAACTCATGCCTATAGTTTTTGTATGTATACACACACACACACACAATGTATACACACACATACATAAACACAAACACACTAACTAAGCGGCTTTCAGGCGTCTTTAGGGGATTTTTTTTTCTTCTTCACCGGTGAATTTCATTTAAGGAAAATGAAAACGAAGACGAAATAACGACAATAACCAGAGTAAATATTAGTTTTATTTTTCACCTTGACACAGCAAGGACTATTGTAGAATAGAAAGGATATATGGTTGGTTAACCACAATACCATTACATATCACTGGTATTTAATAAATCAACCAAAGGGTTGATGAAAGGTGACACAGTTACAGGTGCAATTTGAACTTGGAAATGGGAGGGTGGAAGTATGATTAAATAATATAATATACTTAATGAGATTTTCTCCACCCTCAAACGTAATTTCGATTTTCTGATTGGACGGCGAGTTGTGTGCTTGAGCAAGGCATTGTTTCACTTCGCTCCAGTCCATAGAGCAGAAATAAATAGGAGTTGTGACGAGACTAATGCCAAGTATTATCAGCCCTTCCTTTTCTCTTGGGCATCACATATAGTGTATTTATATATATGTAGGGTGTCCCCCATAATGTATACACACTTCAACAGTATTCTAATAAAGTGCGTATACATTTTTGGGGACAACATGTATATATATATATATATATATATATATATATATATATATATATATATATATATACCAATTGCAACAACACTGGTGCCAATCTGTATCGACCTTTGCCTTTTCCTTCATTTATTGATGGCGTGGAGAAAGGAGACTAGCATGCATGGCCAATTGCTAGTCTTCCACTAAACACCTTGCTCAAGCATGCGCCTTGGAGATGAACTATCCAGGTGGAAACTCATGGCCAGTCATGCCTGGCAGTAACCAACCATATAATAATACAATCTTATGAACACTCTTTCCAAACGAAACATTATCTTAGATAGATATAAACCGTCAACCCTTCGGCAAGTAATCCAATCCAATATATCCATGGCTGGCTTTGAATGACGGAATAGTCCAAAGAATAAGAGATTTAACTTTGTAAAGCTGATACTAGAGCACACAATGAAATATAGAGACAATATGTATGTATGTATGTATGTATGTATGTATGTATGTATGTATGTATGTATGTATGTATGTATGTATGTATGTATGTACGTACGATTTTTGTGGGTTTGACAAAAGGAAGCTTTTACCACGGGAATGATAAGAAGACATGAGAAGGCTTACCCAATATTTGGGGAGAAAAAAAAATCCAATGAAAAAAGAAATTGTCACAATCCAAATAACCGTATTGCTGCGATATAATATAGTATATAATATATACAATGTAAAATATAATATGCAGATAATGATGTTTAAGATAGAATTCGAGTGAGTTACTGGGATATTTAACAAAAGATCGCTAAAAGAACAAAATAATTTCGTTAAAAACGAAAAACTACCTTTTTACTTGCCTGGGGTTGAAAAATAGACGAATGAAAAGAAATATTTAAATATGGACGAGCAAAAAGAAATAGAAAATATTTATCTAGCCATTCAGGTCCAGCACGAAAAGGTCATTTTAAAAGCAGCGCTTTTTATTGAGTTCTTTCTCTTTCTTTATATATATATGCATATATGTGTGTGTTTTGCATATTCTGCCGATATATATATATATATATATATATATATATATCGGCAGAATATATATATATATTATACACATACACACATATATACATATAGAACAGCCCTTTCTATATAGATTGTACAACCATTTATATATATATATATGCACAATCCTTTCCATTCATATACAGCCCTCGCGATGTATGATATAATTCAAAATCTGAGGATTTGCCATATAGAAATTCAGTAAAAAAACATGGACACATTCCTTTATCTTCAAATGTCTGCTGGAAATTACAATGATTTCTGTGCATTAAACACTTACACACATTCATTTTTATTAAGGCTAAATAGTGAATCTTGTTACCCTGCAGTTTCGTCTGTTTATAACAGGGGTATCAGGCAAGAACTCGTTTAGTCTTAATGAAAATGGGTAACTAAACTCTACTTAGGTGTTAAATACTCTGTTCCCCCGTCATCTACATACGGATATGTATGTATGTATGTATGTATGTATGTATGTATGTATGTATGTATGTATGTATGTATGTATGTATGTATATATATATATTAGTACAACACTACATGCAATGTGCATTACACTTAATAAGTCCAATCCTTTATCTATATGTAAGTATATGGTTAAAAGAGAAACAAGTGAATAAATATATCGAATAACACTGTATTAAACCACTTATAAAACAGATTCTTATTAATTATACACACAACCATGCATATAATCATACGATAAATGATTATAATATAAATATTGAATGTATATAATATAATATAAATATTGAATGTATATAATATAATATAAATATTGAATGTATATAATATAATATAAATATTGAATGTGTGAGCGCGTATACCTTTCTGTGGGGGTTTGTGTCTTCGTGTGTTTATTTAGATTATATAATGTGCATGTTTCGTATGTTTTGTTGTCAAGGGCCGATTAAGCTTGTATATGACCCCTGACTGGATGTTTAATTGGGATCTTTGTGTCTTATTTATGGTAGCACACAAAAAAAAAATAATAATCTAGGATTCTTTAAATGCTATTTGGTCCTTGACTTACCGCCTGTTGAACCTCACCTACTGTATCGGCCTTTGCCTGCTTTATTACGGGCTTCTGTGAATACGTTACCCAATATTCCCTTCCTTTATTCAAAACGGTAGAGTGTGATTGAAAGAAGATGCGTATGCGCGCGCGTATTTTCTTGCAGAGTGAGTGACTACGTAGAGGCTCCCCCATGTCTTGTATGATATGTGTTTGGTGAGAGTGATAGGACATCTTAAGTAAATGTGATAGAATAGACTCAAGTAAATTTAAAATATGTATTTGGTGAGAGGGATAGGACATCTTAAATAAATGTTATAGAATAAACTTGAATCAACCAAGGACATGTGAAGGGAAATTGGTAAACAGAAACTCTATGGAAGCGCGTCAGATGGGTTATTACCTGTAATTAAAGGATTTAGTCTTGTCACATCTTGTATTACGCTGAGAATTACGCTAAGAGTACACGTGTCTGTGGAATATTCAGTCACTTACACTGAACTACAAGATGAACTGTATCTGTTATTCAGATGGCCAAGTTTGGTGCACACACAGCTGCACGTGTATAATATTCAGCTACTTTCTCGTTAATTCAACGAGAAGATCGCTCAGATGAATCGAGAAGTAAATGTTCATCGTTGAATAGACGGATGATCAATAATTGTCATAACATGTCTGAGTGTGTGTGATATAATATCCTTTGAAGCATGAAATCGATTCGTGTTTACAAACACTTTAGAAAAACGTAACACGTAGAAATATTATTTCATGTGAGTGTGCGTAATCTGACTACTGTCAGTGGTGACTCCTTTCGTCATTAAATGTTTGCAATTTTTCACTTGATAGCCCGTATATTAACACGCACACACACACGCGCACGTATACAAATACATACAAACACACACATACAAGTACATACGCACACACATATAAATACATACATACATACACACACACACACACACATATACAAATACATACAAACACACACACACACACACACACAAACACATATACAAATACATACAAACACACATACATACAAACACACAGACACACACATACATATACAAACACACACATACATGCACACACACACACATACACAAATACATACAAACACACACACACACACAAATACACACACACACACACACAAATACATACAAACACACAGACACACACATACACAAATACATACAAACACACACACACACACGCACATATACAAATACATACAAACATACACAGCCACTTACATATTTTCTGAAACACAGTTGTACTCTAACACATTAACAACAAATACATCCTAACGTGTAAAAACAATAAAAGCATATCTAATTCATAGATATTTTTGTGTAGCGTGTGTGCGTGTTTGTGTCAATACATGTGTGTGTGTGTGTGCATCAATACGTGTGTGTATATTAAAGTAACAATAGTAATAATGGTTCCTTATTATAGGCACAAGGCCAGTAATTTGGGGGGACGGGAAAGTCGATTAGATCGACCCCAGTGCGTGACTGGTACTTTATTTTATCGACCCCGTAAGGATGAAAGGCAAAGTTAACCTCGGCGGGATTTGAACTCAGATCATAAAGGGACGTAACTCTATGCTCCAAAGCATGGCGTCCGACCCTCTACCGATACTGCCAATCCACCGCCCTCGTAACAATAGTAATAATTGTTTCTACGTTAGGCACAAGGCCAGCAAATACCCAGTGTATTACTGGTACTTTATTTTATCGACCCCGTAAGGATGAAAGGCAAAGTTAACCTCGGCGGGATTTGAACTCAGAATGGCAAGGGCTGTAACTCTATGCGTCAAAGCATGGCGTCCGACCCTCTACCGATACTGCCAATCCACCGCCCTAGTAACAATAGTAATAATAATAGGACAGCTTGCTTGCATAAAGCACAACTTAAAAAGGCCAGCGATTCTTGAAAGCATTAATAGACATTAATGTGTAGACAATATGACAGGAGAGATGGTCTGGGCTTTTCTTGAAGTTGTTATCATTAGAATTATTAGTATTCTTATTGATATCATTATTGTTTTACAGTTTTTGATAAAAAAATAAAAATAATAAAATGACAGAGAGTGAAGTGGGGAGATGAAGAAAAGTGATTAAATGTTAATTTGAAACAAGAATGGCTTCTATTCTTGTTGATGGCAATTATCAACAAACAATGCAGACAAACCAATGGTATAGAGACGACGACGACACCACCACCACCACCACCAACAACAACAACAACAACAATAATGGTAATAATTATAATCGTAATAGCAGTAATACTATAAATAACAGCAATTGAAATAATTGTTTCTACTTTTAGCACAAGGCCAGCAATTATCCAGTACAATTGAAATAACAACAACAACAATAACAAATATAATCGCAATAGTAATAACAATAATAATAATCGTAATAGTAATAATTGTTTCTACTTTTGGCACAAGGCCAGCAATCACCCAGTACATTACTGGTACTTTATTTTATCGACCCCATAAGGATGAAAGGTAAAGTTAATCGTAATAGTAATAATAATAATGGTTTCTTATATAGGCACAAGGCCAGCAATTGGGGGGGGGGGTCGATTAAACCTACCCCAGTGCATTACTGGTATTTTATTTTATTGACCCCCGTAAGGATGAAAGGCAAAGTTAACCTCGGCGGGATTTCAACTCAGATCATAATGGGAGGTAATAATAATAATGGTGATAATTATAATCGTCATGGTAGTAATACTATAAATAACAGCAATTGAAATAATAACAGCAACAACAACGACAACAACATCAAATATAATCGAAATAGTAATGACAATAATAATAATGGTAATAGTAAAAGCAATAATACTATTAATAACAGCAATTGAGATAAGAACAATGATAGTAAAAGAAATGAAAAGAGCAAGAATAGGAGAGAAAGTAATGAATAAAAGACGTCGTATGATGAAACTGATAATTCGAATATAAAATAAAATGAAATGAAAGTGAATCAATTTAAATATTGTAAGGTGTAATTATTTAAATCTAAGTATGTGACAGACTGGGTGTCAGTGACAGACATGGAGAGGTGTATACAGTGGGTGATAGGGGGAGGATAGGATAGAGAGCGAGGGAGAGAGAGATAGAGAGAGAGGCAGAGAAAGAGAGAGAGAGAGAGAGAGAGAGAGAGAGAGAGAGAGGCAGAGAGAGGCAGAGAGAGACAGAGAGAGAGGCAGAGAAAGAGTGAGAGAGGGACAGAGAGAGGGAGAGAGACAGAGGATCAGGCATAAAGGGAGTCAGAAACAGAGGGGGAGGGGTGGTGGTGACAGAGAGAGGGGTTGATACAGAGAGAGAGAGAGGTGGTGGTGACAGAGAGAGAGAGAGAGAGAGAGAGAGAGAGAGAGAGAGAGAGAGAGAGAGAGAGAGAGAGAGTGTCAATGACAGACATAGAGAGACGAATGATGTAAGCGTGGTAGAAATCATCATCATCATCATCATCAACATCAACATCATGCAGACAGGCTGATGACAATAACAACAGCAGCAACTTCATTATACCCGCTATCATCATCATCGTAGTCATCAATATGTGTAAACACAAATTGAGCAGACGATTGAAAACATTCTCATCAAATTTCACCTTTTTAAGTTAGTTCATTATATTGTCTAACAACACAACGAATATATATATACACATATACACACATATATATATATATATATATGAAACATGGCAAATGGCGTGCTGCGTTGTTGCAAATGGGATACATATGAATAAAATGAGAGCAAGAAGACAGGACTGTCCGTCATCAGTGATCTTCCAGCCATCACCGGTATTTCTCCGCGGTCTTTAATGCGAAGAAATACCGGTGATGGCTGAAAGATCACTAATGACGGACAGTCCTGTCTTATTGCTCTAATTTTATTCATATGTATATATAATATACATATATGTAATATACATATATATATATATATATATATATATATATATATATATATATATATATATATATATATATATATATATATATATATATATATATATATATGCATACATGTGTGTATGTGTGTGTAAAACGTAAACAGAAATAAGCAAACGACACAGTACATTGAAGAAATATATTAGGTTAACGTTAAATATATGTGTATATGTATATGTATGTATGTGTGTGTATACAGGTTAGTTTCATGAGTACGTTGTTCCATTGATTAAGAAACTGAATTACTCATCATTAAAACCGATGCAGGTCCTTTCCATTAGTAAGAATAACCATATCGCAGCTGAAAAAGTTCTCTCTCTTAGAAAACTAAATAATAAATGTAGAGGAAATGAAGACATTGCTGTTTTTCTTTCACTTTTCATTCATCTTTTATCTCGTTCCTATTGTTGTAAATAATGTGTTGTTTTTTTAAAAATAATTTTATTGAAATTTTGAAATTGATATCAGTTATTTCATTATTTATCTAATTATTTATTTGTTTATTGAAATGTGGTGTGAGCGACCCAACGCAAATGACTACAATAATAGTCGTTCACTTTAAAGTACCACCCTAGTCCACCTTTTTCTATTTCCAGGGGTAATTTACCCGATTTTCTCATGTATTATCTATAGTGACCGAATATTAGTAAAATTATTTTCGTTGAAACGCACGCATTTTAAATTTTCCCAATGCTTAACTCTACCGTATATATATATATATATATATATATATATATATATATATATATATATATATATATATATATATATATATAACACAGAGGGTGTGGTAAGATACCAGCTGGAACATAACGCTCCAGAATACTCGATACTTGTGCTAGTAGAGAGTGGGTAACATGAAAAGATTCAAGACACCCAAGGCTGAGCTCCAGCCGTTTCTTCGACTGGCTGTCGAAACGCTCGGGGCTCAGACTTGGGTGTCCTGAATCTTTTCATTCATATATTTTATATATATATATATTATACCGGGTGTCTTAAAATATGTATACAACACTTTGATTAGAATACTGTAGAAATGTGTATATATGTTTGGGACACGCTGTGTCTGTATATATACATATGTTATTTAAGTGTGTAACAACAATTACAGGCAGCGCGCCGTTCAAAGCATCCAATGCTGTTACGAGGTCTGTTTTCGTTTTGGGTTGTATTCCAGTGTTAAGGCTGTAGTGTGCGGTGTGTAAACAAATTTCAAAGAGTCGAAATCAGTGTTACAGCATATGTACAAACTTCATTTGCATATTACAATTGTTTCGATATTTCTTTGGTCCATTGATAAAATGAGTGAATGTTCTATTTAAGTAAAGCACAGACAATACAGAATGGAATGGATTAATGTCGAAATTGGCTTGGATCTCATTTCTGTCTGATTGTCAGTCCGACTGACTAATTGACTGTTGTTACACGTGGAACAATGGCTGAGGGCAAGCAGCAAATAAGTGAGGTTAATAGGTAATTGGAGAGAAACAGAGTGAGAGTAAGTGGGAGGGAGTGTGGTGAGCGAGGGGGTTGTTAGCAGAGAGAGGGGTGGGAGAAAATGAAGGAGAGGTTGCACACCCACCCACAAATATATGAATTTATATTTATATATATATATATATATATATATATATATATATAGAGAGAGAGAGAGAGAGAGAGAGAGAGAGAGAGAGAGAGAGAGAGAGAGAGAGAGAGAGAGAGAGAGAGAGAGAGAGAGAGAGAGAGAGAGAGAGAGAGAAGGGAAAAGATAAAAAAAGAGAGGAGAGAGAGAAGAAGGGAGAAGAGAAAAAAAGAGAGGAGAAGAGAAAAAAGAGAGGAGAGAGAGCAGAAAAGCAGAGGAGAGGCGAGGGATTAGAATGAAAATTTTATGAAGGAAATTGGGTTGTTCAGAAGGTTAAGAAGACGCGGGTGGTGTACTTTGATGATAGAGGAGAGGGTTAACTATAACAACGACGGAATAAGCAAGGTGAAAGAGAGAAAGGAAGCAAAATAATACGATACAACATTTAGGACGTCTGAGAAACAGCAATAATTCGAGTTAAAAGTCACGCACACACACACAGATGGTGTTGCGGTTGTTGGACCTCCGTCGGTACTGATCAAAGGAAGAGCCCACTCGTGAAATTAACATACTAATGGCTATGTTTTCAGTTGACACGTGCACTCTTAACGTTGTTCTCAGGAAGATTCAGTGTGATTCAGTGACGAGTTTGGCCCTTTGAATTACAGGTAAATACTATATTGACGCGCTGCGTCAATATAGTCGACTTTCCCCTTCTCTTAAAGTACTGGGGTCAATATAGTCGATTTTCCCCTTTTCTCAAAGTACAGGCCATCTGTCAATATTAGAAAGAATTATTTTTTCTAGTTTGCAACTTTATAGAAACAACAGACTGTATTTTGCTAGAATTAGTTTTATTTCTATATCAAAAAATTACTTAGAAAATATTTTCCCGTTCTTTGTTCAAACATGAGCTCAAATCACTTGTCTTTCAGGTTTGAACATATGCAAATTACACAAGTGCCAGCCCTCAATGGATTAATGACACCCCAGCTCTATATTAATTGCTTTTGTCCTGCATTAACAATCCTTATCTAACATATGTGTTTGTGTTGTTCATTACCATCACCACACCGCCACAACCACCAACAACAACGGCAAAAACAACACTATCAAAGCCAAGATGACAATTAAAGTAATTGCTATTGTGCATTTGATAAGCTTGAAGGCTACCGGAAGTAATACGGTAATTTGAACCATCTTTATTCTCCGACAAACACACAATCAGACAGACACCCAGACACGCACACTAAGCAACATATGTACACCTTGTTCTCTTTTCGATTCACTGCCTCTATCTCTCTCTCTCATTTAATTCCACTCAGAACTGGGCGTAACCGAGAGTTGATGGGAGAGAAAATGTCTTTAAAAAGACGTCTCATTAAAAGCAAACAAAGCAATTTGAGGCTCTAATATGACTAAATATGTCATTTTCAACCATAACTGGCAACGTTTGCCTGTTTCTTCTATTTCTAAATGATTTATAGAAAGGAGAAACTACCAACAAGAAGACAACTGAAATAAAATGAAATTAACCCTAAAGAATGAAGAGCATGTGAATACAACGTGGAATAAAAGAAATGAACGGTAAGGTGAAGTAGGGGCATAAAATGTCGGATAGTGAATAGAATAAGTAGTGAGAGGAGGGGGGGGTGAAGTCGGGGCTAATTTATAATAAAGTTACTTACAACAGAATATATTTGAGATGTAAAAAATTTGAATTTCACAGTACACAACTATGGAGATTTAGCTGGCCTCCAGTGACGTTTTATCTCAGATTTCCGGATGTTGTAATAAGAGCCACAATCATATAATGAAATGGAGCGTCACCTGGTCTAGGAATTGAACCCTGTCATTGTGAAGTAAGTACAATACTCTCCCCACTAGGCCATTCATCTACATCTGTTTGTAATGAATATACAACAGAATATATGTGTTAAAATGATCAAATAATATACATGGGGAGAAAGGTTTCTAATATTTGATAGTGATATATAGTTATACCTTCAATAATCAGCCAGATCAGCCAGATCTCCTCATCATCGAAAGAGGTTAGAGTGCCAAGTTCAATACCTCGGCAATTGCTCCGGATCATTGCGCTCTGAGATCAAATCCAGACGAGGTCAACTTTGCCTTCCATCGTTTTTAGAGATGGATAAATAAACTACCAATCTAACGAAGGGCTTCGAGTTGGCGGAATTGTCCAAAATTGGACGATATGTTTTATAGTATCCCCCCCTTATATATATATATATATATATATATATATTATATATATATATTAATTTTTAATGAACCAAATTTAATTCGTCCATGATCGCCGTTTGTCACACACGTGGCCCTTATTTATGAACATTTTTTCTATTTCTTTGACCTGCTAAACCTGTCTTTGAAAAACAATAAAACACCTCTATCTATCTCTCCATATATATGTATGTGTGTGTGTGTGTGTGTGCGTGTGTGTGTGTGTGAAGGTATGTGGCTTAGTGGTTAGAATGTCGGAATCACAATCATGGAGGCATGAGTTCGATTCTAGGACGGTGTGGTGCGTTATGTTCTTGAAAGTCACTGGTGCCAGGATGTGTCGGCCTTTGCCTTTTGCTTGGACATGGACACCATCTGTGGTGACGAGAGAG
>OZ024740.1:323998457-324015957 GCA_964016885.1 Eledone cirrhosa
TAAACGTCCATTTCCCCATCTAGCAAGGTTTGAACGGGACGTCACAGATCAAGTCAGTACTTGATCGGAGCCACTAACTTTTCAGATGGATCAGGACCTCATCAAGCTTGCATACGTTTCTGCACTCTACAGAGAGAAATCTGTGCATTTTATGGCATCAGTACGAGAGAGGTGGTCATGTCTTCTCTAGCCTTTGTCTAGAAAGTTTTCTACGGCTGGATTCCCTTCCTATCACCAACCACTCTATAGTGTGAACTAGATGCGTTTTATTGAGTCACCAACACTAGAGATGTTACCGTGCCCCTTTGACACAACTTAAGAGTCTTCTCAACAATATTTGGTATGGATAGCTTTCCTATCCTCATATCATGGCACCAGCACTAATGAGGATAGCGGTTATTGACTGAACTGAAGTGCCTACCCACCCCACCCCATGAGGGAGATATGATTGAAAAGGAAATATATGAAGTGACCAAAGTGAGTTACAAAAGAAGAGATAACTGCTAGGATGTTGTAGAAGAGAATGAGGCGATGACAGCTTTACATACGAATGAAATGAAAGTCCTCTACACAATAGGAACAGTTGAAATAATAATATATGAACGTCCAAAGTGGGTTAAGATAGAAGAAAGCATTCCAAGTTAGGAGAGACAGAGAGCTAGAGAGAGAGAGAGCTAGAGAGAGAGAGAGAGAGAGAGAGAGAGAGAGAGAGAGAGAGAGAGAGAGAGAGAGAGAGACAGACAGTGAAGTGAAAGAGAGACAGAGACAGGCAGAAAGTGAGAGAAAGAGACAGAGACAGAAAGTGAGAGAAAGAGACAGAGAAAGAAAGAGAAACAGGGAGAGAAAGAGTGAGAGATAGACAGACATATATATATATATATATATGTAGGAGGTGAGTTTTATTGTAGCACAATAATGTGTGAGCATATATATATATATATATATAGAAAGAGAGAGAGAGAGAGAGAGAGAGAGAGAGAGGGGGGGGGGACATCTTTACATAACACTGAAATCAAAGTCCTACTGTCAACAGCTCATGGATCTTAAGACATATTCAGAAGTAACTGTACGTGACTTAACAGTGAAAACATTACAAAAGTTAATGACTATCTGACGATCTGTTGCAGCCATTACTGTTATTGTTATTATATAAGGCAAACTCTGCACTTAAAGCTTCATCAGTTAATCCTTATGTATGTGTGTGCGTAAGTACAAGTGTTTGTATGAGAGAGCGTTGGATCAGGTGTGTATGTGTGTGTGATGAGAGAGAGCGTATGCTCAGGTGCGTATGTGTGTGTTTGAGCATGTATATGTCCGTGTGTGAGCATATATGTGCGTGTGTGTGTGAGCATATATGTGTGTGTGTGTGTGTGTGTGTATGTGTGTGTGTCTGTGTGCGTGAGTGTGAGCATGTATGTGTGTGTATCTGTGGATGTGTCTATGTGTGAGCATGTGTGTGTAAGTGTGTGAGCATATATATATGTGTGTGTGTGTGTGTGTGTGTGTGTGTGTGTGTGTGTGTGCGTGTGTGTGTGCGTGTTTGTACGTGTACGTGTACGTGTATGTGTATGTGTATGTGTATATGTATATGTGTGTGTGTGTAACAATTAGTGATGTCTGACAGTGACAGGATCAAAAGTGTTAACTCCATTTCTAAACCATTTAAATAGATTTCTATTGGGCTATGAATAGCTCAAGCTGTGTCATGTGACAAGGTCACGACAAATATTATGTGAAATGATGCAACTCACACAAATGACATGTGTATTATATGTCAGTATTATGATTAGTAGCATTGCTTCGCCGAAAACTGTGTCACTGGATTTGTTGCTACCGAACAACAGCGTGTGTTAATTCCTTCAGAGAAACTATAACGCAACGTTCGACTTAAATTTCTGTAAATACTCACGCACGCACGCACAGGTGTGTGTGTGTGTGTGTGTGTGTGTGTGTGTGTGTGTGTGTGTGTGTGTGTGTGTGTGTGTGTGTGTGTGTGTGTGTGTGTGTGTGTGTGTGTGTTTATGTGTGTATAGGCTTAAGGTAGATACAACTACTGTTCGCTACTTACAAGCCTTGGCCTTAAAAATAATATCAACTATTGCCCCGTACACAGAAAAACGAAACACCCACACACATACATATATATATATATATATATATATATATATATATATATATATATAATCATCATCGTTTAACCTCCATCTTCTCTACGCTAGCATGGGTCAGGTGACCGTGTCGCGCTCGCATAAGACTGTTTCTGGCTGGTTTTCTACGGCTGGATGCCCTTCCTAACCCAACCACATTTATAGTGTGTGCTGGGTGCTTTTTACCATGTCTCCTATTCGACCATTTTACAGTGTGGACTGGGTGCTTTTTGTCGTTACACCTACACGACCACTTTATACAGTGTGGGCTTAATATATATATATATATATATATATATATATATATATATATATGAGTAAAACAACAGGAGGTTGAATTGGGGATAGTCTTGCAAAAAAACTCTATATATGTTTCAATGGCCTAGTTACGTAAGATTCTAGCGACACCATCAGGTTCGACTTGTATAATTAGTTAAGCAATAAACGGATTTACGGCTATCATGCACGTATGATTATATATGCACGAAAAGTAAACAAAAAACAAGAAAGCAGACAATACAGTACAATGAGGAATTATAGTCAGATATATAACGTTGGACACTATTTCTGAGGTGGACGACAGAATAGATGTACTTCGTCAAGGTTAATACTATGGAATTTGGGTTAGGGTTAAACTGCTATCGATTAATCAGAATATTGATAAAACTGTTATTTTACCCTTTGAAACGAACGTAAAACAACGGATTAATTAAATACTAAACTTCGTCTTATTTATTTTTATTGTTCCGTATGTATGTATGTATGTATGTATGTATGTATGTATGTATGTATGTATGTATGTATGTATGTATGTATGTATGTATGTATGTATGTATGGCTAAACAGTGAGTCTTGTTACTCTGAAGCTTCACCTGCTTATCACTATTTAGGCTTTAAAAAAATGAATATTAAAACTCTACTTCGGGACCGAGCACTCCTTTCTCCCAGCCGTCAACCACATACGGATATATATATATTTATAGCGACTTAAGTATACGACTACAAAATGAGTATTTCGGTAAAATGCTCCGAAAGCTGTGAAGATCTCAAAGCAAAATATGGCGTTGGCGAAATACGAGTCAAGTATTTAGAGTTTGATAATGGTTTCAGCGTGTTATGTAAGAAAATACATCGTGCTGAGATTACAACATTACAACTGCTCCTTATATACGGGGTTGTTAGATAAATACTTTGAAACAGAAGACTACCTCATTCAACTGACACCAGGTATCATGTTGGTGTCTGTGTTAATACATCAAAATCACGCTATGTGAGCGGGATATATTACTGCATTACTCTATTCCGTGTTCCAGCCGAGACAGGCTGAGGCCATGCTTGCAATAAAGAACACTCATAATTGTTTCTACTTTTGGCACAAGGCCAGCATTTATCCCAGTGTATTACTGGTACTTTATTTTATCGACCCCGTAAGGATGAAAGGCAAAGTTAACCTCGGCGGGATTTGAACTCAGATCATAAAGGGCCGTAACTCAACGCGTCAAATCATGGCGTGCGACCCTCTACCGATACTGCCAATCCACTCATAATAAAAGGTAATTTCTGACTAACCTGCTCTGGTTTCAATCCTGGTGGCACCCACGTATATTCCTCCAGGGGACAGCCGCTATCATCATCGGAAGTTGAATTCCGTTTCACATTGTGAACGCTTTTATCCGGATGTTTTTCTTTCTCTGAGACACCTCCCAGATCGTGGATTTCATAGGGACACTTGCAATGTAAGCAGATTTTCCTGAAACAACAAAAAATATATACATTAGTCTTTTCTTCTTTGACATCATCATCATCATTATTATTATTAACGCCATTAAAACTAAAATTATAAAACAAAATACGTTATTATCTCAAGAACAAAGAACCAGCATTGTATACAGCAAGTCTTATTGGTATTGAGTTACCACCCTTTACGTTCTGAGTTCAAATCAAGCCGAGATTAACTTTGCCTTTCATCCTTACGGTGTCGATTAAATAAAGCACCAGTAATGCACTGAGGTCGATTTAATCGATATTTCCTCTTCCCCCAAAAATAGCTGGCCTTGAGCCTAAAGTAGAAACAGTTTTTATTATTATTTTGCAGCATAGAGTTACACACGTTTACGGTCTGAGTTCAAATCACACCGAGGTTAACATTGCCTTTCATCCTTACGGGGTGGATAGCATAAAACTCAGTAATGAACTGGGATAATTGCTGGCCTTGTGCCAAAAATAGAACTTATTATTATTATTATTAGTAGTAGTAGTAGTAGTAGTAATAGTAGTAGTAGTAGTAGTAGTACTAGTAGTAGTAGCAGCAGCAGCAGCAGTTGTGGTATTCCAATTTATATATTCTTTTCTGTTGTTTTTGCTGTTCAGATCACTATATATCTGCCAGTTAAACCATTCACCGAAGATGTTTATTTGATAAGATATTTTCCGATAAAATCTTTCATATGTTAATAAATTAGAGGCGAAATAAAAACAAAAACGGTAATTTTTCCATTCCAATTAGCTATTTCCGATTCATTATATGATAATATATTTATCTACAAATGCATGCTTGCAGTCAGATGCATACATAATTATAAACTCATACATATAGGTATATAGACAAACACACAGGCATATAAAGTTATACGTTATGCATTATATATATATATATATATATATATATATATATATATATATATATATATATATATATATATATATATATATATATATATATATATATATATATACATCAAATTTGCTACAAGAGGCAATGGTGCTTTTAAAGATGAGACTGCAGAGACACACAACCAATCTTTACTGTAGCAATGCGTGTTTCGATTCCTGTAGACGATTATGTCACTCGTATATAAAAATGCATAAAAACTATTAATCGCTATAGTGTGTGCGTGTGTGTGTGTGCGTGTGCGTGTGTGTGTGTGTGTTGCAGTACAGATTTGGAAGAAATATCCAATGGTAAGAGTACTCAGTCCATAGGACGGGGTTAAGTATAATTAGTTACAACAGTGGCATATTCAGGTACTGAAGTTTTGTTGAGATATATAATCCAACAAAACTTGAGCGCCTGTATATGGCACTGTTGTGATTAATTGAGTGAGTGTGCGTATGTGTAAGTGTGCGTGTTTGTTTGTGTGTGCGTGTGCGTGTGTGTGTGTGTGTATGTGTGTGTGTGTGTGTGTGTCCCTCACAAAAATACGTCTGTCAGCAAAGATATTAAGTGACGTTAGATTAGCGGAAATTTATCACTTCAACGTTGTTTATGTTAAACATATTTTTCAGTGTAACGAATATTTTGAAACGTAATGCTCGTATAAATTTTAAAAACTTGATTCAGTGGAATGCTAAGCACTTGTCCGATGCTCTAACAACTTTGCCAATCCACCGTTCTATTAATAATTGTTTCTACTTTAGGCACAAGGCCAGCAAATTACCCAGTGCATTACTGGTACTTTATTTTATCGACCCCGTAAGGATGAAAGGCAAAGTCAACCTCGGCGAGATTTGAACTCAGATCGTAAAGGGACGTAACTATGCTGGAAAGCATGGCGTCCGACCCTCCACCGATACTGCCAATCCACAATAATGATTTCTACTTTAGGCACAAGCCCAGCAATTTGTGGAGAGGGGAAACTCGATTAAATTGACCCCAGTGCATTACTGGTGCTTTATCTTATCGACCCTGTAAGGATGAAAGGCAAAGTTAACCTCGGCGGGATTTGAACTCAGAACGTAAAGAGACGTAACAATGCCGCGAAGTAAGGTGTCCGACGCTCTACCGACCTCACCGTTGTATTAATAATGATTTATAATATAGGCGCAAGGCCAGTAATTTTGGAGGAGGGGAAAGTCGATTAAATCGACCTCAGTACGTTACTGATGCTTTATTTTATCGACCCCGTAAGGATGAGAGGCAAAGTTAACCTCGGCGGGATTTGAACTCAGAATGGCAAGGGTCATAACTCTATGAGTCAAAGCATGGCGTCCGACCCTCTACCGATACTGCCAATCCAATGAAATTCTATACACTTTCTAAGTGAATTTGAGAGAATGTCACAGTATTTATTAAGATTTGAGACAATATGTCATAAAGGTTAAATTGCATCGCCCCCCCCCCCCCCCCTAGTACACCTCCCCTACCACATCTATCACTCTATGATGTTCTTTCTATCGCACTGTGTCGTTCAATATGTCAGTTCATCTGATATGACGGGGAGTGTGGGTGGGAGGTGGGGCGAAGTTCATACCATTGTTCAGTCGGTTTTAAAATTGTTTATTATATGTTAGAAAAATAATAATAATAATAATAATAATAATAATCGAAACCGACAGGCCACATAAAGAGGTGGTGGGGGCTTTCATTTAGTAATAGCAACTGTGATATTAGGCGACATTTATGGAGTGTGTGTGAGTGAAGGGGAGAGGATGATGAAGGACAGAGGGTGGTAAAGGGAAGATGAAGCGCAGGGGAGAAAGAGAGTGTGAGGAGGGAAAAAGACTGTGTAAGATGTAAAGTGTGTGTGGTGCAGCAGTGATTTCTAGGTGACTGAGTACAAGATGCACGTGGCATTGATTTTTTGGACACAGGTGTATGTTTATATATATATATATATATATATATATATATATATATATATATATATATATATATATATATATATATATATACTGCGGGCAATATAAGGACAAAGCCGTCGGGGTCTTACTTTTTCCTATTTCCCATTCTACTACCCTAAGTATTGAGTACTCTGGTGCGTTATGGCCCTTCTGGTTCCTTACCACAATTCCTTTGTTATATATATACACACACAAAAGTACAGCATATTCGAAGTTCGAGTAGCATCTAAGCCAAAGAATGCCTTCAGCAGTGCAGCCAAGCACTCGACAAGGTATAGACCTCAGAGTAATAACATACAGTTTAAAGGGCTTTGCAAATTGAAAATAGCGACCGCTAATTCAGCCGCGTGATCTGTAGCAACGAAAGAACTGACTAGTGAGAAAAAAATACACACACACATATATATATATATATAGAGAGAGAGAGACAGATCTTTACACTACGCAACATTCTCGAACAATGCGTTGAGCTACAACAGCCTTTGGCGGTCAATTTTATTGATTTCTAGAAGGTATTCGGCAGTGTACACCGGGAGTCGCTGTGGAATGTTGCGCAACTGTACGGCATTCCTGCAAGATTCATCGCCATTTTCAAGACCCTGTATCAAAATTCCAACTGCTGCGTGCGGACTGAGTCTGGTGTGACGGAGTTCTTTGACATTGTCTCCGGAGTCAGACAGGGTTGCATTCTCTCTCCACTGTTGTTCCTGCTGGCAGCCGATTCCGTACTAAGGCGAATGGATGAAGGACTTGGTCAAGAAATCCCATGGAGAGGGCAGTCGAGGCTGAGGGACCTGGCATTCGCCGACGACATCGCTTTGATCGCTGAAAACAGTGCATATCTGCAGGCCCTAGCAACATCCCTACAAGAGAGTGTGGAAAAGATCGGCCTGAGAATCAACACCAAAAAGACCAAGGTCATGAGAACGGCCAGTAACACAGGTCCAGTGATCAGAATCAACTTCGAGGAAGTCGATCACTTCACCTATCTGGGCAGCATCCTAACAAGCAGCGGCGACGCGGAGCTCGACATCAACTGTCGGATCGGCAAAGGAGCCGCAGTTTTCCCGCGGCTGTGCCCAGTCTGGTCGTCTTCATGCATTAGCACCAAGACCAAGCTCTGCCCGTACAAGAGCATCGTGCTGCCGACAGGGCTTTATGCGGGCGAGACCTGGAAGAGTACGGCAAAAATAGAGAGACGGCTGAACGCTTTCCACCAGCGGTGCCTGCGAAAGATCCTTCGTGTGTCCTGGCGTGACCGAGTGCGAAACGAGGAGATCCTGCGGAGAGCCGGGTCGTGGATGCCACAGAGAATGGTCACAGAGCGTCGGTGCCGTCTGGCTGGCCATATTCTGCGTCTGCCAAATGAACGGCATTGAAAAACAGCGATAAACTGGACTCCGCCTGGCGGTAAACGGAGGCGGGGTTGCCCAAGGATCACCTGGCGACGAACGTTGCGGAAGGAGCTGATGGCAGCCAACATCACCTGGCATGGTCTCGAAAAAGTTGCCGCTGGTCGTGACCGTTGTCGAGTACTTACTGCTCGATGCGCCGAACGGCGCGGAAGAATCTAAGACTAAGATATATAGAAAGAGAGATGGGTGGGAGGGAGGGGGTTATTTAAAAGAGTCGAAATCATTGTTGCAGCATATGTTCAAACTTTATTTGCATATTACAATTGTTTCGATATTGATCAGCTCAGAGTACAATCATGGTGACGGGGCCCCGACTCTTTTTCGACATCTCGTCAGATATGTGAGCTTATATGTGCAAAGACATATATATATATATGATAAGGTATGAACGACTAAATCTCTTCAAAGTCAGGCTCTAGCACGACCGCCTTCTCACGACTTAACCATAAAACTAATTTATATCAACATTGTGCTGCATTGTTCTACTGTGATACTTTGCCGTGTTGACTTTTAGCATACTCTCTCTCTCTCTCTCTCTCTCTCTCTCTCTCTCACTCTCTCTCTCTCTCTCTCTACACACACACACACACATATATATATATATAGATATACATATATATATACAAAACTAACCAGAATTATATATATATAATGAATACAAATAACCAGGATTATATATATATATAATGAATAAAAATAACCAGAATTATATATATATATATATATATATATATATATATATATATAATCCTAGTTATTTTGTTCATCACACACACACACGTAGAACAGTGGATCATTCATCAGTGTGTTATTGGCTGCCACATGGCATTTTTATAGATTGAACGATTACAGGCCAATAAAATGGCGTAATCAAAAACTTCATCTTGCAATCTTACACGTATATAAGCAGACTATTAACATCAACAGTCCGTATATTGAGGCTTGATGTATGTTGTTGGCAAGCTAGAATTTAATCAAAACCTTAATCTTTCCAGCTTACACGTTTACATAAGCAAACTATGACACCAACAGTTGTATATTCAGGGCTGATATCTGTTGTGGGGAAATCTTGGATTACACGCCAACGGTTAAAAGGTCTCATTACATGACAGGGACATTTCAACAAAACTTGAATTTGAAAACAGCCAGGAGGAGAGACGATAAACACACACACATTATATATATATATATATATATATATATATATATATATATATATATATATATATATATATATATATATATTGCTATCACTAGTTATTTAAATAGTAGTATTTTTAGTATATATTTTCTACTGTTGAGTAGACTATCCAAATATCCAAAGTGTTAGGTAAGCTAGATATTAACTATTTTGTGTAAACAAGTTTTCCTTTTTAATCAGAAAGAAACCACATTAAATAGTGTCAGAATAAAACAATGTTCACATATAGAGCACACATTTCGATTTCTGAATGGTTAACTATAAACATTTTCGAAAGCATGAGAAATAGCAATCGCCTTCTTCACTTTTAATTTAAAAAAAAAAATTATTTTCGATTAGTTTGTATAGATTAAACAGACCAGTGCTATTTCTGTAAATGGACTCGGTTCGTGCGAACTCGGAAGACGGAAATTTTAAAATTTCAATCTTCTTGTATAGTAGCCCTTTTGAATTACATGTTGAGGACATCAGAAGAACTACCACAAAGTTTCTGCCTTGTTAATTTCCCTTACGAGATCTGGGTCTACTCGAGGGAATGG
The DNA here is from genome assembly GCA_964016885.1 of Eledone cirrhosa. Classification (NCBI taxonomy): domain Eukaryota; kingdom Metazoa; phylum Mollusca; class Cephalopoda; order Octopoda; family Eledonidae; genus Eledone; species Eledone cirrhosa. Next base: position 324,008,380 of record OZ024740.1, read on the forward strand.
TAAAATGCCCTTTCCCATGATGCCACGTAGTGGACCGAACATGAGACCTTATTGTTAAGAGGTTCACTTCTCAACCACTTGGTGATGTATATATATATATATATATATATATATATATATATATATATATATATATATATATATATATATATATATATATACACATCATTTCCTTCATTATATATATATACAAAAATTTTTCCTGTGTTCAGTTTTTTTCGTTGCTACGACAATGCGGCCAGACTGTCGGTCTCTATATTTGATTTGCAAAGCTGTCTAAACGTATTGTTATAACTCTGGGGTAATATTCTCCATCGAGTGCTAAGCTGCATTCCGAATCTGCATTCGTTAGCTTGGCCGCAGCCAAAAGCTTCGTTGATGCTGTACTAATATATATATATATAGAGAGAGAGAGAGAGAGAGAGAGAAAAATACTGCAGGTAGCACATGGATAACATGTAATAAAATGAGTCCCTCATCAGTGATTTGCCGACGATCATCGATATTTCATTGCATTAAAAATCATATACCTCACGTCGGTGCAATAATAACCAAAATAAGTTATTAGGACAATTGAAACGCGTAAAGCGAGTGAGACAGGAGAACAACACAGAGTATAGCTAACCGTAGGGGAAAGAAACAAGCTTCAAAATTATTCTGTTTAGCATAAGCTAGGTGAATATATGAGCGCTTTTAGAAAACAGACCTGACACGAACTCTGGCCATGTGAGAAGAGAGAAAAATAGCCTTCGTGGTGTACAGGATGAAATGAAGAGAAGAGAAATATATATTTACACACATGTACGCATGTTTCAAACGTATGTATGTATGTATGTGGGGGTTTTTGTTCATTTCTTTAACAATTTGGCTTATTTTTTAACCCAAATACTTTTATCTATATATTTTGTGTGGTGATGATAACGATGATGATGCTGATTATAACAAGAAAAACGTTGTTCATGCTGACAACGAAGAGAAAGATGTTAATGAATGACTGTAAATGTCACGGCCATTACAGTAACGACTATATATATATATATATATATATATATATATATATATAATGTTCAGTGATGCTGTTGTATATGTCCTGTAGTCATGTTCTGTGTATAATTAGAGTCTGTTTGTTGACACAGTAGTGCGAAAGAGGCTGGTTGTGTTAGTGATGTTATAAATGGCCATGCACAGCCACGTGTATATATATATATATATATATATATATATATATATATATATATATATATATATATATATATATTATAGAGAGAGAGAGAGAGAGAGAGAGAGATGTAGTCATGGACGCTGTATAATTAGGCTGTGATTGTAGCGAGAGAGTGGCTAGCTGTGTCAGTCAAGAAGTCAATGTCATCTGTATTTATCTCTCGACACAACACCATTAAAAAATATATATATATATAAACAGCAATAAATAACAACAACAACAACGTACATGTACATGAAATCTATATATTCTCTCACTTACGTCCTATTACTTTATCTGTATGTCAGTGTAGCTATCAAACTTGGACGTACACCTCTTTCTCTCTCACACACACACACACGGTCCTCCGTCGGTGAAATGGAAAATGAGTGCTCCAGTTCTTTCGATTAACAGAACAGCTTGCTACTAAAATTAACGGGCAAGTGGCTAAGCATTCCACATACCTACATAATATATACAGAGAAAGATATATATATATATATATATCTATATATATATAACGAAGGAAATGTGGTAAGGAACCAGGTGGACCATAACGCACCAAAGTACTCAATACTTAGGGTAGTAGAGTGGGTAATAGGAACAAGTAAGACCCCTGGACTCTGAATTAGCCGTCGAAACGGCTTGAGCTCAGCCGTCGGGGTCTTACTTGTTCCTATATATATATATATATATATATATATAGAGAGAGAGAGAGAGAGAGAGAGAGAGAGAGAGAGACCGAGCGAGAGCGAGAGAGAGAGAGCGAGCGAGAGAGAGAGAGCCATCGGACACAACATATTTATTTTTTGTCTACAAATAGAAGAGTACCATTCAAATTATTTATAGTGTATACAACACAGGACTCAGCTGGGCCGGTTAGTCTAATTTGAATAACTGCATGCACCGACAACGTCGACTAGTTATCTAAATAAATTCCCTGTGCATTACAGAACGGTTTACTTTTATAGTTTCAAATGTGCACTACGAATTAATGCATCTATACGTGTATGTGTTTGTATTTGAGTGCATGTGTATATTTTTATGTATGTGTGTTTATATGTGAGTCTATATGTAAGCATGTGTGTGTATATGCGTATGTGAGTCTATATATAAGTATATATGTGTGTGTGTGTGTATGTGAGTCTATATGTAAGTATGTGTGTGTATATGCGTGTGTGAGTCTATATATAAGTATATGTGTGTGTGTGTGTGTCTATATGTAAGTATGTGTGTGTATATGTGTGTGTGTGAGTCTATATATAAGTATATATATGTGTGTGTGTGTGTATACGTGTCAATAAGTGTATATGTGCGCATATGTCAATATGTGTGTATATGTGAGTCTATAAGCAAGTATGTGTGTGTGTACACGTGTGTCTATATGTAAGTATGTGTGTATATGTGTCTATATATGTGCGTGTGTTTATAATGATATACAACAGTCAAGATGGCGAAGAATATGTTACGATTCTAATATTTGAACTTATTGAAGTGTAACGGCGTAAATTCGGTGCAGTGGCCTTAAAATAACTGTTCCACATGACTGATTGCTGAAGACTCTGGTGTTTATGTTTAACTGTCTCTGTCTTTGTCCCGTTGACTAGATTGCATGTGTGTATGATATTATGTCTACACACAAGTAGTGTGTGTGTTGTTGTTAATGTGTATGGATGAGAGAGAAATAACATAGAAACAGATGAGAGAGAGAAATATAGATAGAAAATAGACGAAGAGAGAGAGGGGGTGGGGAGACAGAGACGGAGAAAGACAGAGACAGAGAAAGAGAGAGAGAGAGAGTGAAAGAGAGAGAGACAGACATACATATAAATAAAGAGACATATAGATAAACGAAGAGAGAGCGAGAGAGTTGGATAGATATAGAGACAAAAAATAAACAGAGAGGGGGAGAGAGAAAGACAGTGAGGGATATATATATATATATATATATATATATATATATATATATATATAGCGAGAGAGAGAGAGAGAGAGAGAGAGAGAGAGAGAGAGAGAGAGAGAGAGAGAGAGAGATGGTGGCAAAATGGTAAAGAGGGAAGGAAAAAAAGGAAGGACCCGGTAGTAAGAAGAGGGATGCAATGCTGTTGTTACCAAAAAGTGTCACTTGGAGAGAGACTGGAAGAACTCCAGTATTAAATAAATATGAAAATAAAAGAAAACATAATAAAAAAACCACAACAACATAAAGCAAAACAAGGTTTACATGCCCGGACTGTGTGAAGCCAACCATTAGGTCTGCACCAATCCAATGGCTCCTCTTCTCCTCCATCATGTCACACAGACATAGATATTACATGCAGCTAGTTGCTAATCAAAGTTATCCATATTTATAAATGATGTCAAGATGTCAAACGAAGAGGCACACACACATATACACGCTCCACTTCCCCCCCCCCCCCCAGACGGTACTGATACTATTATATCTATGCTACTGTTACCAACATCACCACTATTGTAGTCTCTCTGCTACTTCCATGCAAGCACCTCCTAATCCTTCAACTTTTATTACTATCAATATCGTTTATTTAATCAGTTATTGGCTTGTTGTTCAATAAATCTCTCTCCTGCTGAAACTGTCATCGTTCCTACATTTTATGTATTTGTATTGACACGCAGCAACACCCACGTTTTTACCGTCCTGTGCTGTCCTTAATGTTATACTTTGTGTCAACCCTTGTGGTTAATAAAGAAAACATTACTAATTATTATTATGTGGATCGGCAGTATCGGTAGAGGGTCGGGCGCCATGCTTTGACGCATAGAGTTACGGCCCTTGCCATTCTGAGTTCAAATCCCGCCGAGGTTAACTTTGCCTTTCATCCTTACGGGGTCGATAAAATAAAGTACCAGTAACGCACTGGGGTCGATTTAATCGACTTTCCCCTCCCCCAAAATTGCTGGCCTTGTGCCCATATAAGAAACCATTGGTGGATTGGCAGTATCGGTAGAGGGTCGCACGTCATGCTTTGACACATAGAATTACGGCCCTTTCCATTCTGAGTTCAAATCCCGCCGAGGTCAACTTTGCCTTTCATCCTTACGGGGTCGAAATAAAGTACCAGTAATGTAGTGGGTATTTGCTGGCCTTCTGCCAAAAGTAGAAACAATTATTATTATTATTATTATTATTGCTATTATTATAGTGACACCATCAACGATGAAGACAATAGTGACAACAGCAGCGATGGCAACAATATTGACAACGGCAGCAACAATGCGACATAAAACCAAAAAAAAGATCATCTGCAATCAGTCGGAAATCGTGTCAACACTCACCCACCACCCTGCAATCTAAAGCACCTCATCACTCAACCCCATTTCTAACCTATGACAATATCCTTGCCACCACCTAAACAAGCACTGCACCAACACTGTAATCTAAGACATCTCTGTTGAAACCACGGCTCTACTCCTGTTAACTAAAACATCTCATCACATCTGCCTAAACCTCAACAGCATCTAATCTAAAACACTACACCACCTCTATATAAACACCCACCTTTCTTAGAAACCCCTGTTGACACCACACCAAACCTTCCTAAAGAATGTCAACACCTTCATTATCTGCATCACCCCCCCCCCGTCATCTATACCCCCATTCTAAATAAACACCCCACCTCTACTACACTACACCTCCACTCAATGCCCAACCTCCTCTACTACTCACCCACCACACTGCTCTCCCACCCATCTTAATTACGGTGCAGTAAGTTGCTTTCTTTGTTTATTTTAATATTGATAAATAGTTGATATGGCAACAGTATGGAGTTACAACTGTCGTCGCCATATTTTTATTATAAAGCCCCCCCCCCCATCACACAACCACCACCATCATAATTCACCTGCTCTCCCCACCGACACCATAACAATGCAGTGCTGATTAAATTTCATCATCACTTCTACGCCCCACTCCACCACAGCCACCCAACCATTACCTTCACACAACCAGCATCACCAGCGTCAATCATCCGACCCACCTCCAGCTCAAAGTTGACTAGCCACAATGACCACCATATCCACCACCAAATACTATCGTTCCTCACTACCTTGTGGTGTTGACTAACTTTACTATTCTGGTTACTGTTGCACACTTAATGACTCTTATTACAGTGTATATAGGTCGGGATCGCATGATTGACATACTCTATAGTTCAATTTGCAGGGAAATAGCAGGGCGATAACCCCTACAGACGGCGCTGATCCCAGTTTTTTTAAAGACTTGTTGGCAATGCAGTAGGAATGAAACTCCATAAGCTTGGTTAATGAAAGCAACGGAGATATTTCGATTACATTTGCTCAACGAAATATTCACTTAGCAAGGTGTCTAGAATAGATATAGAAAAGAGGAAAACACACACTCACGCACATTGTATATACATATATTCATATAACCATACTCCACAACCCCAAGTATCGAGTACTCTGGTGAGTAATGGTCTAATCAGTTTCTTACCGAAACCATCTTGATATATATATATAAGAAAGTGAGGTTTTTTTTACAAAATGAAAAATAACCGAGGTGTCCTACACGAGTGAAAGTATAAAGAAAAAGAGATGAAATCGAAAATGCAACTGGAGTCTTATTTTTAAAAAAAATATATATATTTATTTGTTTGGTTCCTTTACCGGTTTCGCAGTTCTTCTGCTTTTCAAAAGGTGAGTTGAGATGGAGGGTCTGTGGTTTTTCTCACATCTGTATATATATATATATATATATATATATATACATACATACATACATACACACAAAGGTAAGTTGAAAAGTTCATAGACTGTCTATGAAGGAGACCCGAAAATCTTGCATTAATTTCAACTATTATTAATAACAGCATTGTTTCTTTCCAGGGACTATGTTGAAAAATAAACCTCATTTGCTCATTCCACGAGTCTCAATTAGTAAAATCTTATCTCTCTCTCACACACACACACACACACACATATATACACACATACAAACATGGTGTATCAAAGTGAATCATCCTATATATATATATGTATTTTTGTAAATCAGATAATTCTCTTTGATGATATACATATATATATATATATATATATATGTATTTATATGTGTGTGTGTGTGAGGTTGGGTGGAGGCGGTGTCTACACAATTCATGTGCCAATCTTTGATTGGTCCTCTGAGGACGACCGCTGAATTCACTCATATTTCAATCCCACTGGATAGCCACTGTGAAATCTTAGCAGATTTAATGATGTGGTTCCTAACTGTAAATAACACCATTCATCTAAGTCTTAGATGAATGGGGTTACTAAGATCCTAAGATATCCAGAATATTAAGATGGGTGTTGTTGAAGAATTTAAGCCTCGCTTCGTTAAGTTTCTTTACTTAAGTTCCACCATCTTCAGCAGGTTATTATCAATGTAACCGAGTCTCATGCATAGCTGTGCGTGTGTGTGTGTGTGTGTGTGTGTGTGTGTGTGTGTGTGTGTGTGTGTGTGTGTTGGACTTTCGTCGGTACCTATGACGAGCATTCTAGATATTTGACGAATCACGGAACAACCTGCTTGTTAAATTAACATACAAGCGGCTGAGTATTCCGCAGACAAGTGTACTCTTAAAATCATTCTCAGGAATATTCAACGTGATATAGTGTGTGTGTGTGTGTGTGTGTGTGTGTGAGACACAGTTGTTCCTTTGAATTAAAATTATTACATAATGATTGTCTACGTTCTGGCCCTTTACGTTCTGAGTTCAAATCCCGCCGAGGTTAACTTTGCCATTCATCCTTACGGGGTCGATAAAAATAAAGTACCAGTAATGCACTAGGTAATTGCTGGCCTTGTGCTAAAAGTAGAAACAATTATTGTCTAAGTCGTTGTGTGTACCGTTACAGTTCTCAGGGAGATTCAACGTGACTTTATGTATGACAAAACCGGCCCATTTGTCATTTACTTTTAACTTCAAATTTGTATTTTATGACACCCGCCCCCCGATACACACTTCAGCCATAGCACAATGAAGGAACGCCTTGTAGCCATATTGTTTTTTATGTTCATATTTGGTGAAGAGTTGCAATACGTCCATTATCTCCAGCACAGACGACACCAAGAACAACAACGCAACCGCCTAAACCATCGTTACTACTACCACTAGTACCACCACAACCTTCACTACCACCAGCGCCATTACTACTTCTATCACCGCCATCACTGTCACTAGTTCCGCCGATACTACCACCACCACCACCACCACCACTAATATCACTACTACCACTACTACTACCACCACCATCATCACTACTACCACAACCACCACCACCACCACCTCTACTTTTATAACTAATAATCCCCGTGAGATTGGACAACCTTTTCAAATATTCAACCACGGAGGTCATTT